>OY743112.1:18835418-19223215 GCA_963555685.1 Acrobasis consociella | reverse complement strand
TTTTGAAAAAAATAAAAAAACAAATGACGGTCGTCAAATTGCTTACGACCCCCTACATTTTGGAAAAAAAATCACGCCCCCAACCCCAACCGTCTTCGCAGGCCGTACCCCTTCCACATCAGGTTTCTGCAAATCCTCAAATGTCAGATTTTTCTGGTACTCACTGGAGCGCCCTCTATACGACCGCACATCAACCTAAACCCCACCAACCCCGCAACAGGGCAAACAACTCTGTCAGTGAGTGAGTGAGTGAGTGAGTGGTAATGTAGGTTTATATATTATAATATAACTAGCTTTTCGGGCGCTGCGCGGGCTGCAAGCAGCCCGCGGTCTTTCGTGCGCCTGTTGAGGTGGGCTAAAGAACATGTCCAGTTGAGAAAATGTGAAAAACTGCAGTCAGTAAGGAAAACATAAAAAAATGTGTGGGCGGCCATCTTGGATCCAAAATCCGATTGCAGTTTTGAGTTCCGCGGGGTGCGTTACCCCCACATGCAAAATTTCAGAGCCCTACGAAGTCCCAGTGAGACGTAATAAACGAAATAAGTTTAATTTTCTAAAATCCAGACGCCATCTTGGATTCCAAAAAAAATATTGAATTTAGGTTTTTGGGGTCAAATTTTATATAGAAATCGATTTTTAGCCAAATCGCAAGCAGTTGACTTTCGGCGGCCATCTTGGATTTCCAAAAAAAAAAGACGCTGCGCTTTGTGATAGTGGCTCGGGCTTCGCCCTCGCCCGCAGCTCGCCCTTCGGGCTCGCATCACTCGGCCTACGGCCTCATAAAAATTACTTGGGGGGGAGGGGTGATCAAAGGTGGGGGGGGGGGGGAGCTCGGGCTTCGCCCTCGCTCCGCAGCTCGGCCTGCGGCCTCGCGGGGAGTCTTCGCCTTCGGCCTCCGGACTCAGGCTGGGCCAAGTAACTTGGAATGTTTGTATGAAATTTGTATGGAGGGAAATTGTCCATGTATGGCGGCCATCTTGAATTTCGAAAAAAAACAAAAAACAAATGACGGTCATCAAATTGCTTATAATCTTCTACATTATGAAAAAAAAATCACACCCCTAACCCCAACCGTTTGCGCAGGCCGTACCCCTTCCACATCAGGTGTCTGCAGATCTTCAAATGTCAGATTTTTCTGGTACTCCATTTAGCACCCTCTATACGACCACACATCAACCTAAACCCCACCAACCCCGCAACAGGGCAAACAACTATGTCAATGAGTCAGTCAGTGAGTGAGTGGTAATGTAGGTTTATATATTATAACTAGCTTTTCGGGCGCTGCGCGGGCTGCAAGCAGCCCGCGGTTCATCGTGGGGCTGTTGAGGTAGGCTAAGATATGTTTTCAGTTCAGAAAATGGGTAAGTTTGTATGGAGGAAAATTGTCCTTGTATGGCGGCCATCTTGAATTTAAAAAAAAATAAAAAAACAAATGACGGTCGTCAAATTGCTTAAAACCCCCTACATTTTCCAAAAAAAATCACACCCCTAACCCTAACCGTTTTCGCAGGCCGTACCCCTTCCACATCAGGTTTCTGCAGATCCTCAAATGTCAGATTTTTCTGGTACTCACTGGAGCACCGTCTATACGACCACACATCAACCTAAACCCCACCAACCCCGCAACAGGGCAAACAACCATGTCAATCAGTGAGTGAGTCAGTGAGTGGTATTGTAGGTTTATATATTATAATATAACTAGCTTTTCGGGCGCTGCGCGGGCTGCAAGCAGCCCGCGGTTCATCGTGGGGCTGTTGAGGTAGGCTAAGATATGTTTCCAGTTTAGAAAATGGGTAAGTTTGTATGGAGGAAAAATGTCCTTGTATGGCGGCCATCTTGAATTTTGAAAAAAATAAAAAAACAAATGACGGTCGTCAAATTGCTTACAACCCCCTACATTTTGGAAAAAATATCACACCCCTATCCCTAACCGTTTTTGCAGGCCGTACCCCTTCCACATCAGGTTTCTGCAGATCTTCAAATGTCAGATTTTTCTGGTACTCACTGGAGCACCCTCTATACGACCACACATCAACCTAAACCCCACCAACCCCGCAACAGGGCAAACAACTATGTCAATCAGTCAGTCAGTCAGTGAGTGGTAATGTAGGTTTATATATTATAACTAGCTTTTCGGGCGCTGCGCGGGCTGCAAGCAGCCCGCGGTCTTTCGTGCGGCTGTTGAAGTAGGCTAAGACATGTTTCCAGTTCAGAAAATGGGTAAGTTTGTATGGAGGAAAATTATCCATGTATTGCGGCCATCTTGAATTTTGAAAAAAATAAAAAAACATATGACGCTCGTCAAATTGCTTACAACCCCCCACATTCTGAAAAAAAAATCACGCCCTTAACCCCAACCGTTTTTGCAGGCCGTACCCCTTCCACATCAGGTTTCTGCAAATCCTCAAATGTCAGATTTTTCTGGTACTCACTGGAGCACCCTCTATACGACCGCACATCAACCCAAACCCCACCAACCCCGCAACAGGGCAAACAACTATGTCAATCAGTGAGTGAGTGAGTGGTATTGTAGGTTTATATATTTATTATAATATATATACTAGTGATCTAGTAAAGCCTGTGGTTCGATTTATTACGGGTAGGTATGTCCCTTTCACGTTGTAGAACACAATACAACTAAAATGAAACATATCTACTTTTTTTTAAATTTATTTACCATATTTCCGTATCATATTCAAAGTTCTTTGGAATTTGATAAAGTTCGATAGGTACGTAGTCGTACGATGCCACTGACTTACTCAGGTGTGTGAATGTGTTCGCCGCCGGTCGTTCCGGACGCGACCTCGCGGCACTACTTATATCCAAACTTCTGCTTTAGGTAGGTACACGGGGTAAGTAAGTATGTGTTGACCCGCAACATGTTGATTCATTGAACGAGCATCTAGGTAAAGCTAGGTACCTGTGCTCGTATATCAGGTGTTAGGGTGGTACGGTTGCGGACGTTACGATTTACCTAACATCTCCAGCTATGATAATCGTCACTTAGTATTTCGGATAAGTAGTTAGGTATTACAATATAAACCATATTTAGATGTTTTTATGACATGCATGATAAGATACTAAGTACCTTTAGTTCGTACGGCGTGTGCCTTTTTCAATGATATCTTATCTTATCTTATACCTTTTAACGAGCAATTCTTGTATATTTATTTATATATTTCTGTGATCCCGAAAACGGCTCTATCGATTTCGCTGAAAATTGGTATATGGGAGTTTTCGGGGGTAAACAATCGATCTAGATTAGTCTTATGTTTAGGAAAACGCGTGTTTTCGAGTTTTCATGCGTTTTTCTTTCCACGCAGAATATGGTCGCTAATTTTGTCAGACTGGCCGCTATCCGTTTTGGCTCAGCAGTTTAGGAAGCGGACCGCTAGAAAGAGTGTTACGGGTTCGAATCCCACTCGGTGACTTACTTTTGTTTTTAAGCTATTGCATAGCTTCTATCGCGGGCCTTGAGCGCGGGGATCGAATCCAGAAATTCCGTAACGAAAAAACCTCACGCTCTCCCCACTCCGCCTACCATGTAGGTTGCCGCTTCGTCTCCGTCGTCCGTTTGCGACGTTGCCGTCCTTCCTTGTTTGCAATAGCTTTACCGCGGCAGTCCCCGAGTGCCACACGTCTTTTTTTTATGTTCAAGTTTATATATATATTTTTATTTTGTATTGTTTTTAGTTAAGTTTAAAAAAATGTAGTTAATGTTTGAGATGTAACCGAGCAAAGCTCGGTCGCCCAGGTACTTTGTTCTAGAAACAAAATGCAGCGCAAAATGATACGAATACGATTTTGTTTGTACACAGTGTACGTAGTATATTTTACTCTGAGGTACATTATTACAAGATATTATAATAGGTAGGTATCATTTGTATAATCTATTCTTAATTTCTTACGGACGAGTTAGTACCTACGCTTTATAGTAAAGACGGTGCTGCCATCAATATAATCCCACATAAAACCTTAAAGCACACAAAGTGCCATCTAGTGATATAATTAAAAACCAAAAATTGTGCTTTTAGACAAATATTTCTGAATGTCGTGAAATAGACCAAGAAAGTGCTTTAAAAATATTTATTGCAGCTCATAAAAATCATATTTAGTAAGTTAGAGTATTACTTTGTTCAAATAATAGCAATAAAAGATTTTAATGTTTTCCGTGGTTTTAATCGATACCTACTGCGCCATCTAGTGAGGACGGAAGGGTAATAATTACGTTTATATGGCGATGGGTAGGCGTGCTTAGGATTATTGAATCATAATGGTGAAAAACTCCGCATATTATCATTGTTTATCCACGGAATACAAAAAGAACAAACATTTTATAGATTTCCGAGTGATCAAAACATGTAAGCAAAGCAACAAATTCTGTGGTGGCGACCCAGATTGTTTAACTCACACATTTGACGTGTGCACAGCTGTATTGTTTCGCTTGTAGTAGTACTAGGTAAATATGCTGCTCCGTTTGTATGAAGTGCCATTCCTGTGGTAGTATATAAAAAATAACTATTCCGGAGCCTTATAAATATTTTTTAAAAATTATAGAAAAGACATAATATCATACATAAAAAGATATCCAAAATGTCCGATCTAGAGCGGCTTGCATCCAGCGCCTTCCAGCGACCTTAGTTAGGTCGTCGGTCATTTTGGAAATCTCTGGGAGAGGCCTAAGTCCAGCAGTGGACGTTATGCGGCTGAAATAATGATGATGATGATGAATACATAAAAACAGTACTAGGTACGTTACTGAAGAAAATATTTGTAAAGTAATCGCTTAGCTGTCGCTATGCTTATAGTAAATAAATCTATGTCAACGGTTTTAGAAACAGTACCTATTGAAGATATTGCCTACGCGCAAGGCAAACGAGTTTTTTCGATAGTTCGTTAAAACTACTAGAAAAATATAAGGAGGATGAATCTGAGTGGTCTGGAGGGGTAGTTTAACTGCAATTTAGCCAAAAGTTCAGGAGAGTCAACTGTACTAGAAGCTATTTTAAGTAAGTAGATTAACCTGTCGTCTGTGGAAAACACCAGACACAATAGTAAAACAATGCACGTCGACCAGATTTCGGTCTGCTCACAGATGACAGGTTAAATCCGCAACTTCTCGACAAACCTTCAATGGGCCCAGGTGATGCCTTTTACAAAGATCTAAATAGTTTTTGGAATTATAATAAATTTTTTGACGAAAGTTCTTTTGAATGTTTTCGATATATAGCACATATGTTAATTTGTGAACTTTATTCCTTATGGAGATTATGGTGGAACATACTATTATTGAAATTTTAATAGTATCATTATTTTTTGAAAACAGCCATGAAGCTCTTGGTAAAAATGATGTTTCTGAAAGCGTAATAATTAATGTCAAAGAAGGTGTAATAGATTCATTTTCAATGGGTCTGGATTATAACATAATCGTAAGTAAATCTTTTTATGCTGGTCTAGAGAAAAGATAACGTAAAATGTACCAGCTGCTTCTTCTCCCGCGCAGATCTTAAAAGCCTAGGTATGGAGAGAATGAGCGAGAATTTATCACAACTTTGTTTCTATTTTCCAATATTTACGAGCACTTTTACGCTAAACGTGACATTAACATCATCCCAGTCTTCTTCCACCCACTGCTGAGGATAGGCCTCTCTTCGTCGACGCCACCCATCTCGGTCCTGTGCTGCTCTCATCCAGGTGTGACCCGCGACTTTGATAATGTCATCAACCCATCGCATAGGCGGATGCCAAATGCCTCTCTCACCCGTTCTGGTTTATATTAAACCATTATAAAGTGATAATTAATTGAAAAAAATCCGAGTAATCTGGAGTCGGGACCCTTTTGGGGCGAAAGCTAGCGCCGGCCTCAGTTTTCAAACCAACCTAACTTCTGCAGATAGCCAAGGACGGCTGCTGGTACCCTGCACGCGACTGCCGTGGTTCCCTGGTGTTATAGAAACCTTTTTAATAAAAAAGCTATAAACGCTGACATTACATTGGTTTTGGAAAAAAAAAATGTCGTATAGTAAAAACTTCATCTATCATACGTTATCCAAATGTATGTATGACGTAAAATAAAAAAAGCTGTGAGAATAATTTTCGTAGTTGCGCCCGTCCAAAACTGCCGCGTGACCGCGATTAACTCAGGCCGTCCAGCCGGTGGCGCCTGGCGGCGGTACTACTAATCTTTCACGATTTTATTTTCAAGTTTTAGTCAACATTTTTGTCTCTGAATTTTTATTTTGACTACCTAATGAGGCCCTACTAACGATCCTTATGAAGTGGCCTTCAGCTCGAAAACTACTAAAAATCACCATGTATATTAAATTTATTATCACTTTTCTAGTTAGCTAACTATTGCAACATCTTCTTTATCTTAGCGCGTTCTCGGTCACAACCTTAGATGTGCTGCTTCGGAACTCGAGGTGCGATTCATGTCACAAGCCAAAGATGCTAAAGATCATACGAATTCGAGAAGAAATAGAATTAAGTTATTGTTTGACGACTAGTCCGTCCCGTGTATGCCGTCTGGTTTCCGGCAGAGTAGAATAGGGCCACTCCAAGTCCTCCCGTAGATGTCGTAGAAGGCGACTTAGGAATACAAGCTAAACAAAGCTTATATATATCAAAGAGACTTCTCCAACCCGTCTGGCCAGCGAGGAGAGTGTCGGCCGAGTCCTCTAACAGCTCTGGCCAAGTATGGCTGTGGTAGTACAGAGAGGGTCGTACTCCTGCAGTGGAGACTAAAAGACCTGATGATAATGATGATGATTGACGACTAGCGGAATGCCTGTCGTCAATCCTCTTTTGGAAGGCATTTGTGCGAATAGTTTTGCAGTAAAAACAAATCTAGGACTATGGTTTTAACAGCCGCCATCTGACGTCAAGTTTTTTTGGGAATGCAGTTTTATCACGAGATGTTTATGCTGAATCCTTTAGTCGTCTCTTTCGTCGTCCACAGGAATAGTTGACATGGTCCTATTCTAGGCTAGAAGACATGGATTAAATTCCTTTCCTCCGACATCCTTTCTGCCCGGTGTCAACTTCAGCATCCGAGCGAATTTTTCCGCTTGCGTCTTCAGCAATAATGCTTTAGATGCGGGGTCCGCTACCTAACCAAGGAGATTTGACGAGATTACCGGTTTTTTTACACAGAGCGACTGATGTCTGACCTCTGAAACCCAAAGGGTAAATCAGAACCAATCCTTAGGGAGTATGACAAACTAGTATGACCACGAGGAAACGGCGGATTGTTTGATGATGCGGAGAGTTTATATGTGCCTTCCGAAACACGGAATCATCTTTCTTTTTGGATAATCAGGTGATTCAAGCCTGCAATATCCTAACCAAACTGGAATCAAATTTTCACAAAGTATGTTTTCCAGTGGTATTCGAACCTAACCTTCAGATCACAAGGCCTTGAAGACTACACCACGGAGATAGTCTGACAACTAAGGCCAAAGTACTTATGAACACAAATGAAATAAGCCCAAACTCGATTGAAGTTGCGTCGTTTTATTACCTTTCTGCCCGGTAATATAAGCATTACTACTTTTACTATTTTATAGATACAATACTTACAGGATGAGATGGTTTGGGCATATAGAAAGGATGGATGAAAAGAGATTGACGAAAAATATTTATATGACAAATTACATATACTTGAAGTGTGCCTACACCTCGACCGTGAAAAAAATAAACGTAGTATCATTAATGTCTTTCTCTTACCCCCGGTCGCTCGGTGGCAAATCTACACTACTTGTATATTCTAAATCTTTTTACAATAGTATATACTCTGTATGTAGTGTATATATCTGTATGTATTTATATTTCACGTGGAAGGTTCTATTTTGTACTCTGTTTACAGGTTTACAGTAAATCTGACATACTGCACCGTCTATCTCATAAATATTCACTTCTCCCTCTACCCAAAGGTTGACTGAAAGAGATTGCTATGCGATAAGTTCGCTTCTGTCCTAATCATTTTTTTCTGTTTTTTGTATTTCCTTTTGTTTATGGTGCAGTAAAGAGTATTTTTCTACTCCTGTACTGTTATCTGTCTTTTATATTTCGCCAAAAAGATACGCTTAGGGAGTAGTTATACCTAGCGTTGATTTTGCGTTAGATTTGAGCTAGAAGCGCAGCGCTTTCAGCGCTCTCCTAGCGCGACAGGTGTCAAACACATGTCATCAAAATATCCGCGTTCGATTAGCGTTCGCAGAGCGCTTGATGAGCGCTTTCTTCGGAGGGTGTCAACATTTCATTACAATTTTGTATCCACTATCCGACTTGGATAGATGACCACAAGAGCATAAAAAAATCGATCCCCTTTGTGCTTCAGAAAGCAAGCACGAGTAAAACGCTGGTCCCGATAGTCAATTTTGTCAAATGCCTTTACTCGTATACAACCTGAAAGTCTGCCACCAATACTTATTTGGTCACTATATATATATAGGGTGGACGTACCTAATACCAGCCCCGTACCTAATACCAGCCTTTCAACGTTTTTTTAGATAATAAGGTTTCTGTAAATATAAAGTGGCAAGAACTTTTTTAAAAAATATAAACCATTTGGTCCAAAATATTTGTTAAATATGGTGACATTGGACTGAGTACTTCGACGTCAATTGTCAATTAAAGCTAGGCGACAACGAACGGCGGCTATTTTGCTAAAAAAAATGATAAGTTCCGGAGCCATTAAAACAAGGTATTTCTTTTATTTCTTCAGCTCTACTGTTCTTGATTTGGTTTATTTTATATTATGATAAAGTTGTGAATCGATTTCTAAATAATAATTTAGGTTTTGTCTCTTATATCAGCTGAAATTAATGGGGCTGTAGTTAGATACATCAAATGTATGGAGTATGTAATTTCAGCCACTCTAGGCCACTCTAGGCTGGTATTAGGATAGATGGAGTACCTAATTCTAGCCACCCTAGGCTGGTATTAGGTTAGATGGAGTACCTAATTCCAGCCACCCTAGGCTGGTATTAGGTTAGATGGAGTACCTAATTCCAGCCACCTGAGGCTGATATCACACTAGGCTGATATTCGGTACGTGAAAGGGTGGTATTAGATACCGAGAGGCTGTAATTAGAGCCGAAGGGTACTTTTCTATATTTTATGGTTTTAAAAATTTGCAGTTAGATTTATGGTCAATTCAGATGTTAATTATGATTCTCTAATACATAACCTATCAACCTAAAAAAGAAACAATTGATTTCAGCCTATACTTAAAGCAGTACAATTTTTTAAAGGTGAAATTTGTACCAAAAGGCTGACATTAGGTACGTCCACCTATATGAAAAACAAAGAAAGAAAACCAAAACAAAATATACAATGCGTATAATTTGTGCGTGTAGATCTACACTGTGGCTGTTGAGTTCACGTAATATTTGTCGACATGTTGTTTTTATACTATACTTACTTGTTATTAAAAATTCACACACAAATAAAATAAAAACACGTTGCCGGCATTTTCTTTGATTTCCTAGTACCTATTTGATCTGTAACTTAAATGATAATATGACCCGACGCAAATAATACATAGTTGGTATATTTCAAATACTGTCTTTTGCGTATTAGGTACCTATTTGAAATATACTCTAATGTAGGTCATGTAAGTATGTAAGTTTAACAATGTATGTCCGAAAATACTCGTCTACCTACACCCGAGTCGCGCGACCAAGGAAAGGAACATTCTTTAGATTACCACCTGCCTGCCTAGTCACCCTACTACTCGCAAATGACATTATTTGCGTTTGCCGACCGCTTTCAACGCTCCCAAAGCGCGCGCTCGACGCGCGTTAGGAGAGCGTTAGGAGAACGTTAGGAGAGCGCTAGGAGAGCGTTCCGAGCGCTATAGCGCTCGAAGCGCGAGGTATAATCCGTTCCATACATTTTCATACAAATTCATCGATTTGACAGCTGTCGCGCTCGTAACGCTGCGCTAGCAACGCTAGGTATAACTACTCCCTTAGCCATAGACAGAGATATGGGCCATAGACCTAGAACTTTTTTTGCTGCTGCCAAGGACGACGTCACGACGACGAAAGACTTCAATTTAAAAAAAAGTTTACCATAGATACCATGTAGATATCTACCAATATCTACCAAACATATGTAAATATGTACGTCAAACATTTTTATAATTTTCTTTGTTTGTTTTTGTATTTTATTTAGTCAATATAATCGTAGAAAAAGTATTGTATGCAATGTTGTATAAGTACGTCAAAAAATGCTCGATGGCGACTCCTTACGATGCTCGCCAAGGCTCAGGCATCGTAACCAGCGCCACTCGTATTTTTTGACCGTTCTTATGCAACTGTTGCATAAAATACTATTGTATTGTATTGCATTGTACTATAATATACTTACCGTTTACAGGCACCGCGTTGTCATCGAGTTGTCTACGTTAAAGTGGAAGTGGACAATCCAGCCTCCACTCCAGATGTTACCCTGAATTTCGAAAATGTAGCCATTAAATATGCGCAAGATCAAACAAGCGAATCGACGTACAAAATCTCGGTCAAGGGTGTCAAAGTATGCAACATCTATCGAATCGGAAAATGTAATGGAGTTGGAAATTTATGTGGCTACTACGATGATGCCACGAAATCATGGTCTTTCGATACATCTAAATTTAAACCACTTCCAAATAGAGAAAGTTCTAATAGTTCTAAAAAGTATGAAAGTTCTGAAATATCTCAAAGCCCCGGGAAACATGTTTGGCGATTCGGAGAAAATCTTCCTAAAAGCATTAAACTCATGAGAGAAGTTGGATTTATACGGGACAAAGTATATAAACTGACTATCCAGATTGCAGTAAGTTAATAATATTATAATAACAAAAATAGTGCGTTCGAGCCATGTGCAGTGAGGGTACCGTTACGAATGCCGAATTTGAGTTTACGCGACTAAAAACGTCTAAATACATTTTTTTTTGTATTTGATTGAATAAATATAAATAAATATAATAAATATATAGGGAAAAATTACACTGATTGAGCTAGTTCCAAAGTAAGTTCGAGACTTGTGTTATGGGATACTAACTCAACGATACTATATTGTATAACAAATACATATATAGGTAAAAATCCAAAACCCAGGACAATTTAAAAAAGGCCATTTCCCTACTTGCCCCGACTGGGGATCGAACCCGGAACCTCTGTGTGGCGGACTAGCATGGTGACCACTGTGCCACGGAGGTCATCTAGTATGAAATATGACATTTTCCGAGTACATTTTACAGGTTGGTCACCTATAACTTTTTAGGGTTCCGTAGTAAACAAGGAATGCTTACAGTTTCGCCAAGTCTGTCTAACCGTCCGCGGTTTTACTCAGAGACTGCATTATAAATCTGTAGTTTATCATGAATATGAAATAGAGATAATAAAGAAGTTTCCAAAAAATCAGACACTTTTTTCTAAACGTCAAAACAAGCATTTTCTATGGGATTGGTATGAAATAAAAACGAATGACGTCATAGTTTCTTAGAGTCAAATAGCGCTCTTAATATCAGTTTTTCCGCATTATTAAATCTTATATCACGTTGAAAATGGATATTATGATCAATGACAAGTGAGATTATTTCGTGACATTTTATTCTTTTAACAGTGCCAAATAATTTATTTTTGACCCAGGAAACTTGCTTATTGACATGGCATATAAAGCCGACCCCAAATAGGGAAAAGGCGAGGAAGATGATGATGATTATGATGATGAATTAGTTATAAACACCTGTTTATAACTAATTCAACAGTCAGTCCAGGAGTAGACTTATATAGATATATAGAAATAAAGAGTTTTATAGGTATAAACCTAGTCTTTTATTGTGTAATTAACTACGCAATTGCTTGAACAACCGTGAATATTTTCACGTGTCTATATACAACTTTTTTTGCTACACATGTATGGCAGATATAACTTAAAAAATATAAGCTTTTATTTTACCATTTTGTACATATCATCATTATTATTTCAGCCGCATAACGTCTACTGCTGGACTGACTCTTCCAAAGTTTAATACACATATACATTCCAAATTACAGCTTTGTAGTAAGTATAGTCTCTGAGAAAAACCGCGGACAGATAGACAGGCAAACTGACATAGCGAAACTATAATTATTCATTATTTTATATCGTTTTCAAATCCGCAACTAAAAAAAATACCAATTACATAAATGTAAACGAGTGAGCGAATTCCCTAAATCAATGAGAGAATTGCGTCACGGCTAAAACCCGAAATGTGGCTACGCCTAGTTTTAGCCGGCTAGAACTAGATGCAGCCGATCTCGATGTTTGCACTTACATTTATCCTGATTATATTTAGCTAGAACTAGGTTTAGCCTTTATCATTCCGGCTAGACCTAGGTGGTCTAGCCGGAATGATAAAGGCTAAACCTAGTTCTATTATTTTGGTTTTATTAAGCTTGAACTACGTTTTTAGTTCAGTATTCGTAATCTTCACATTTAATGTAAGGACTCTATCGTCTACGGAAAAATATTTGGAACTCATGCATGCTCTACTAGACATAAAATACGACATCATCGGACTAGCAGAAGTACGACGACTAGGTTGCAACATAAAAGAATATGAACAACATATATTATGTTATATAGGTGAAACTCTAGGCCTATATGGAGTAGGCTTTCTGATCAAAAAAGAGCTTAAAAATAAGATCACAAACTTTATTGGCTTCTCAGAAAGAGTTGCTCTACTTCAAATGAAAATGTATGGAAAGGATATAACTATAATACAGGTATATGCTCCCACAGAAACCTCAAGCGAAAGAGATATCGAGAATTTTTATGAAATGTTGAATAAAGATCTCGAAGCTGCGGGAAAAACTATTTTTTTAATAGGAGGCTTTAACGCACAGATAGGAAAACCAAAGGAAAATTAAAACAAAATATTAGGAAAATACGGATATGGAGACAGAATTAAGCGGGGAGAAAAGCTAATACAATTTGCCTTTGAACATTAACTCTCGATAATGAAGACCTACTTTAAAAAGAAAGATAGCCGAAGATGGACTTGGATTTCCCCAGACAAGAAAACCAAAAACGAAATAGATTATATAATGACAAATATGTATAAAAATGTCACCAATGTGGAGGTTCTGAATAAGGTCGAATTTCCAACCGACCATCGTATGGTACGTGCAGACGTCCAAATAGGTAAAAGAAAGAATAGCAGAAGAACGTATTCACACAAACCCAAAATCTCAGAAACAGAAGAAGACATAAACAGCTACATTGAAAAATTAAAAACAACCCTTCTGGCAGTCAATCAAATAAAAAACGATAGAGTCGACATACAGACATTTACCGACAAATTGGAAAACATTATTAAAGAGAGCCTTACTATAAAACATAAAAAGAGAATAAACAAAAATAAAATACTATCACCAGAAATCCTAGAACTAAAAAAAAGCCGGTCAAGACTTATGCATCAAAAACCAAAATCTAAAGAAATGAAAACAAAACTAAGTAATCTCTTCAAAACAACTACTAAAGTTATTAAAAATGACTACCAAAAATATAGAAAAAGAGTCATTTTAAAAAATTTGAAACTTTATCGAAGTACAAAAAGGGCATACAAGGAATTAACCATACATAAACAGTGAATACAAAACTTAAAGTACAAAGACCGGGATACCAAGACCAGAAAAGATATCCTAGAGTGTGCAACAAAGTTTTACGAAGACCTATACAGCATTCCTAACAGTCACACTCAACTTACACAAACAAGCGCTACAGTACATTACACAAATACACAAGTAGAAATAAAGGAAATTGAAGAAAGCGAAGTTTTGGAAAATATAAATAAATTAAAGAATGAAAAAAGTCCTGGTCCCGATGGTCTACAGAACGAAGTACTTCAGACCGGAGCTACCGAACTTGTACCTCCCTTGACGTACCTCTTCAACAGGGTCATCACTAAAAGACAGGTTCCAAAGCAATGGAAAAGTTCCGATATAATACTTCTATACAAGAAAGGCGATCCTAGAGATATTGCAAACAATAGGCCAATAAGCTTGCTCTCCAGTGTATACAAACTCTTTTCTACAATCCTCCTGTCACGAATTGGCCCTGATATAGATAAGCAGCAACCAAGAGAACAAGCAGGTTTTCGTTCCGGTTAGTCTACAATAGACCATATACATACAATAGAACAAGTTATAGAGAAGTACCGTGAATTTAAAAGACCTCTGTATATATGCTTTATCGACTACAAAAAAGCATTCGATAGCATCTCTCACGAAGCTCAACAATGCATACATAGACGTTCTGAAAGACATATAAAACAACAGTACGAGTAGAGTAAGACTAGAAACACGAGGCAACGAAATACCTATATCAAGGGGAGTAAGACAGGGGGACCCATTGTCACCAAAACTATTCATAGCAGTCTTAGAAAATATCTTCGAAAAAATGAACTGGCACCGCAAAAAAGGCATAAAAATAGGCAACCAACACCTAAGCCATTTGAGATTTGCGGATGATATAGCAATCTTTGCAGAAACAAGACAAGACCTTCAACATATTTTACAGGCACTTGACAGAGAAAGCAACAAGGTAGGTTTGCAGATAAATGAGAGTAAAACTAAAATACTTACCAATCATACCCAAACACCAATATATATGAACGGAAAACAGCTAGACTACGTGGATCATTATATATGTCGGCGAGTTCAAGATAATCCCATTTATTATTGTTTTCGATGTGCAAACAGAAAGTTGTTTACTACAAAACATAACTGCTACATTTTCAAATATTTCAACAAGTATAAAAGCGGTCGCCTTAGCGACGAGCGGCTCAGTCTTGTGCGGACCGCCGTACTGTGAACATCTCCTTTGCGTAGTGTGCTGTGGGCTTGGCCATAACTTCTTTAATTATGATTGTTGTAATAGATGAGGATTTGGTAAACCGATTTATTACAATGATAGTTGTTTCAGCTAGACGATAAGCCCAGGTGGACACAGATTCAATAACTGTGTGGGCCAGGGGTATTCAGACACATATGGTTGGAATCCATGATACAGCGCGAGGCGGAGCGCTGTATTTATCGTCACACTTTTAGTGAGTTCGGCGTAGGTCATCTCCTGCTCCGTCATATATATCTCGGCAAACGAGTATCATTTAGCGAAGAAAATATAGAAGAGGAAGTAGACAGACGCATCACTATAACCTGGAACAAATTTTGGGCGACAAAGGAGGTACTAAAAGGCGACTACCCTGTCTCCATGAAGAAAGTAGTCTTGGACACTTGCTTGCTTCCAACGTTGAGCTATAAGTGCCAAACATGGATCTTTACCCAAAAAATAAAATTAATACTTGCCAAACAGCCATGGAGAGAAGTGTTCTAAACATTAGGAAAATGCACAAAATAAAATGCAAAACCATCAAAAAGAGAACAAAAATAATAGACAGAATACACAAAAAAAAAATAAAAGAAACGATCGTCTGTATACCTTGCCAGGTGTCCTGCCCAAGCAGGACACCTGGCAAGGTATACAGACGATCGTTGGACCACGCTTATTACGAGGTGGAAAGGCCCCTTTGGCAAGAGAAAACAAGGCAGACCAAAAACTCGATGGTTTGATGATATAGTAGCATTGGCTGGCAAGAAGTGGCAAAGGAAGGCACAGGAAAGAGGACAGTGGAGCAGTTTGGAGGAAGCCTATACCCAAGAAGGGTCCATATCTAGTGAAAACTAACCAACTAACACACTAATAAAATAATATTAAAAAGTTAAGTTAAATAAGTTTAAAATAACAAAAATTAAAATAAAAATAATAATAAAAAAAACTAACATTGAAAAAAAAATACACAAATAAAAGACACTAATAGTGAAAGTGATATCTAAACAAAAACCAAAAACAATTAATAATAACTAGACTAACATCATTATATAAGGAAAAAAAATGGATATGGAACAAATGAAGGCTTTTATAATTATAATAATTATAATTCGTAATCTGTGACAGCATTTTGTTTTGAGTAGCCTTCTTTTGTATTTCCCTCAGTGCGTTTCCCAATCAATTCACATTTAGTGTGGTGCTCGTAGACGAAACATCTTTTAAAGACAAACCATGGCGATCTGTATCAAGATTTTCAATTTCTCTCTCTATATGCCTCATCGCAGCCGCTCAAGATGCCGCATGATGAATTCGTAGACCTATCCTTTTGAACTATCTGGCATTTTGGGGTCACACCACCAGGCACTCTCCTTTATGTAGGCAAAGATATCTTATAGGTATCAATAATAGAACAATATAAACATCATTTCAACTTCTTGGTCGTTTATTTTACCACCGTTATAAAGTATATGATATATTAATTATAGATTATTGTTAAAAAACTTGTAGTGTAGTTTTTAATTTGTATAATTGTAAGAAATTGATCTTGTTATCCGAAAATAAAGATATTTGATAAAGTGAAAAATCTTACACTTAATTAACTACTGTATTACTACTGCACCTAGTTCGAGCCGAAATGATAAAGGCTAAACCTAGTTCTAGCAGAAGATAAGCATGACACATCTAAGTGTAGGTAACCATTTCCGATACCGGCTGCACTTATTTCTAGCTGGCTTAAAATAGGCGTAGCTGCATTTCGGGTTTTAGCATAATATATGTACGACCAGGCTTCAGAATGGCGTCATAATTTCTCATACAATTTATATGAGAGATTGTGACTCCATTTTATATATATATATATGTATACATACAAACGCTGAAATGATTAAGTAGACTTGAACTGTGCTCGCTCCGCTCGCTCGTTCAATAAGCTTTTATAAATCTAGCAGATTCGTTGTTGAAATTATTTTTTTATGTTTGCAGCAGCCGAAATATTGTTTTGAAGTTGTCTACGTGAAAGTGATAGTAATAAATGAAGAATCCAAGCCAAAGGTGACATCAGATTTAAAAATAGTAAAAATCAAGTACAAAGAAAGCCAGCAAACTGCATCGCAATACGAAATCTTAGCTAAAGGCATCAACACATGTAAAGGAAAATTTTTATTTTGATAGAAGCAATATTCAATTATAGCTAGTAAGTACAGAGACTGTGTACAGGAAAGGTCAAGCTGATATTCCTGCGAGATGTTTTTTTTTAATATCCCTGCAAATCGGTGTAATACACATTAAGTCGAAGTCAAATATTTGTCGCTCGTATATTTAAAAATAGTTGTTTTAAGTAATAATAGGTACCTATCCTCTTTTATAATAATTGGACAAGTGTATAAAATTTACATACAATTTGAGCCTAATTTCAGCTCTACTGACCTCATAGGAGCCAAACTATGGCTTTAACAGATGTCAACTTTTCTCGGAAATTCAAATTTTCAGATTTTACTCAATTTTTCCCCAAAATATTAGCATAACCACTTGCCCTACCAAGAAAAAATACAAAAAATATTTTGTAGCACATTTATCTAGCTTTTATAAGAGCCCAAAACGAAGTCTGTGAGACTAACAGTTCACTCACAATGTAAAAAAAAAATGAAAAAAAGACGTGTGGCACTTGGGGACTGCCGCGGTAAAGCTATTGCAAACAAGGAAGGACGGCAACGTCGCAAACGGGAGTGGGGAGAGCGTGAGGTTTTTTCGTTACGGAATTTCTGGATTCGGTCCCCGCGCTCAAGGCCCGCGATAGAAGCTATGCAATAGCTTAAAAAGGTAAAATGGTTTATAGAGACAAAAGACTCAATGCTCACAGGTTATTGGAAATTAGACCGGAATCTTATAATGGGCGATGGGTGACATCATTTACAACAATACTGACCCCAACAGTAATTAAAACTCCCTGTCTCGTCGTTGAGGTAACAAAATTCCAGAACGAGACAGAAGCACTACAATCCACAAATGTTTTGTTAGGTATGGACCATGGAGTTAGAAAGGAGTGTATCCCGAATTCCCGACGCACGTAATCCCGGCAAAGTCTATGTTTTCCGATTTATATCTACTAAATTTAGCACACAGCTAGATTATACATACATACTATCACGTCTTTATCCCTAACGGGGCAGACAGAGCATTTTGGGTCTTGCGGCTCTATGCAAAGCCTAGGGCCGCAAGACTCAAAAGCCACTTTTAGCGTCATGGTGGGCGAGAAGATGGAAAAGAAATCAATACAGTGACGGGTTGCTAGCCGCATCGCCTGTACAGCTAGATTATGATCTGAATTAAAACATAGACTACTTTTTCACGCGGGAAAATACTTCATTTCCAAGGGAAAATCGAATAATACGCAGCACAGGGCAGAAACTGGTATTATCCACTCGTATATCTATACATATAATAAAACAGTAAAAAAAAGTGTGTCTGTACATTAAATATATTTCCAAAAAAAATATTGGGGGCTATGGAGACATAGTAATAGAGTAAGAATTAAAAAAAAATGTCTGTCTGTTTGTCTGTTTGTCTGTATGTCTGTTTGTCTGTTTGTACACGCTAATCTCCGGAAATACTGGACGGATTCGAATGAAACTTTTTTTGTTATATAGCTATTAAGCCTGGGCAACATATAGGGTATAAATTATTTTGATAAATGAAACGCCTGATGCAGAACCATAATGGTCCAGCTAAACTATAAGAGATATAAAAATGTCGCCTTAGTAAAAGTTGTTCAGCCTGATGAGCATTTTCCTGAGACATAAAGTCCACGCGAACGAAGTCGCGGGTTTCAGCTAGTATCAAATAAAATAGATACATTTTATTAGATTGTTTGTATTAATCGATTTTTCCAATTTCATTCTTATTTCTTCTATTCCAAGTCTGAAGTTTTAAATAAGTTCTTTTTGGTTAGTATACTCAGTGGGTAGATTTGTCAAAAAATACCGTAAATTTAATTCATACGTTCAGTGGGTATATTTATCTAATAATACCGTCTATGTTATAACAATAAGCAAGTTAATTCGTTTACAAAGCGTAAACAAAGTGCACGATACTATTGATGTTTTATAATCTATACAGTACCTGGGTGACCGAGCTTTGCTCGGTCGGTTACATCTCAAACATTAACTATTTTTTTTAAACTTGTCTAAAAACAGTACAAAATAAAAAATTATATATAAACTTGAACATAAAAAAAAAACAAAAGTAAGTCACCGAGTGGGATTCGAACCCGTAACACTCTTTCTAGCGGTCAGCATCCTTAACCACTGAGCTAAGCCGATGGCGGCCCGCGCGCCGAAATTAGCGACCATATTCTGCGTGGAAAGAAAAACGCATGAAAACTCGAAAACACGCGTTTTCCCAAACATAAAACTAATCTAGATCGATAGATTACCCCCGAAAACCCCCATATACAAATTTTCAGCGAAATCGTTAGAGCCGTTTTCGAGATCACAGAAATTTATAAATAAATATATATATATACATACATACATACAAGAATTGCTCGTTTAAAGGTATAAGATATAATAAACCAGTAGAAAAAGTGTGTTTGAATATCAAATACATTTCCAAAAAAATAAATTTTCTACAGTACAAAAAATCTCAAAACCTCGTCGGAATAAAACAACATACATACATACATACTATCACGTCTTTATCCCTAATGGGGCAGACAGAGCATTTTGGATCTTGCGGTTCTATGCAGAGCCCAGGGCCGCAAGACCCAAAAGCCACTTTTAGCGTCATGGTGGGCGAGAAGATGGATAAGCAATCAATACAGTGATGGGTTGCTAGCTGCATCGCCTGTTAACATGATTTGCATTTTTGCCCATTCCCTCGATCGGCTGTTACGATCTGCGTGGGAAGAGAAGCAGCTGGTACATTCTAAGTTTTTTTTTATTTCTCCCAGACCAGCATGAGAGAGGAATAAAACAAATTAGTGAATAATCTGAGATTTTGGACGACAATTCTGTTAAAAAGGGTCGGTCATCGTTAAAGGACAAGAGGGGACATAATGCCTAAATGCAGTAAGTGTATATCGTACGAAAAACAAGAAAGCCAGAAGAGTTCTCGTTGCATAATTTACATTTTAACTGAAATCTTTGTTAGAACTTAGTTAATCGGCTTTCTTTGATGTGTTTCTATTTAATATCCACCCAACACTGTCTGTTTTAATTTCACATACATCAGAAGGCTTAATTATTTGTACCTACAGGTTGCGGCACAAAACTCTAGCGCTGACCGTTATTTCGCAGAAGCACAGAATACATACTAGTACTTACGTACAGAAGTCTTACTCTAAAAAGAAATTCAACGAAATATCTACTCAATATTGTTAGCGATATGGTCTAATTTAGCTCGCGTCAGAAGTCGACACCTACTCGTTTAGATACCTAGAATTTCAGTTACAAGCCAATTTCATTCTTATTACGCTAGACAAACGGTTCATCATACGTAGGTACCTACACAAAACCGATTGAGTGAGCAGTTCGCCTAGGGTTGTCAAAATACTAACATTGCCATCTAGCGCAGCCAATTTCAAACAGGCGTTGGCTGCGCATATATTCACCTACCTTGTTAACTGTACATACATAGGTAATATATTATATTGTATATAATTCTTTTTTCGTAATAATAACCATATACCAATATACATACATACATACATACATACATACTATCATGTCTTTATCCCTAATGGGGCAGACAGAGCATTTTGGGTCTTGCGGCTCTATGCAGAGCCCAGGGCCGCAAGACCCAAAAGCCACTTTTAGCGTCATGGTGGGCGAGAAGATTGGAAAGCAATCAATACAGTGATGGGTTGCTAGCCGCATCGCCTGTTAACATGATTCGCATTTTTGCCCATTCCCTCGATCGGCTTTTACGATCTGCGCCGGAAGAGAAGCAGCTGGTACATTCTAAGTTTTTTCTTTCTCCCAGACCAGCATGGCATACCAATATATCTTAATATACCTATCATATGATAATTCATGATATACTAAATAGGTACCTTACCTTTCAGCGTCTTTAGGAAGCGTAAAAAAAGTTAAATCTGGATCATTGTCTGTGTTTAACAATTATACACTGCACAGTATTTTTTTGCCTTTTTAGGCTTCCGTACCCAAAGGATAAAAACGGGACCCTATTACTAAGACTCCGCTGTCTGTCCGTCTGTCTGTCTGTCTGTCACCAGGCTGTATCTCAAGAACCGCGATAGCTAGACAGTTGAAATTTTCACAAATTATGAATTTCTGTAGCCGCTATAACAACAAATACTAAAAACAAAATAAAATAAATATTTAATAAGGGCTCCTATACAACAAACGCGATTTTTTATAGATAATGGTACGGAACCCTTAGTGCGCGAATCCGATTCGTACTTGGCCGGGTATTTCTTTTTCTTTCCATGACGATTAAGTCGGTGAATCTGGTGAACAAACCGCGCATGTGTCACTGCACTCACTGCTCACTGCTCGCTAGCGACTCTAGCGAGTCGTCCTTGCTGGATTAGCCTCCATATAGAGGCCGCAATGCGTAGGTATATTTTCGATACCTAAACGGGGAGTGACACAGGCCTGGCAGAAGTCAAAAATTAATACCCATGCGCAGTATCCCCTCTACACTTCACTCAGCGCTAAACTTACGTGCTGTTACTACACAACATAGCAAAAATTTTATCAATCTCATTTTTTATAAAATTGACTTGAATTGACTTAAATTTTTGTCAATTTTATAAAAATTGTACATTTTTTCGCAGTCCAGCCGTTTAGAGTTAAGTTTCATACAAACTTTCATCCTCCCTATTTAAATACAGTGATCCTGTAAACTTGTGTTTTGAACCGTGAGCTCATGTTATTTTTTACATTTCTAACTTCAAATTTGACCAAGTTTCATACAAACTTTGAACCTTCATTTCCACCCCTTAGGGGATAAATTTACGTTTTTTATAGAACTTTTGTGCAAAATTTCATGTTTCTAGACCCAGCTGTTTTAGCTGTGAGTTGATCGGTCAGTCAAGTACTGGACGAGTACTTTGTGTCTAGATAGTATCCAGGGTCTGAAGATGCAGCTGGAAGGTGGCCATAGGAACTCTGTAATAAAACGACATAAACCTATCAAGTTTGGACTCGTATGATTTGTCTTGATGAGTACTTTGTTTCTAGATTATAATCATACGCAAACCTATCAGATTTAGGAAAAAAGTGCGTTCCTTGTTATGAATGTGAATTCAGTTTGATTAGATCGATGATCCAATGCCAAAGGTGAGCAAGTGGTGAGGTTTGAATGAGGGTGTATAAACATGTCATAATGTTGCGCCTTAGAGTACCAGCGCGAACCCTGTTGTACTAAAGCCCTTATCCCTCTACAATGGATATTTCACACACGATGAACGAATGCCTATGAAATCTTCGTAACGGTAGCAAAACGGCTAAGCATCACGTTTTGACTAAAATGTAGACTAGGTGAAGTTAGGCCTGGTAAAGTAAGGGCGCATAGATCAACAATCTTGGCTCGACATGAGATCTGACCACTTCTTCACAGGGTAAGCTATGTAGACTCGTTTTGGCAACATTTTTACAGGAAAATGTATTTGGTGGGATAGAACTTACAACTCCTACTTATAAAATGGACGTCAGTTGTTCAAATATAAAAATATTTTTTCAAAACTAAAAACCGACTTCACCTCCAAATTACACAATTGGTTTTAATGCTCCATGAAGTTGTGCTTTCTAAACGCAAATACATTCAGTAAAAAAATAGGTACTTAAATCGCTGTGCATGCCTATAACATTCAAAGAGTTTCCTCGATACCTCCAAGACTTGTTGAGTATAAGACCACCTTGAATGTATATAACCTTTCAATAAAAAATTTCTAAATCTGTACACGTGTCTTCTTTTTTTTCATATTTTTTGGAAACAAGCTTTTACGCGTGTTACATTTAGACTTTTGCGGTAAAAATATAACACGATTTTATTAAAAAATGGGATTTAATGTACTTTAGCGGAGATGCGTTTATTATCACCAAAACTGATCGCGCAGCACAATTATACATACATTTACTTAAACTTAATTTAAATAAAACGGCCCTCGAGTCCAAGACCGACCGCAGTGCGAGCTCGCGTACCGATTGACATCCAACGACAAACCACAAACCATCATAGAACAAGTCTTGAAGGAGGCCGGCGAGCGCGCTGCGGGCGGCTTAGCTCCGAAGAGGTTGGCGATGTCCGACCTGGTACATTATCGTCCGCTATACCCTCCCCCTCCAAGTCACGAGGTCGTCCCGACCGTGGCTTGGCCGGTCGACCACGACGACGCTGATGCACAATGACCGGTGTCGATCCTACATAACGTGACAGTGCACTGGCATGGTACTTCCCTTTAACCGTTCCATTACTGTCAACTATTACAAACGAAGTGGGACTAACCACCTTGGAAACACGACAGGGATCCTTTCTCTTAGGGACTAATTTTCTACTATGCACTGCGACACTAAAATTATCAGACATAACATTAACTTTGCCTGGACTTGTATGGGACCTTTCAGCCAAAGTCAATAATCTGCTAGCATGCCTGGGATTGGCACCCTGCATGCAGCCCGCCCCAAAGGTGCACACACTTGCCTCAGTTCTTAATACGAATGGCTCTGCAAAATTCGGTTGACGGAGTACTGGAATAGTGGAAAGTCGTAACCTGAGCTCCTCGAACGACTTCTGTTCCGTCTCCCCCCATTGCCAACGCCGATTTCTTTTTGTCAAATCCGTTAACGGACGGGCTACCTCGGAAAACTTTGGAATAAATTTACAGTTATAAGCGCATATTTGAAGAAAAGTCTTTAGTTCCTTCAAATTCCTGGGCAGTATCATCTTTAAAACGGTGTCAACCTTCATAGGATCTGGCTTAATGCCGCGCGTCGATACGACGTGATCCTGGTTAATAACTTCTTCCTGAAGACCGAGAGATGCATAAACCAATGGCACAGACGTTCTAGCTTCAAACTTAAGAGGCTGAGGGACCCTATTACGCGTTATGTACCACGATCCACTAGAGAAGTCTAGCACCACACCAGCGTCCTGTATAAAGTTCATACCGAGAAGGCTTTCGGTTGCCTGGGGCAACATAATAAAAGTAACGTTAACAAAGACATCGCGAACCCCTACCGTTACATTGGCTCGTTCAACTACTTGGGTGACAATGCGACCGTCCGCGTACTTTAATTCCATAAGAGAACTTTCAAAAACATGATTATTTTTGACCAGAAGGGCCCTAAGCGAAACGCTTCCAACACATTGTTTTGCACCAGTATCAATTAGGACTCGGCCCTTCTCCCCATAAATTTCAATATCCATCACTGGCCGCACCTGAGAGTCTATGGTTATACTAGAGATGGTGTGAAACGAGGTCGCAGCCGGAGTTTCGGTATTCGACTTTTCCTTGCATGCCACACAATTCGATCTGATTACGCCAGGTGCCCCGCACCCGAAACACGTGACATTGGGTTCACGTAGTTCCCCATCTTGATCCTTCTTCTTTTCTAATTTCGGACAGGCACTTTTCTGATGCCCAGGTTGTTTGCAATAGTAGCAAAACAGGCGCTTAAGATTGCCATTAGAAACAGTAGCACGAGACGTTGTCGGAGTGGCAATTGATGGAGTTGTAATTGAATCTGATACGGACGCCTTAACGTTCGACGACGTCTGCTGACGGCCCTCGTCGAAAATATCTTCAACCCGTCGTGCCATAACAATCAACTCTTCGAACGTACTAAAATCCGTCCGTGGCACCTTCTCTCTCATCCGCCGATGCAGCAACCCGTACGTCATATCCAACTGGACGGTCATCGACAGGGAATGAAGCGGCAGCTGTGCAAACAATGCCCTTATATGGCACACAAAAAGGTCAGTGGCCTCATTGCTGCGTTGCTCTCGTTCAAATATTTTCCTGTAGATCTTATGCGGGGGCAGACGCGGACCAAACGTTTGTTTCAAAGCATCGATAGCGGCTGACCACGTAAGCGTGTGGTGTTTTACACCCTGCCACCATGTGGCTGCTAATTTGGTTAGCAACATAGGTAACCCACGCAGTGCATTCTCGTCGCTTATGGCCACGCATTCTTTGTAGACTTCGATTGCATCAATAAATGCCTCAACATTGCTTGTTTTGTCGCCATCGAAGCGGGCCGTGCATTTAGAAAAATTGCCATGGAGGCGGGTACTTACAATAGGCTCTTCATTTACCCTTCTAATGAGTGATGCCAGCTGCTCGGTTGTAAGGAGAACCGGAGCAGGCGCAAGTTGAGCAGGCGCGAGTGAAGCAGGCGCCACCGGCAGTTGTTGTGCCGGCGCGGCCATAGGCGATGCCTCGGGCTGATTAGCCTCGGCAGCAGCCGGGCTGGCGGCGCGCGATCTCGTAAGCACCATGGCAATAGATTTTGCTTTCTTGTACTAACACACGCGAGTGGCCCTGCGAAACAGTCTAAACACGCAGGCCACGAATGTCTACCGAAGCGCGCACTTACGAAAAGTTTAATGACGTGCAGTCTGGTTAGGTACGCTATACACACCAAAAGCGCACAAACTCGCAAAGTTCACTGATTTAGTTCATAAACACCGTAAAATGTCCAGAGTTCAGAATAGGTACTACACATTTATGGAACAATTCGTTCTAAGTAGTTCTGTAGCCAGATTGATTGACAACACTCGTTAAACAAAAGAGTGGGAATGAAAATTCAGTCCAGAATCCAGCATACGAAAACAAAAGAAGATGACTTTCCTATCCCAACACCAACAGAAACCAAACGCGAACGTGGAACAAACGAATTTTAGACCTCTAAAACCGTCACGTAAAAGCGAGGAACAGTGGGAAAAAAGGGATTTTTTTGCGCTTGCAAAACCAAACAGAAACTTTCTGTCGCAAGACTCAAACACACGCGTATTCGTGAACAAACGGCCGAAATTACTAAATGCCGTCACGAGACACGGAAAGATGACAAAAATACACTATTTAAACACTAAACAACATTCGGTAACGTGGAAAAACAGTTCAGAGTCCAAGACTGTCACGTAAAACCAACAATCGGCAGATCAGCACAATGTTCTTGCAAATGGTTGACGTTCTTTCGCCCCACGTTGGGCGCCAATTTTAGCGGAGATGCGTTTATTATCACCAAAACTGATCGCGCAGCACAATTATACATACATTTACTTAAACTTAATTTAAATAAAACGGCCCTCGAGTCCAAGACCGACCGCAGTGCGAGCTCGCGTACCGATTGACATCCAACGACAAACCACAAACCATCATAGAACAAGTCTTGAAGGAGGCCGGCGAGCGCGCTGCGGGCGGCTTAGCTCCGAAGAGGTTGGCGATGTCCGACCTGGTACATTATCGTCCGCTATAGTACCTACATAAGCAACCATTTCTTATCAAAATAAAATTATTTTAATTGTTAACAAATACCTACTAAATAAAATATTGGTAAAAAAAATTTTTATTTCATTTACAATAGCGCATTAAATAAAAGTTGTAATATAATTTTTAATGGATAAAACACTTCATTTTAAAGTGTGTCCTGTACAATAAAATATAGTGACGATTAAAAATATACACACGCAAATTATTGTTCGTGTTTTCACTTCTGTCGGCACTCCAGTAGTGCAACTTTTTTTTCATCCTGACGTTAGCCTGTTTTCGTATCATCAGTAACCAAGTGGCTTGTTCATGTCACCGGGATGTCAAATGCTGATCCCACTATGAAGTTGGAGGGTGATCCCACTTAGCCCCTCAGCCCCTTTTCTCGGCCGTCCGCGACGTATAAATAAACACCAGGACCCAGGAAAATTTGAAAAACGCCATTTTACAACTTGTTCGGACTAGTGATCGAACCCAGAACCTCCGGATTGGCGGACTAGCGTGTTGACCATAACGCCACGGAGGTCGTCACTGAAAGTTTAGACTCCCCCCTCGCCATTGACCCCCGCAATCTTCAAGCTCTTTACTCCTCCTCCACACAATGTTCATTTTTTCAATTTTCATTCTTTTTAATCAAACATTACAATTTTGTAAGTACGAATGTTACAACCAGTCAATCGATGAAATTCCAAAGACAAAAACTCTATGACAATACAAGTATTCCGTTTTAGTTCGTGGGTTTTAGCCAGAGATATGGGACTAAAGCACATATCTCTGGTTTTAGCAAAAGAAAAAAATCTTGGCTGCTTTGACACATCACGTCATTTTTATTGTTGAGAGAATTCAACAGAGATATAACAGGAAATCAGTTGAATTCAACAAACAATATTTATTTATACGTATATATTATATACAACACACATTTTCGCTTTCTTAATAATTTTGTAATCTATCTATAGTCAGCAATGGTAGTATTCGAGTGTCTTCCGGACGTTAGCGAATTTTGTTTTAGTATGCCTCTCAAAGTAGGGTGTATAGTCATAGCATCGTTTTGTATTCTTGTAAGTAACTGCACCATCATTGACGACCTCTGTGGCCTAGTGGTCACCACGCCACGCTGTCACACCGGAGGTCCCGGGTTCAATCCGCGGTCAGGTCAAGATGGAAAGTGATATTTTTCAGATTGACCTGGCTCTTGGATGTTTATCTATTTAACTATTTGCTATAAAGTGTAGTATCGTTGAGTTAGTATCCCATAACACAAGTCGCGTACTTACTTAGGGGCTAACTCAATTTGTGTGATTTGTCCGCATATGATTTATAATCATTATTTCAATTGTGTTATGTCTTTTGCTGTACATCAGCTTTTATAAAAGTACTCAACAATACTATCCTTATTTCCTTATTCTTATCCTTATCTTTACTATAATATAAAGCGAAAGTAACTCTGTCTATTCGTCTGTTACCTCATCACGCTTCAACTACTGAACTGATTTAGACAAAATTTAGTATGGATATAGTTTGAAACCCGGGGAAGATAGCTCGATCGGGCCGTCTGTCTACCCAGCGGGGAAGACAAAGGCTTGACGATCCTAAAGCCGCTTTAATCCAGGTCTTTCCAAGGATTGGATTTTTACTGTTTTATAATATGTATAGATACAGATTTATTTATTTACTACTAGCAGAGCCCGGTCTCCGCTCCCCGTAGGAATTTCGTAATAAAAACTATTGTATAACATTTCCGGGTATCAAACTATATCAATACTAAATTTTGTCTAAATCGGTTCAGTGGTTGAAGCGTGATGAGGTAACAGACTGATAGACAGAGTTACTTACGCATTTATATATTAGTAAGCATAAAGATAAGGAAATAAGGATAGTATTGTTGAGGTAGTATTCCATAATACAAGTTTACATTTATTTTGGGGCCTAACTCAATTAGCATCTAGTGCCTATTTATTTATTTTATAAGCTTTTACTTAACTTGCAGTGTAGGTATCTTATATGTATGTATGTATGAATGTTTGTTTAAGTCAGGTCTTACAACTTAATTTTCAACCTAATTTTAAACCGATTTAGCTGAAATTTTACATACTAGTGTAAATCGGGTGACAATACAACATTACGAAGTTAGTGAATGAGCTGTTTTGATGATGCCAGGAGTTTATCGATGAAAATCAGATAAAAAACAACGTAACCTCATTGTGTCAACAGGACGCATTTGACATGTCTTGACAAGCACTTCATAGTAGATGATGATGCCTAGAATCTGATTACGAAGACGGTAGGTAGTCGATGGATCTCAGTAATAAAACGACGCAACTCCATCGAGTTTGGGGATTTTTCATTTGTCCCAATATTTGGCCTCACAATAATAGCTTGCACATTTTTTTTAACTTTTTTGCTTATCAGTTCTCAGTCCTTCCTCTGTGTTTCTATCGCGGGACTAACTGGTATGGCGATTATGGTGGATCGAGCACCTACTACATGCACGCTGATAATAAAAACTGTGCGCAGTACAAATCGTTGTACTTCTTTTCGTACAGTCAATTGGTGGTAGACGTCGCCGTGTTCATAGCGAGTATTATACTCCTCGTCGGTGTTTGTGCAGTAAGTATTCTTTCTTTGCTTACAGTAATGAAAGACTTACCTATATTAGTCCAACCAATGGTGGCCTAAACGGTTCCCTATCTATAAGCATAAAAAGTGAAGCCATAATGTAATATGGTATACGGTTTTTCTGCATAATTATTTTTAAGTATAACTTTATTACGCATATTATTTGAAGCATAATGTATTTAAGTATAATCATGTTTAGGCATCACATTTTAAAGCATAAATGTATTTAACATAATGATATCAAACCATAATTTATCAAGGCATAACATTTCTGACATAAAGATTCTTAACCATAAATTTATTAATGGATATCCATAACCTGAACCTAACTTCCCTTCTGCCTCACAGGTTGTTCCGGGTGATCATAAATTTATTGTATGACAACTGCAAATAAACTCGCAAAAACATTTTTGTCTGCTATTTCTCAAAATATTATGCCTATATACTATTAGTCTTATAGTTCTTACGTCTACGGAGATTATGCGAAGTACCCTTAAGCCGAAACAAATAAGCCTAAAAAAAAGTCTGATTTTTAATTCCGTAGAATTCTAACAGCTGTCATTTTTTGACATATCAGAGATAATAAACCTTTTTGGCCGGGCACATTTTTTATTAAATTCCAGATTTCAATAAGAGTGTGAACATCTGAGTCTACACATTTTATTTGTGCGTCACTGCTCACTGCTCGTTAGTGAGTCGTCCCTACTGAATTTCCCCCATTGAAGCGGTATATTTTCGATACCTCTACGCGGAGTGAGACAAGCCTGACATGGCTAAAAATGACCGCAAGGGAAGTTGCTTTAACGTTAAAAAAAACGCATTGAAATCGGTCCATACGTTCGAGTACTACGATGCCACTCTTTTATTTGTTAGTGAATGTAACTCTAAATCAAAAGGGGATTTACAGCGAGTGATATTTTCATCACGAACAGTTCAATAACCGACACAAAATACGAACAACTGTGAAAACTTTACACAGGTTCTTTGGAAACCTATCATAGGCACCAGTTCTCCACATCTTTTATTCTTTATACGTGTACAAATATGTTTATTATGATTACTTTTTAAGTTACAATAAGTTTTTGTGGAGGAAAATAAATATTCATTTTATTATTATGTATCTCCTTTGAGAATCACGGGTCTTTTCACCCCGGTCCTTTGAGAGGCTTGCGTATAGCGGGGATACAGATCCAACACGTAGAGGCCCTTTGGAGAAGTTGTTGTCATGTGGCGCTCCCGCCTAAACCTATTCCTGGATACACCTATGAAAGGTGTACCCTTGAATAGGTTTTGGCAGAAGATAAAACTATTGCATGAAAAAGGGAAAGTTTAAGGATTATGGAATGAATTTGGGATGGATTGATGCTGGGATATTGCAATAGAAACGTCACCTGCCATAATCATGATTACTGACTATTGTGGGCAGGTGGTGGCTTGCCGCCCACTAGATGGGCCCCTCAAACGCGCCGACAATAGTTGCCGGCAAAGGAGCAACACCGGTGCGGGTGACTCAGGGGTGTCGAGAGGTGTGCTGCGCTTTCTTCGAAGTTACTCGCGTCGTTATGCCCTTTAACACTTCCACCCCTGGAGCAACAGCTCTGACGACTCCTCTCTGCACAGCCAATTAAGGCAATGCAGAGCTGAGAGCCCTGCGAGCCCTCTTGGGTCTCAACCCCGACCGATGAAGAAGCGTCGGGGACGAGGGTCTGACCGGCTCTCTGGAGCACTCGGGTCCGTGGTGTCGTTACTCACCAACAGCTCGCCACAAGCTGCCCTGCGGATATTATTATTATTATTATTAAAAGTATTTGATTTAACAAACATACAGATAGACAGAGTCTGTCTACAGACAAACAAAGGAAAAAAAAATAGTTTTGATTCTATTTTTTCTAGAGACTCCTTTCAACAATTTGTGGGTGAATGGCTTATACGTCCTTTCCAGGTTCTTAAAACTATCTCCATATCAAATTTAAATCTAAATCAGTTCAGAAAAAAGATTTTTCGACACGAAAAAACTTATCAGAAACGTCACAAATATAACAATCAATGTGACAGTCGCGAGGTGATAGCTGATTGCCGCATACTCTATTTTTTAATTTTTGCGCTTGATGGATTACGAAAAAAATCTATATACATATAATAAAACAGTAAAATAAGTGTGTCTGTACATTAAATATATTTCCAAAAAAAATATTGGGGGCGATGGAGACAAAGTAATAGAGTAAGAATAAAAAAAAAATGTCTGTCTGTTTGTCTGTTTGTCTGTTTGTCTGTATGTCTGTATGTCTGTTTGTCTGTTTGTACACGCTAATCTCCGGAAATACTGGACGGATTCGAATGCAACTTTTTTTGTTATATAGCTATTAAGCCTGGGCAACATATAGGGTATAAATGATTTTGGAAAATGAAACGCCTGATGCAGAACCATAATGGTCCCGCTAAACTATAAGAGATATAAAAATGTCGCCTTAGTAAAAGTTGTTCAGCCTGATGAGCATTTTCCAGAGACGTAAAGTGCACGCGAACGAAGTCGCGGGCTTCAGCTAGTATTTAATAAGTTTTTGGCTAAAAAGGTAGATGATACATGAATTCGTAGGGAGTGATGCCAGGGCAAGAAAAATAACCTGCTGACAAAAAATTACTTAAAAATTTAACTTTGATAATTCGGTATTTAAAAATGTTATAACATTTTAAATATACTAGAAAGTTTAAAGTTTATCATTATCTTGGTAAAACATTAAAATTAATCAAGAATTTAATTTTTTACCGTCCTTAAACGCATTCCCTTTTTAGTTGGAGAACTTTTTAGTAGCAACACTTATGAAATGTGCGAATTCTACGGAATAAAATATTAGACTTTAAAAGTTCATTATGCTAAAATTACCCGTATGCCAAAATATTTATGCCTAAAAACTATTATTGCAAAATATTTTATGCCGAAACCGTATGCCAAAAACAATTAGGACGAAACAAATTATGCGAAAAAAAGGGATCCCGACCTAAACGCCACTTCCAATAATGAAAGCGTATGTCATAGTAGATGATATTAAGTTTTGCACGGAGGACGCAGTTGTCTGTGCTATTATATTGCTTAAACATCCCCTAGTCTCCTCTAACGCAATGAGAACGAAAAGAAAAGGATGGTGACAAATTGTATGCTATTTTGCCATAACAAAATTTTCCCATGCCCTACCTTACTAAACATTATATAGATGCAATGGATCCTAAATTATACAAGTTTATTTGCCAGGCAATATAAAAAATCCCTGACTTTCAAGCATTTACCCCGAATTACTATTGAATAACTGAAACCATTATCATTGAAAGACCCATTTTTTAATCTACAAAATTAACCGTAACATTTACTCTGGCATATGTCCTATTGCAAGGACTTCTGTATACGTCTGATGAGCTGCCGATATGATTCAGCATGTTCGGAGGTCTGCAGCGGCCTTGATCGGCCCCTACACTTGGGAGAGGTACACATGTGTACTCAAATAATACCTTTCTGAGAAAGGTCGCGAGCGAAGTCTAGGGTCCGAGCAGAGATTTTTTTGAGATTTTCGTTTGGGGCGGGACCTGAACACTTTTGATCCCACCGCTTGGACAGCTTGTATAAACCCTTGGTTTATCTCGTCCACTGTTACGCAATCCTGAAAGCCTTCGATGCGATTGGACAGTTCAAGCTGGAAGCCTTCAGAGTTTTCAATTTGGACCTGCGACGGTGCATACCACAGTGCTAAATTGATTTCACTAGGCGACGGCAAAGTATCCTTCGACTGTCAATTGTAAATAAAGAACGTTTTGTTTTTCAGGAAGCAGGTGTAACAGCCACAATATTCTTGTACACATACACTTTGTCGAGAATTATCTTCGTATCGATGGACCTATTTCTGATGGGGGCGGGGTTCGGCAGCTGCAAGACGTCGATAACGATAATAATCTGTTACTTTGTATTAGCTGTAATTAGAATTCTTGGTAAGAGAAAAAACTTCGTAAAGTTTTATTGCTATGTCATGCAGAGGCATATTGCTGAATTTTCTTACAAGCTCGTCTGGGAGAAAAAAATAATAGTAGAATGTATCAGATGATGCTCTTTATGTTCAGATGGTTAAAGCCGATTAAAGGGATTTTATCAATAGGCGATGCAGCTACCATACAACAATATTTTGATTCCGTTTTCCACCTTCACACCAGCCATGCCAAGAATAGCCTTTGTGTCTTGCGGCCCTAAGCCCTCATTATCATGTTTCTCACCATTTTCCTATTTGCGGTCGGCTCTGTATATCAATAGCTTCCACTTTTCTATGTCATTCAACATATTTGCATTAGCCTCGCGTTCCTTCATATCTGCCCTAACGCGTCCTTTTTCTTCAAGGTCTTATATTCCCTTATTATCGTGTTAGTGTTATATATGTAATTGTATATATTTTCAATAAATTCTGGGATTCCTGAAAAAATAATCGATATTTTGATACAAATCGTGTACTTTTGTATGAGAAAAAATACTTAGTTGTATCTTCTGTTTTCTCCTTTTCAGTGGCAATATATGTTTTAATAATAGTGAAGAGTTTTAGATCAGAAGTGGGTAATTAATATACCTACACGCAGAAACTGATCAATGAATGACAAAAAGATGGCGAAGCATGAAGAGCGCGTTGAAGCGATTTAAGCGGCGATACTTAAAGATGTACAAAAAATATATTATTGAAAGATAAAGAATAGATAAAGAATTAAAAGAAGAATAAAATAATAAACAATAATCTCCGTCCATGATTTAGGCTGCCTAAAGGCATCTGACGAGCTTGACAACTGCTATACAATGATGACAGTCGGGACCAACGGGTTATACGTGCCTTCCGAAGCACGGAGGAAGGCTACGATTTGTTGGTGTGACGTATCTAGTAGTGGTCGTAACTCTGTTCCATCTTTGTTTTAAAGCTGTTAATGCGGTGTTCGACTTTTCTTCTGCTAAAATAAAATGCAAATCTAATGTTTGCATAGTCTTCGGTGACCAGCAAAAAAAATTAATTATTTAAATATATTTTTTTAATATTATAAGTACCCAATTGTGCACTAATTGTATACAATTATTTATATATATTTTTAATATTATAAGTAATATACATTCCTACAAATACTTTTATGCGTGAATTTCTTGTTATTAAACTGACTTTGGGGCACGGTAGTGCTCCCGTCAAGTCATGCTAATAAGGTAGGCACCACCGAATAATTATTTTTTTCAAAGACATTCGAGTTATTTTTCTCGAAATTTTAAGTGATCAACCCAACCTAAATCAAAAATCTTACATATTTAACAGTTAACGAATCACCAGCCAAAGTTTTGGCATTTTTGGCAACTAAATTTGGGCAGTGACTGTCACTTACCATTAATATTGAGGTAGTTCTAGCAGGCCAACAAACATTTGGATAATCTTTTACTTATAAAGAAAGAAAAGAATTATAAATGTTGGAACTTCGGATTTTCTTTCGTAACCTGTCCCGGTGAGTGATCAGTGTGTAGATCTCTTTCGTAACCTGTCCCGGTGAGTGATCAGTGTGTAGATCTCTTTCGTAACCTGTCCCGGTGAGTGATCAGTGTGTAGATCTCCTTATGAGCAATACTTACTTGTTAACCAATGCCAGTCTTACAACAATCATCATCATCATAACAGCCCCAAAAAGTCCACTGCTGAACATAGTCGTCCCCCAAGGTTTTCCAAAGCGACCAATTGGAAGCAGCCTGCATCCAGCGTTTTTATGCACTTGCTAAGGTCGTCCGACCACCTAGCTGGTAGGTATCCTACGCTGCGCTTGCCGGTAGTTGGCCGCTATTCGAGAACCTTTCTGCCCCATCGGTAAACGGTTCTTCGTGCTATATACCCCGCCCACTGCCACTTCAATAAGCTTATCTGCTGGGCTATGTCAATGACCCTCGTTCTTCTACGAACCTCCTTATTTCTGATTCGATCACGAAGAGAAACACCGAGTATAGTCCAAAAATCGTTTTTCCACCGCAGAAAGTTTTGGGATCACAATTGACATGAAATACAACTCAAACTTGTGACTCTGCGAGCTGCTGTAGACATGGAGAGTCAACCCCAGCCCGTTAAAGTTTATACATACATACATACATACTATCACATCTTTATCCCTAATGGGGCAGACAGAGCATTTTGGATCTTGCGGTTCTATGCAGAGCCCAGGGCCGCAAGACCCAAAAGCCACTTTTAGCGTCATGGTGGGCGAGAAGATGGAAAAGCAATAAAGTTTATCGGGTAAAAATATTCAAATTGCATCTAAATAAGGGTAGGTAACAAAAAAATATTAGAAGAAACTTCAAACCTCTATAGTATGTAGCAATATAACCTTGTAAAACGAATCATTAAAATTTTATTTATTTTCATTTGTCTTGTAGAAATTTTTTAAATGTTGTATTGTATAGGTTTCCAATTTATTTTGGTTTTATATTTAAAAAATAAGCAAGTATTTCAATACCGATTGCTGTAAAAGCGTTAAACATTCGGACGCAAGTGCTTTGTGAATTACCTATGTTTTTTCACATAAATAGTAGGCAGTAAGCATAGGTAAAAACTTCAGAGGATACATGCACTTTCAATTAAGGGGACGCACCGTGAAAATGGGCATTATCTATTTCTTATTTCTCAGCGAATATCAGAAATTTAGAACTGATACTTGCTAATAGCATACTAGAACGCTTTTCTAGCATAATTGTGGTTGTGGATACACGATTAGTTAATTTTTGTAACACAAATTTGCTCATCAAAAACACCTCTACCTAAACATATATGGTCTAATTTCTCACGAACGAGAGGGACTTCATCTTTGAAACTTTTTATGCAGATTAGTAATTATGTAATCTTTAAAATTGTGGTACAAATTTTTTTTTGTTGCTTTAGTTTTAATTTTAGAGCCATTTTTCTATAATTGATCAGTTTTGCGTGGCTTTAGATTTCAGTCATATAAGCCCTTTTGCCTTCCTGAAAAATATTGTACTTGCCGTCTCGCTTTTTCGCGAGTGTATTTAAATAAACTGTTCTTGTTGCACAGATTTTTGACAGTTATACATTAAATTGTCAGATGGCCGATGGGCCTCACGAAGCAAGGACGCGTCGCTCTTCACAAAAAAAATGACATTTGATTTCGTAAAATTATTGTCACAGTATAGAATAATATCACGAATATATATGGGTCGAACAGTCTGTAAACAAACGTGCGAGTAACTTTCTTACACTGTGTCACTTGTCATAATGTCAAAGGAAGTGTCAAAGCATAGCGTGGCATAGATTGATTACGTGACAGACATGGTCGGCATAGATTTTTTTTTATACAAGTAATGTACATACAGTATCAATTAATAATATTTTATTTTTATTTAATTACCAGTTTTGTGGCAATTAATTAATTTTATAATAGCCAAATAAACTTATCTGTAGATAATACTCTTCGGATTTATTTACTTTTAGATTTCGAGAAATATACACGTACATATTTTACCACTGAAGGACTGGCTGACTGATTGATATGATTTTTAGGGTTCCGTAGTAAACAAGGAACCCTTATAGTTTCGCCATGTCTGTCTGTCCGTCCGCGGTCCTACTCAGAAACTATAAGTACTAGAAAGCTGTAATTTGGCATGGATATGTATATTAATGGCGAAAAAGTCGTAAAATAAAATATGGAAATATTTTTTTTTAGGGTAGCTGCCTACTTGTAACTGTAGTGATTGTAACTGTAGTGAGTACTTGTACACTGTAGTGATAGGTGTAAGGAAGGACTTGCTTGGTGGGGAAGCAGACAGGGAGGGCTTTCTGCTTAACCCTCCAAACAAGCAACCAAGTGAAGGCAGAGGTTACCTACGAGGCGGTAGGCCGTTTTTTGAATGTTATTTTAATATCATTATAATATAGTGATCTAGTATAGCCTGTGGTTCGATTTATTACAGGTATGTCCCTTTCATGTTGTATATTAATTATTTTTTCAACATACTTGCTCGTAAAGTGGATCTCATTGAATTTCATCGGCTTTAGACATACATATATAAAGTAGCTCATTAACCCGTCAACGACCGGAATCGCAGACACAATAGATTTCTATTGTTAACGGGTTCACATGTGAACCGTCGGGGTTTGATAGGTTAAACACGCTTGCGTTATAAACGCAAATAGTGAAGTTATATTATGCAACAGCAATATTTTAACTATTTTTTTTTTCAAATTCCGAACTCGCTCACTGCTTTGTGGCACCAGCTAGTAATGGTTGGCCAGCCGAGCTGATTTTAATAAGTATTACGGTGGGAAAGCAGCTGTGTGCACACAGTTTTATGGTTCAGTTTATTTAACCGTTTCTTTACCGCCAATACCAGACACAATAGTAAGACATGAACGTGGACATTTACGTATATCTAAACTGATTTTTATTTTAACCGGTAAAGACCCGCACGATATATATATGTGGGGATGGGGCTGAGGATGATCCACAGAAAGAAATACTGTTTGAGATAATAATAAAACTGATAATATATTGAACTTTTAACTTTAAATCTTATCTGTACAAAATCGTCTTTACGTCTTTCGTCTTTATAACTTAAAACTTATCTTTAAAACACGTCTTACATCTTATTCCGTCTTTACGTAATCTTTCATTACTCCGTAATCCTAATCACTCTTTTTTCACATATCCTTCCCAATTCAAACTTTTCGCGCGTCTCTTCCTTTCTCTCTCACACCATCTTACTTGTATCATTCTGTCCCTTTCTTACAAATCATACGTTCCTTTCCATGCATAAACTCTTACATCCTACAAATCGGCTGTCCTGACATAGTCTGGCCTCCAGACTTCCTATGTTAAAAATATCTTAAAATTACACATCTTAGAATTAACTTTTTAAATTTTGTACATACTGAAACCGTCATAAAATCAACATCTGACACTTTAAACCAGAAACATCAGTAAACTTCATTAAATAACAAAGTAAATCTCTGACACCTTAAAAAATCTAGGAAAACAACTGTAAAGTTTGTGGTTAAACCGTAGATCTTAAATTCTTACTTAAATACTACCTAATCATAACGCTTGGTGCATGGAACATCTTATCCTATACCCCAATGTCCACAAACCATACATCTTATACACACAAAATAAAAATAAACAACTCGCATAAAAGTAAAAAAAATAATTACTCATACCTTACTCTTGAACGAACCATCCAGTTTCCAAACTTCATACCTGTCATTCTTCCTAACCTTGAACTTCATCTTTACTTTCTTGACAGCAACTTTAACACGCTGCTTGTGTTTAGTACTCTTCTTCCACTTCTTATAGTAAGTTCTCTTATTCTTTTCTAGACTCTTGATCATCTTTTCTCTGACTTTTCTTCTATTTTCCTGTTTAGTAAATAGAAACAACTTATTCCTCAGAAAATGGTAATTCTCTTGTGCTTTTTCTATAATCTTATTGTCCAACTTCCTTGGCCCAACAAGTTGCTTCTGTAGCCCTATGAAAAGCATACCACTTTCCGAATAGTAATCCTTAGAATGAAAATTTTCTTTAAATAACTGCATTACAACTTTCAGTCTTCCGTCTTGTCCTTGCGCTTCTTTTATCTTTCCAACTTCTATGGCATGTGTCACATTCTTTTCTTTACTCTGAACCAACTGCTTCTTTCCAGTCATTTGCAAACCAATCTGGGATGCAACTTCTGTCAATCTCTCTTGTGCTTTGTTACCCGCTGTAATAATCATATTATTAGTACACAATCTAGGAACTTCTTTTCTTATAGGGTTTCTGAAAATATCTGGAATAAATAACTTAAAATACTGTCTGTCAGTCTGTAAAATAAATGTGGAATACTCTATAAACTTCTCATTAGATGGTAAATGTAAAAAGCTATTCTTTAAAATCTGAAACATCTTTGTTCTTCTTACATCTTTAACTATCTTTTCATCTAAAAACCGGTAATCAAATTCAACTTTCTTCTTATTTAATATCTGGTAATCTTTACAAACTTTTAATTCTCCTTCTTTCTTCTTGACAACTTTCACCGGATTACTGTACTCTAAATAATTTACCTTGATGCCTCTGTCAAGCCACTTTGTCTGCTGTTGGTTAACCTTCTGCTGTTCCTTTGTAGCTTTTCTTCTAGGTTGCTGAATTTCTGGTATATCGTCTTTATTGGTTACGTGTGACTGCACAAACTCCTTCACCTTATGCTGCACGTCAACACACACCTCTTTACCTACGACATCAACAGAATCACACACAAAACTCTCATACAATCGTCTACTTGCAGGCCTAATCGTTACACTACCTTGTTCCATGACCATAACACAGTGCTGTAGTAAATCGTTTCCAATAATCATTTTATATTGAGGCATTGAACTTTGTGGCAAAACATAAAACAAAACATCTTTAAAACTATGCTTATCAATGATAATATTCAACTTTACGCGCCCTAAACAACTTACTTTCTTATCACCTAAACCCGACATGTGCAATTCACTCTTTTCGCACACCGGTGCTTTTAAATCTTTCCAGCAATCTTCCGACAACATATTGAGATCGCTACCTGTGTCGATCAACGCTTTAACATTTTTATTTAACACAGAAACTAACTTAAACGGCTTAGAGTTTGAAAATTGTTTGTTTACATTTTTGCTTGTTCTGTCACTGACGTCACTGTCACATCTGTCACTGTCATTGTCTACTTTCCGAAAACTGTTTCTTTTGGACCCTAGCGCCATTACACCATAGCAACTAGTGCCACCTGCCGTTTTTTCACTCGCAACTTCACTTTTCCCGCCTTGTGAACTTCGTGTTTGCTCGGACTCGGATCGGCTTTTACAATTTGGAGCGGTATGGCCGAACTCATTGCAACGAAAACACTTTACGCCTTTTTCTTTATGCGGGCAATCCGCCGATGTATGCTCTTTTTCTCCACAGCTGTAGCAATATGTGAACCTCGCTCTTTCCATTCTTGGCTTGTCTTCTGTTCTCGTGTGAGCCGCCGGAGCCGCCGACATTCTCCGCTTCATCTCTTCGTACAACTTTAGTTTTTCTTTGAGGTCACTATACGTCGTAACGCCATATAATAACACCTTATTGATTTCGAGGTCCTGTATGCCTTGGACGATGTACTTAATAGCCACGTAGTCTGCCATTTTACCTCGTTTACCGAGCTCCTTCATCACCAGCATGTACTCATAGCAGGACTCACTCGATTTCTTCTTCCTTGCTGTCATCATTTCGTGGATCGTCTTCGTATCGATGGTATCAGGGAACTCTTTCTGCACACCAGCCTTCAAATCATCCCAACACTTAAACGCACGTTCTGTACGTAACCATAACTCTGCAGTGCCAGCCAACGAACGTCTCGCCATCAAAAGCTGCTGCACTGGACTCCATCCCATGATCTCCGTGTTGTCTTCGACATCCTGGATCCACCTGGCCGCTGTGTAGGTCTTGTCCTGACCAGTGAATTTTGGTATGAGGCTTTCCCCCATCAGCATCGAACCACCGTCACATCTGTACGCCTTCGCCTGCTCAAACTGCTCGTCATCACCACCCCTGCTCCTTCTTCGCGCCATAATTTCCGAAACACGTCTTCGTCTCCAAAATTACAACTAGCGGGCGTAGCCACGTCTTACTACACACGCTTAACACTCGTCTTGTGGGTGATCACAACTTGCACACTTTCTTCTGGGATTTCAGCTCCTATCCCGGACGAGCCCCCAAAAATGTGGGGATGGGGCTGAGGATGATCCACAGAAAGAAATACTGTTTGAGATAATAATAAAACTGATAATATATTGAACTTTTAACTTTAAATCTTATCTTTACAAAATCGTCTTTACGTCTTTCGTCTTTATAACTTAAAACTTATCTTTAAAACACGTCTTACATCTTATTCCGTCTTTACGTAATCTTTCATTACTCCGTAATCCTAATCACTCTTTTTTCACATATCCTTCCCAATTCAAACTTTTCGCGCGTCTCTTCCTTTCTCTCTCACACCATCTTACTTGTATCATTCTGTCCCTTTCTTACAAATCATACGTTCCTTTCCATGCATAAACTCTTACATCCTACATATATATATATATATCTATATAAACTATATATATCGTGCGGGTCTATACGTGCGGGATATACGTGTGTTGAAAAACTTCGTGCGATATACGTGCGTATATTAGTTAAACACTTGGCACTATCACGCCCTCGCTTTCGGCTCGCGCACGAAAATTCCGCCTCGTGTGTTATAACCACTATAGCGCACAAATATGGTAATATACACAACTATTTTTCAATTAAAAAAATATTACTTATTTTAATATAAAGAATTGAATAATGCAGCTCCTTTTATATAGTTACGTATTTACCCCTTACTTATTTTGTACAACATGCTGACTTTTCATTGGTTTTGGAAAAAAAATCGTATTGTGAATAAATTCCTCTATCTATATACGTAATCCAAATTTGTGTATGACATAAGATAAACAAATCGAGACTACGTAGTTATGTCCGACCAAAACTACCGCATGACCTCGATGAACTCCGGCCGGCCGGACGGAGGCGGTGCCTGGCGGTAGTACTAATTGATCTCACGATTTTACTTGGTTTTTGAATTTTTATTTTTACTAGCTAATTAAATTTTACTAATGATCTTTATAAAGTGGCCCTTGGTCCAAAAAACAATGAGAAATTACCGTGTATATTTTTTAAAATTTTAATAAATTATTTCTGTTTTATCTAAAGGCTGACCGGTAGACAATGCGTTAGCATTAAGTCCACCTTTTGTACCATTATGGTCATTTAAGATTTAATAAATAAATAAATTTACATGACCCAAGACCCAAAATGCTCTGTCTGCCCCATTAGGGATAAAGACGTGATAGTATGTATGTATGTATGTATGTATAAATTTACATGTCAGTTGCTGTAGTAAGCCATTTTATAAATATCATAGCTGCTGACTTAGCTTTTATATTAAACGAATGTATTGATGAAGGCATATGTCCTAACCTAATGAAATGTAGTAAACTAATCCCTTTATTAAAAAAAGGAGAAAAAACAGAACCTGGCAACTACAGGCCGATATCCATCCTGGCAGTTTTGAGTAAGGTGTTCGAAAAGATAATGCTCAATCAAATGCTGCTTCACTTCAAAACCTACAACCTGTTCCATAGCCAACAATTCGGTTTTACTGGCGGGAAATCGACCACCGATGCGGGAGTGGCACTCGTTACACATATATACGATGCATGGGAGAACAAAAATGATTGAATTGGATCATTTTGTGATCTCTCCAAAGCATTTGATTGCGTAGAACATCCGACACTTTTGCTTAAATTTCGTCAATACGGTTTTGATGATAATTCAATTAAATTAATAGAATCTTATTTAACAGATAGGCATCAAACTGTTAATTTAAATGGCATAAAATCGCACGGATCTAATGTTAAAATAGGCGTACCGCAAGGTTCAATTCTTGGACCTTTCCCTTTCTTGGTTTATGTCAATGACTTGCTTTATATGGTTGAGAAACAGGCTGGCATAGTGCTGTTTGCTGATGACACCTCACTAATATTTAAAATAGATCGACATAGCACAAACGCTAGCGCAGTAAACGCCACCTTGTCTTCCATTTCTGATTAGTTTTCTGCCAATGCTATAGACAGGTATGCGATGACATAATGCTAGATGGTGAAAAACTCGATCTTTTTGAAAGTACTACCTTCTTAGGAATTACAATAGACTCAAAACTTCAATGGAGTGCTCATATAATTAACTTTCTAATAGGCTTAGCCTTATTATAGGCTTATTAGAGAATAAGACAATTAACAGATATAGCAATTGCTAGACTAGTGTACTTTAGTTATTTTCATAGTGTAATGTCTTACGGCATACTATAGTGGGGGAGTGCAGCCGGTATTCAAACTATTTTTATTTTACTAAAACGGGCAATTCGTGCTATTTATGGGTTAGGACCAAGAGACTCACACAGACACAGAGAATTATTTAAGCAAATTGATATACTTACATTGGCATCGCAGTATATATTTGAAAACATAATGTTTGTAAGGAAAAATATTTCCTTATACAATAAAGTAAGCGATATGACCGATAGAAACTTACGTAATAAGAATGAATTATTACATATAATTTACAGATAGTAAAACGTTCATGGGGAACTGTATACTTTTTTATAATAAATTGGCACAATCGGTCCTTGATATGCCTGACAAAATATTCAAAACTTATGTAAAGAAAGTACTTTGTGAGAAGGCTTATTATAGGACCGATGACTACCTTAAAGACAAAAAAGTCTGGCTTGAGCTTGGCGCGGGTCCCTCTTAAAGGTTTGTTATATAGGTACTCGCAAATGTTCATAATTTGGTACATTTTGTACAAACTAAATCTACAACTTGACATTATTTTAAAATTTTGACATTTTAAAAATTTAATTTAAATTATGATATGACATAAAAAACAATGTATTCTCTGTCCATATTAACTTTAAGTATTAATTTATTTGTGAGTTGACGTCCTTAAAGAAAATGCTGCAGTGCAGTTTGTTACCGCTTCTTCTGCACTAGCGCTTTAGAAGCGGTAGTAAACTTAGCTGTAAGTAACCATTTGACGTGAACAATTGTGCCAATTGTAACAATGACGATTATTAAGGGATTTTATAAATATCCTATGATAATAAAAATATATATTAGAAAAAAACCTATTGCGATCTTTTTCTGCACGTGTCGTTGGCTCAAACTAATAAATATTGATCTTTCATTATGAAGTTCAAACATTCTAGACTTCCCTCCAGAATATTAGTCATTGCTCAGATTTCTTATTGAAAGCTAATATCTCTGGTTCATTGAACTAGTAGGCTTGTTATGTCTCAGTTTCAAAAACATAACGTAACTAATAATAGATTAAGTGACATGACCTTTTTCAATTCTTTACAAAAACATAACATGTTACAAAAAAGTAAACATACTAGAGATACTTTTCATTACGTCATGGTTTTCATACTGTAACCTCTATATATTTTTAACTCTATCTGCATTGCATATAGACATTACTACAAACCTAGCGGAAAAGAACGGACAACTTTGGAATCAATTTTGACAGATTTTGAAAAATAAAAACGTAGAGCCAAGCCTTAATAAGATGGCCTAATACATTATTTGCAAATTGAATTATAATAGTATATATCCAGATAAAAGTGTTTTAGGTGTTAGTCAGAGGTATGTTTGTGATTTTTTTTCATCGAGTGAAGTAAACATAATTATGTAAATGACCTGGGGTCTTACTACGACCTCTTATAGCAGTCTTGTTTTAATATTACTTTGTCAATTCGTACCATGACCAATAGAAAACAACATTAAAGTAATATTACTTTAACCCCTGGGGGCCCCTTAGTGTTTATAAAGTGGTCGTAAAAGTGATGTCACATGTCACATGTGACATTGCGGGCCCATGGTGGTTTATTGTATTTGCTAGCAATTTTGTGACGTCACATCAAATCATTCACTCAATAGCGTACCAGCAGGAGTACTATCTCAGGTGACATCGTTTATCGAGCACTATCATTCGTTCACTTTGTTTCACTATCTTGCTATCACTTTCCGTCGGGCGACATAACTTTATCTGGATTTTTTAACAGGGTCATGCTACGAAGGCATGAGCGCAATCTTAGCAGTATTGTTTTAATTTAACGTCAAAGTAGCAATCAAAATGGTGGTCCGTTTTTTTTTAAATAATTTTACGGCTCTGGATACAATTCCTTTAGATCGATCTTTATTTCTTTATTTCTATTCCTAATCCTAACTAGTTTCAACCAAAGGTTGGTGAAGGTGCTGTGATTGCTTCAATGGAGCTTCTACTGATAAATCTGTACGAGTACATTAGTTTTCATAGTTGATTGAGTGGCGATATTAATAATATAAACAGTGATTGGGTAAGGAAAAGTAGAAAAATGTGAAATCGTTTAAGACAATCGAGGGAATATTCTTGTTATCATGGGCTTGACAGGAAAATTATGATGGTTTAGGTCCGTTTTGTTTCAAGCTTGTAATAACATTGTTTCGAATCGTACCATGAACTTTAAAAGTTAGATTATTTCTATCCTGCTAAGTGATGTAAAAGAACGAATGATATGTCTATTCCCAAACAATTGTGAAAGTGAGATAACGCTATATTATTTCCAATTATTTCGTATAGCTCCATCACTGTTTTACGCGGCGTTCCATTTAATTCTGATTTACTATATCTGTGATTCTGATGGAAGTCTTCCAAAATATTTATTTTATTTAAAAAAAAATGTAATAGAGCACTGTATTATGTAACAAAATGTGTACGAAATTAAAATCTAATTTGTTTTTATAAAACATCCATTATTATATTTTAAAAAAGGCTATAAATTAAAATTTGAAACGGTATTGCATTCGTGAGCGTAATAAGGAATAGTTTTATACCAAACCATGTAGGTAGTGATGGATATTATATTCTCTTTGGTAACCGCAATCCGCAGCCATTTAAAATGTCATTTCGACATTTATATATTTTCTTTGAATAAAAGTAAATCAGATTTTACCATGAATGTGGCTAATAAAACTTATACCAAGTAATATATACGCAAGTAGATGTTAAAAAAAATATATATTTTACCACGATTCGGAAAAAAGACATATACATTAAGTAAGTTTTTTAGTTACATATTGAATGCGCTTGGTAATGGCTGTTAAAACGTATAGTATTTATTTGCACCAAAGATTTAAGAAAGAGCACATTCCTGTCGTTTATTTCATGTAAAGTGGGTAAGTGTTAACTGAGGTAAATGGCATCCTATTAAAAGTTTGCCAAACAGCGCTACATATATCACAAAATGGAACTGCATAGGGATAAGCCCAGCCATATAACAATATGTACTCCCATGATGGTCTGGGAAAAATGAAAAAACTTAGAATGTACCAGCTGCTTCTCTTCCCACGCAGGTCGTAAAAGCCGATCGAGGGAATGGGCAAAAATGCAAATCATGTTAACAGGCGATGCGGCTAGCAACCCATCACTGTATTGATTGCTTTTCCATCTTCTCGCCCACCATGACGCTAAAAGTGGCTTTTGGTTCTTGCGGCCCCGGGCTCTGCATAGAACCGCAAGACCCAAAATGCTCTGTCTGCCCCATTAGGGATAAAGACGTGATAGTATGTATGTATGTACCAAGTTATATTTAGATGTGAAATTTTACTTGTGATTTGTAGTGATACATTTTGACCCCCCGACATGAATTTCATGTAATTGGTTTATTTTTTGCAGCGGAACGCGTCGCATTACTATGAGGCAGCTGGATTTTCTACGGAAATTCCTACATACCTACTAATAAAGTGTGTACCTATAGCCGGTATAGCCTATAACCGTTCTCGTCGGGATAAAGTGGAGTCAAACAAAACATAACATAACCAATAGTGAGAGTTTACAGCATAATAAATAAAAGGTATGTAATCAAAACATTAAGGAAGTACAATATTTGCTTATTTATTAGGAATCACAATTGATTTGTTAAAAGAATGAAATCCTTACGTAAAAAAAGAACACATTTTAACTACAAAGTGCTGTAAGTATTAATTTTTTTTTCAGGAGTTTGTCAATGGCTTTCCAGACCCGCCGAGCAATTGAAAGTATTGAATTTGTATACCTATGCATTAATATCAATGTTTGTGTTCAAAAGTTTTGACTTGTTAAGCTTGAAAATATTTTTTTTTGTATTTTTTGGTGAAGTCCTTTTGTATACTAAAGAATTTAGACCCGTTCATGATTGCTTTCAATAAAATTGTTTAAAAGGAACTTTCTTTTCTTCTACATTATTGAGACAGTCTTATTAGGTAACGTACTTACATAAATATACAAGTAGATACGTTAAAATATTCTAGGTGTGTTTATAGTAGTGATGTGCCGTTACCGGTAACTTACTCCAGACGAGTATTTTCCCAGTAACGTTACCAGTAACATTCTGGAAATCGGTAATTTAGGGTAACATAGGAAAAATATTTTTTTTTCTCAAATTTCATTTGTGAATATCAATGCTCCGATAAGACTTCTACTACTTGTAATTTAAATGCAACCAAAATTTTTATGTTTAATAGTATTTTCCCAATATTCCTAGTAACTTACCGAGTAAGTTTCCAGAAACTTACTGAGTAATATTTCCATACAGTAACTTTCTGGGAATTTTCTCATTGTTACTATTAAGTTTCGAGAAACTTACTGAGTAACTTCCCATACAGTAACTTTCTGGGTAATTTATCATTGTAACTATAAAGCCGCTTAGTAAATTTCTTGACAAGTATCTGTCTGAGAATGTAAATAGTAAGTTTACAAGTAAAAAAAAAACATTTTTGAAATAAAATTTATTAAATTTGGCGCCACGAGTGCCACGACTAAAAGTGAAAGAGAAAGCTATAGGTAGTATACAAAAAGAAATGCTGTTTTTCAAAATTCAATGATCAATTTTTAATTAGTAATCACACTTGTACAGGCACTTTTACATGTCAATAAGTTTAGTTTACATTGCATATAATGTTATTTACCTATTTATACTTAAATAATTTTAAAGACAAACTACCGATAAAAGCGCTGATAAAAATTCATTTATATAGTATTAGTCGCCTACTCGCCAGAAGAATAGCCATAAAAATAGTCACACAAAACGCAAAGTGTGCGCTGTGCGCAAGATACGATACACTATCACGTCTCTAACCCTAATGGAGCAGACAGAGCATTTTGGGTCCTGCGGCTCTAAGCAGACTACAGTAATAAAAAAAATCATCCAAATATTTCACAAATGGATCCCTCAATCGAAAAAAATTATGTTCTCAAACTTACAATAGTTAGAGGTTATATACGAACTATTCAACGGTTAGTCGAAAAAGTGCCACTTCACATGTAACATGTAATGTATGGTAAGCTAATCTAGAAAAAGCTATTTTACCACTTAGTCGGCGCGGCGTGATTAATATAAACCCATGCCAAATTACAGATCTTTAGTACTAATAGTCTCTGAGTAAAACCGCGCACAGATAGACAGACAGACAGACAGAAATGGCGAAATAAGGGTTTCTTGTTTACTACGGAACATCAACAAAGGAATCAGAACAATGATGCTAGCCGCATCACCTATTATCATGGTTCGCATTTTCACTAATTCCCTCGATCGGCTTTTACGATCTGCGCGGTAAGAGAAGCAGCTTGGAAGAGTGCACGTGCGGGTTTTAAATAATATTACATAGAGAAATCAACAAAACTATACCTATTAAACAATATTACCAGCATTTGGAAATATTACCGGTAACAATGGAAACTTACTGGGAATATTTCCAAATAGTAAAATACTGGTAGCGGTAATTTGGTAGCGGCACATCACTACACCGCATGGTAAGAAAAGCTAATGGAATACAAACGTTGTCTGAGTTGTAACGCATAGGGTATTATTATACGAAACAAAAGGTCCCCGTAGAAAAAGTAGTGGCCAACGGGGTTGACCGGGTCTAGTATTTTAGGTACAGTAGGGTATTGCGGCATTATAACATAAGAATCCTACTACCCTATCCTACTTCCTACTAATATTATAAATGCGAAAGTGAGTTTGAATATTTGTTTGTTTGTTTGTTACCTCTTCACGCTTAAACTACGGATTTGGATGAAATTTGGTATGAATATAGTTTGAACGAGTTTCAAACTATATTCATACCAAATTAGAGAAGGACATAAGGTACTCTTTGTCCCGAAATTCCCACGGAGAGCGAAGCCCGCGGGTACAGCTAGTAAATGTATGTATACCTAAGAAATATTAAGCGTGAAGAGGTAACAAATATACAAACTCACTTTCACATTTATAATATGAGTAGGATAGTGCCGCAATACCCAAAGACCAGTCTTGAAAAAGGGAATAAGTCTTTTGACATGATTCAGATTCTCGCCCATTCCCTCAATCGATTTTCATTTCAGCGCAAAAAGATAAATAGCTGATACATTAAAAATTTGAAGTCTTTGGGTACATTCTTCTTTTTTTAATATATACATTTGCATTATAAGACTCCGGATTGTTGATAAAAGTTTTGTTTCCGCGGCCACCGATCAACTTTTTCAAGACTGCTAATTTGACAGTAAAACAATACTGCTAAAACTCGAATAGGAGCTCATGGTACGCATTAGAGTAAATGATTTAGTGTGACGTCAACAAAACTGCTAGAAAATACAACATTAAAGTAATATTGTTTTAATATTGTTATGTGACGTCCATCGGGCTCAAGAACGGGATGGATTTATACAAAACACATAGCGTTATCTCACTCTCATTCATTCATTCTGTCACATCTCTAAGCAGGAATATAACAATCTTGTTTTAAGAGCTCATGGTGCGATTTGAAACAATATTATTATAAGCTTGAATCAAAACGGAACTAATCCATCATGTTTTTGATGATGTTCATAGTAAGGCCCCTGGTAAAAGTATTACACGATAGTTCAAAATAAACATATATTTTTCGTTGCCGTAATATAACATACTTCTTTGAGATACAGGTGTACAAAAATGGTCAGTTTACCTTATATACAGCCTTAACGTCCACTATCACGCTAAGCGCGGCCTTTGTAACTTACGGCTCTGGTCGACAGGTAACAGGTATGTCGTCGGTGTACTACGCCTATCGCCGTGGCGAACATTAGCTCACACAGGGCGATTTGACAGTTTGACATCTATGACCGTCACCGTGATCTTTTGTTTCTCGTGGAAGGAGAGCACGCATAGGTGTTCCAGACGTTGGTCAAGCGACGTAATCCCGTTTCCATCGCCCGACTGGCCTGGCGGAGAAAATCCCTTCGGATACCTTACCGGTTACGGGACACCGGTAAGGTTATGTGGTGTTACCACTAAAAACTCCGCGGTGTCACCTCTCAGCCGCTATCGGCCGGGACCGTGTGCTTCTTCATGCTCCACAGCCCCGGCGCGGCCGGCCGCTACTTAAGCGGCCCCGGCTCGCCAACGGCCTCACGGCACCCTCTTCTGAATCAGAGGGGCCGGAGAAACCGCCGTCTTGGCCTCTTGGCCCAAGGACAGGCGCGCTGACACGCACACACGCCTATCTTCCACTCCGGAGGGCTGTCCGTTGGACGATGGAATCCCGTTTCCACCGTCCAACCAGCCCTCATAATTTGGGGCCTGCTAAAACAGGCCCTGCCCCAGTCAACCTGACGGCGACCGGGGCCCACACAGCCGGCCGCGGAGGATAGGGCGAGCGGCAACGACACACCGACACTCCTTTTCCCCCGCGACCCCTACCACGGCTGTGATGGTAGGGAGGTCGTCGTCACCCCCTTCCCTCACAGCCAGGCCATTCCAGTCAGGAATGGCCTCCGCCGGGCCCGGGGAGGCCTAAGCCTCAACCCGGGCAATGGGTTCCTCTTAGCTTCTCTGCGGCCGAGGCAACCGCAGGTACTAAGCCCCCCCATCGCGACAAGATGGGAACCACATCGGGGGGGTCCTGCACCTGACCTAACCTAACCTTACCTATCACTTCCTATTTTGATTCCTTTTTCTACCTTCTTGCCCACAATCACGATATGAATGGCCATTGAGCGGCGGTAGGTCTGCAGAGGTTCGAAGCCCAGAGCCTCACTTAAATTTAAAATTTTAGAACAGCGCCATCTATCGGTGACCAAACTAAACTAATTTTCAATAATACCCCGAAACTAATCAAAATCATTTCATATAAACCATTCTATAAAATTAACAAAAGTTTTAGTCAATGCAACCGAACAGATTTATTTTATTGCAATCTGTCAACCAAAAATGTTTGACGTGATTCTTTAAAATATTATAACTTTTTTATTTATCAACAGATTGAAATAAAAGGTAAGCTCATCACAACATATTAGTGAAAACTGCAACCAAATCGGTTCAGCTCTGTTTGAGATAAGCCTGCTTAAACGCAGTTTTTCGAGCAAAAATGTTCAACGCGATTCTTTAAATTGATATAACTTTTTTATTTACAAACCGATTTTGATGAAACAAACTTTAGATGTTCTTCTGGGTTAAAACAAAGCAATTTGTGAAAGTTTTAAGTAAATCGGTTCAGTATTTTTGGAGATTGGCGTGATCATACATACATACAGACAGAAAGACAAAAAATTCAAAAAAAAATATTTTTGTTTTCTCTTATTATTTTTAGGCCTCCCTCTATCCATTTTTGTAAAAAAAAATTAAATGTGCAGACAAATTATTTTTACTGTTATATTATATGTATAGATTAAATTATGATTACCTATTTTTTTTAACTTATATTTAAATTTATCATTTTACTTTTCGGTAGAAGTCGGATAGAAATAAGATATTTCTAACCGACTTAAAAAAGACAAAAAAAAATTACACACTTGAATCCCCTGTTCCCTTTTCTACTTGTCTTAACCTTACTTTTTTTTACCTAACCTTTCGTCTAAACGAAAGTTTTTAAATAGAGGAGGGTTTTTCTCACTGGACACTCAATACTCTTTTTCTCCTTGACTACACCTCACCCTTTCTATGGCTCAATAAAAGTTTTTGAATAGCTTATAGGCTTCACCTTTAGTTCCTTTTCAAAAAGTTAATAATTGGCCAAGTGCGTGTCGGGCCACGCGCAGTTTAGGGTTCCGTAATTGCAAATGCCTACTTTGAGTTCATGCCACTGAAAACGTCTGAAAACGAATTAGCTATAGAATTTGTATAAAATTTTCCTTTTCAGACTCCATTTTATAAGTCGATCGCCTGTAACTTTTTAATTTGTAAACCCTACTTAGCCCTGATAGTTTTCCTTTACACTTAATTATATAAAGGTACTATTGCTGTGAATTTTTTCACGTGTCCATATATAACCGTTTAGCAGATAGAGGGGGGGGGGAGACACTTGATTCAAAAATTTGCATCCCTAAGTCGAAAAATGGAGGGTGATAAACATATCGGCTCATAATAGTTTTGAAAGACCTATCTAACGATACCCCACACAATATATTGACATTGATAGAAAAAATTGACTCCCTCTTTACTTGTATGGCAGCTACTATAAAAAAAATATTTTTCTAGATTTTCTTTGACGACTTTTTCGCCATGGTTAGTATACATATCCATGCCAAATTTAGCTTCCTAGTACTTATAGTAACTGAGTAGGACCGCGGACGAACAGACAGACAGACATGGCGAAACTATAAAGGTTCCTTGTTTGCTACGGAACCCTAAAAAACGGGATCGTATTACTAAGACTCCGCTGTCTGTCTTTCATCAGGCTGTATCTCATAAATCTTGATAGCTAGACGGGCGAGATTTTCACAGATGATGTACTTCTGTTGTGGCTACCTATAACAAAAAATACTATGTAATAACAGAATTAAATTATTTTTTAAAATTAAATAAATATTTATTCACAAAATTTTTTGACTCTGATCACAGGGCGAAGAGGTAAACCTGCATCTGGGGAGTCCCGCTCTTTTAGATCATAAATATCATTAAAAAGTAAAATAATCTACCTATATTGTGTTTTATAACTGTTGCAATTGTAAAAAATGTAGGTATTAATAATCCTGATATTTATACACGCAGGATGAGGAAAAAGTATAAATGTGTTGTTAAAGTTTTTAAAGTAAAAAGACTTTTATATCTTATTAAATAATTATATTGGGCTGGGGGATTATTTATTGATAATCGGCTGGTTATATAAGTCAAACCTTTCCCATGTCTCTGAGCTAAATCACAGACAAACAAACGAACAAACCAAAATCACAAGGTTTTGAAATTCAAAAAATCCTAAATCCATACCTGGTTTCTATCAGTATCAGTATCATAGTCATTATGCTCCTACTCTATTCTGCATTTGGAAAGTATACCAGTCCTTCTATAAACTTTATAAGGGTAGTCATGATAAAATATACATTACTTGAAATTTTGATAGTATTATTAATTTTTGAGAAAAGCCACAGGACACTCGCTCAAGAACGTGATACAAAAGTTTGGGAATTTGGAAAAGACGAGTTTCAAAGCGAAATAATTGATTTCAAATTAGGTACATTCACAAAGGGTCTGGATTATAATATTATCGTAAGTATCCTTCCATGTTGGTCTGAAAGAAAAGCAAAAAAACCCAAAATAAACTATTGTTCCTCTTCACGTTCAGGTTGTACAACTGATTAAGGGATTAGGCGAGAATCTGAATCATGGTTATTTTTCGTATGTGTAAGTGGCCAGTAAACACTGGCGTTAGATTTGTCAGGCTGCCTAAAGGCATCTAACATAGCTTGACGACTGCCGCACAATGATGTCAGCCGAGACCAACGGCTTATACGAGTCTTCCGAAGCAGGTAGGAGCTCGAAAAATTATGCTACCTGTCACCCATTAAAGTGCGGACCACGCCGGGTGTCGCTTTACTTGCAAAAGCGCTCGTCACACGAACTGCCGACGGGCCAGTTTCCTCATCATTACCAATCGTGTTAATCTGTCGAATGTACGAATTCCTAACTTCTATGGCGTTAGTGCCTCGCCTCTCGAGATACAAGCAGCTCGCCAGGCAGCGGTAGAAAGCGGGTAGGAAATACATGCTAAATAAAGCTTACAAACATCACTCAGACCTCTCCAACCCATCTGGCTAGCGAGAAGAGTGTAGGCCGAGTCCTCTGGCTGCTCTGGTCAAGTACTGCTCTGTTAGTTCAGAGCCCACTTTGTCTTTGTTTGTTTTGTCGAGCTATTTCAGTGGAGGCAAAAAGACCTTATGATGATGATGAACCAGCTTCGTCAGTAGGAAAAAAGAAATGTGTAGGCCTTAGTCAAAATGTGTGGCTTGGCCGTTTCTTTATTCAAGAGCTTATGAGCAAACATTTTCGCCGAGTGAATGAATTACTTTCTGTTCATAAGCTCTAGGAGTGTCTACGTCAATGAACGAAATGCCTAGACCACACATTTTGACTAAATTCTTTCAATTATTTTTGATAATAATATAAAGTAAAATAACCACATATTTAAAATCTCTTCTTCTTTACAAATCGGAAGTAAAAATAAGAATTAATTTGGTGTGTTTAATAAGTACTCTGATGACATAAGATCCTTTGGACTTACTAGCAGTATTCAGACCAAATCATTAAGGGCTCAAAAATACGACAAAGTTTCGACAAAAGGTAAGAGTGCCCTGTGCTTTCGTTGTCTCGTCTTGGTGGGGACACTACCGTGCCCCAGATTATTTGCCTATTCGTTAATTTGAATAACGGTAAATAATTTAAGAGGCCTTTGTCCAGCAGTGGACGTAATGCGGCTGAAATGATGATGATTTAATTAAATTTGTAAAAAGGCGCTATTTAGTAAAAAGGTTAATCTTATAGATAACTAATATGCTAATTAAATTTTTCCGACCTATTCTCTAGCCACAAAAAGGTTAATTATAGGGTTTCCAGTAATTAGACGCTAGTTGGACAGAACACAATAAAACCTTATTTATTATGGTTGCTTTCAAAATGAGAACACTGCAGCCACAGAGTGTAAAAAGATATCAGCTGCGGATAAGGTTTTATAATGTTCTGTCCAATTACTGTTATTGTCCAATGACTGGGGGTTTTCTCTATTTACACTACACCGTTCACAGGCACCGCGATGTCAGCGAGTGGTCTACGTGAGAGTGGAAATAGACACTCCAGCCTCCACCCCGGATGTTTACACATTAAACTTCCAAATTGTAAACATAAAATATTTACGGGATCAAATAAGCGAATCCACATACAAAAACTTGGTCAAAGGCATCAATATATGCAACATTCTTCGATACAGAGAATGTGGTGGTGTTGGAAATACATGTATACCTATATGGGAACGGTACAACGATAGCTAGTAAAATCAATAGTAAAATCCGTCATAAATTCCAAGGCAAAGACTTTCACATAACCATTGGCTCCGATGACGATTCCGATTCCGAAGACGACGAAAAATGTGGTGGTCAAGGAAATATATGTATATTTGGGAACGGTAAAAAGATAGTGACTGATAGCCATGGTAATCAGCTTATAACCGAATCAAATAAGCACCTCGGAAAATATGTTTGGGAACTCGGAAAAAAATCACCTAGCTACATTGACCTTATAAATGAAAAAGGAGTTATTCAAAAGGGCATGGATAAAATGTATTTTGATTTAAACGTAAGTAAATATATTTATTTCATTTATTCTTCCACTTTATAAGCCTGTTACCTGCGCGTGCGCCTGGGATCATCCGTTTATATGAATGAACGCGATCGTTCATGAGTTTTTTTCTACAATGAACACGTACGTAGACCTTCTCTAAGCATTTCAAACAACCTGTTAAGAGTGCCTACACTCAAAATATCATAAGATGCAGTTTTAACTTCTATAACTGTGAGTACGTACGATACAAAGACTGTTAAAATCATAATGTTCCGTTTGGCTTTGTTGTACCTAGTCGGGTAAAATAGGAATAAAAACTGTAACAAAAATTATTATTCCGTAAACAGATCGGTTGAACTAAAATGTATGATTTAACGATTTCAGCCTCCGAAGTGTCGTAAAGTGTTCTACGTGAAGGTAATAGTGTTTAGTAAAGATTCCGAGCCGAGCGTAAAATTAGATTTTAAGAGAGTAAATATCCAGTATCGGGACTACCAGCGAACTGATTCGCGATATGAAATCATTGCTAAAGGGAAGAGACTATGTAGAAGAGTTTGACGTATTAAATAAAAAACAATTTCGTTAGCGTTGGCACTCGCTCTCTCGGATGCTCCATTCTGTACCGGATGGCAGCGCTGGCACTGCAAGTCGCAAGCACTCCCGACATTGGATCACAACACAAAGGCTGTTTTATTTTATTTCTTTCCCAAAACATTACACCAGGCGAAAATTATTAAAGCCTTTTCCAAGACTGAAGAATATATTCTAATTTCTAAATAAAAAATACTTTAACTACAAAAAAATATTTTGTTTTTCAATTATTATTTAATAATTAATAATATGATATATCGGCAAGAAACCGGATGGTATGACGCTTGTGCCGTGGACGTTGGGAAAGCCGTTGGTGTGGGACGCTACGTGTGTCGACACTCTGGCGGCCTCCCATCTTCACGGTACAAGCTCTAAGGCTGGCGCAGCTGCAGCTGCGGAAACCCTAAAACGGCGCAAATATGAATGCTTAGGAAACTGCTTCATATTTAAGCCGTATGGGGTTGAGACTTTAGGTCCGTGGGGACCGTAAACTTACAAACTTTTTAAATTTTTAAACCAAAAATTTGTTGAGGTGTCGGGTGACCAAAGGGCTGGCAATTATTTCGCCCAGCGAATAAGCATTGCCATTCAACGTGGCAATGCTGCCAGCCTTTTGGGCACTTTACCGCAGGGTAATGATCTGTAAGACGTTTTCTATTTGTAAGGTTTATCTTTTTTAGGGTTCCGTAGCCAAATGGCAAAAACGAAACCCTTATGGATTCGTCATGTCTGTCTGTCTGTCCGTATGTCACAGCCACTTTTTTCCGAAACTATAAGATCTATAATGTTGAAACTTGGTAAGTAGATGTATTATGTAAACCGCATTAAGGTTTTGACACAAAATTAGAAAAAAACAATAAATTTTGGGGGTTCCCCATAGGTACTCTTCTAAAATGAGAGAATGATAAAACTAAAAAAATATATGATGTTCATTACCACGAAAACTACCAGCGAAAATTGTTTTGAACGAGATCTAATAAATAGTTCTTTTTTAATACGTCATAAATCATAAACGACAATTTATCTTTCATTCAATCAAATCAAATATAAAAATTAAAAAAAAAAAATACTACAAGATGTTATTTGCTACTACGAAACCCTTCATGGGCGAGTCCGACTCGCACTTGGCCGCTTATTATTATTATTATTTGCTTAGTTTAATTCACAGTTTAATTTAGATAATATAACTGAATTATGATTTCTGTATAAGTATATATGTAATATATTAATAATATTATAGTAAGTAATAATTTTACTCAAATCAAAATTCAGTGATAAAAACGTAATTTTTGCACAAAGTTTGTTCTACAAAAAGTACCTTACTGTGTTGTAGCCCAATACTGGTGTCAGCACTTTCAAGCTGCCTAAATGATGGGGCTGTCTCGACGATGCAGCGCGTCAGGGATGTTTGCTGAAGCGCGTGTGGACTGCTTTTATGCAACCATGCGTAAGCGGTGCACATCTCTGGCGGGCAGGCTCCGAGCCAGCGCCAACAACATCCTACAAGCGCTAGCAAATAGGCTTGATTTTCAGTATGTGAATCACTGCTCAATGATTCATATACTAAAAAACAAAGACCTCTAAACTATATTATTTAGTACACTAACACTAGTTCTTTAGTTCAATTTCTATCTGGTACTAACACAAATGTAATTATATGATCTCTAGTTGGTCGAAATAAAAATATTTTATTTTATTTTATTTAAAGGAATCTGACATACTTTAACAACTGCTATACAATGACAGCCAGGACTAACAGTTTAAAGGCATGTGTCTTCCGAAGCACGGAAGAGCTAGAGAAGTTTTAAAGCCACTTCTGGTCACTCATCCAAGTGTGGAACACGCCCAGTGTCACTTAAACGCTCACTTAAGTTGGGCCACAGTTCATCAATTTTTATATCTGACGTAATTTTTGAAAACAGAATATTGCCTCCCTGTTGACGGTATATTTAATACTACTACCAACTCAACTAGACTCAATCTATGTACGTATAGGTTAAACTTCCAGTCATTGAACGGTAACAGTCATTGGACAGGACACAATTAAACCTAAAAATTGCTTTCAAAACGGGGACACTGCAGCACTAGTTTGAGTTGTATTTCATGTCAATTGTGATCCCAAAACTTTCTGCGGTGGAAAAACGATTTTTGGACTATACTCGGTGTTTCTCTTCGTGATCGAATCAGAAATAAGGATGTTCGTAGAAGAACGAGGGTCATTGACATAGCCCAGCAGATAAGCTTGTTGAAGTGGCAGTGGGCGGGGTATATAGCACGAAGAACCGTTTGCCGATGGGGCAGAAGGGTTCTCGAATAGCGGCCAACTACCGGCAAGCGCAGCGTAGGATACCTACCAGCTAGGTGGTCGGACGACCTTAGCAAGTGCATAAAAACGCTGGATGCAAGCTGCTTCCAATTGGTCGCTTTGGAAAACCTTGGGGGACGACTATGTTCAGCAGTGGACTTTTTGGGGCTGTTATGATGATGATGATTGTTGTAAGACTGGCATTGGTTAACAAGTAAGTATTGCTCATAAGGAGATCTACACACTGATCACTCACCGGGACAGGTTACGAAAGAAAGTCCGAAGTTTCAACATTTATAATTCTTTTCTTTCTTTATAAGTAAAAGATTATCCAAATGTTTGTTGGCCTGCTAGAACTACCTCAATATTAATGGTAAGTGACAGTCACTGCCCAAATTTAGTTGCCAAAAATGCCAAAACTTTGGCTGGTGATTCGTTAACTGTTAAATATGTAAGATTTTTGATTTTGGTTGGGTTGATCACTGAAAATTTCGAGAAAAATAACTCGAATGTCTTTGAAAAAAATAATTATTCGGTGGCGCCTATTTTATTAACATGACTTGACGGGAGCACTACCGTGCCCCAAAGTCAGTTTAATAACAAGAAGTTCACGCATAAAAGTATGTGTAGGAATATATGATTTTAGAGTTTCACGGTCACAAAACAAAACTTATTCTGGCAAAAAACGATATTAATCGCGGTAAGTCCCGTAATACTAATAACAGTATGTGTAGGAATGTATATTACTTATTAAAAAATATATATAAATAATTGTATACAATTAGTGGACAATTGGGTTCTTATAATATTTAAAAAAATAAATTTTTAATAATTAAAATTTTTTGCTGGTCACCGAAGACTATGCAAACATTAGATTTGCATTTTATTTTAGCAGAAGAAAAGTCGAACACCGCATTAACAGCTTTAAAACAAAGATGGAACAGAGTTACGACCACTACTAGATACGTCACACCAACAAATCGTAGCCTTCCTCCGTGCTTCGGAAGGCACGTATAACCCGTTGGTCCCGACTGTCATCATTGTATAGCAGTTGTCAAGCTCGTCAGATGCCTTTAGGCAGCCTAGAAAATCTGACACCAGTGCTGGCCACACACGAAAAGCAAACAAAACAAAACGACGTGGCACACCTTTCTACGGGGGAGTAATGGAAAGATCATGGACGGAGATTATTGTTTATTATTTTATTCTTCTTTTAATTCTTTATCTATTCTTTATCTTTTAATAATATATTTTTTGTACATCTTTAAGTATCGCCGCTTAAATCGCTTCAACGCGGTCTTCATGCTTCGCCATCTTTTTGTCATTCACTGATCCGTTTCTGCGTGTAGGTATATTAATTACCCACTTCTGATCTAAAACTCTTCACTATTATTAAAACATATATTGCCACTGAAAAGGAAAAAACAGAAGATATATCTAAGTATTTTTTCTCATACAAAAGTACACGATTTGTATCAAAATATCGATTATTTTTTCAGGAATCCCAGAATTTATTGAAAATATATACAATTACATACATAACACTAACACGATAATAAGGGAATATAAGACCTTGAAGAAAAAGGACGTGTTAGGGCAGATATGAAGGAACAGGAACACGAGGCTAATGCAAATATGTTGAATGACATAGAAAAGTGGAAGCTATTGATATACAGAGCCGACCGCAAATAGGAAAATGGTGAGAAACATGATAATGAGGGCTTAGGGCCGCAAGACACAAAGGCTATTCTTGGCATGGCTGGTGTAAAGGTGGAAAACGGAATCAAAATATTGTTGTATGGTAGCTGCATCGCCTATTGATATGTTTCAAATTCCCATAAATCCCTTTAATCGGCTTTTACCATCTGAACATAAAGAGCATCATCTGATACATTCTACTAATTGAAATTTGGTATTGATATAGTTTAAGACTCGGGAAAGGACATAGAGTTCTCTTTATCCCGAAATTCCCACGGGGAGCAAAATCCGCGGGTACAGATAGTTTTTAGATAATCGTTTCCGAAAATAAAGTCAACTGCGGTGTTCATTATAAAAGATTTTTTGATAAGATACTGCATGTGCTGGCTCCGATCTAACCTATATTCTAGTGACTTGACTACTGACAACGACAGAATGACACTGTCAAATCAGGCGTAATCAAGAGATAATCGACGAATTAAAGCTCCATTAACTTAACGGCTGATTAACCGGACGTTATCGCCGTTTAGGTGTTGGTGAACACTGTTAAACTATAACGGACTGTTAAATAACTTTGACGTCCCGTTAACAGTTAACAAACTGTTGATGAACTCCAGCCACGTTTCCGCTCTAATAAGTAAGGTTCCAGCATTTGATCTTTTAGATCAAAACCCCCCCCCCCCCCATGAATTTGTTGTAATCCAGCACCACTTGTGGTTTGAAAGGTACTGGACGAGCTTGATTTCGAGATGTTACTCTAGGCAAGCCAATAGATGAACCATGACAAGTAGATATCATTGTGATTCGTTTCTTGTCTTGCCATGCTAATAAGGAAATATCGCCGAAATGTCTGGCTACAATTTCACCCCGATTAAGCGGTACCTTACTTATTAAAGCGGGAACATCACGACGGGAAGGGCGCAAGGTAACCACGCAGTCAGTACCATTGACTTTTAAAAATCTGGCCGAAAGCGGCGAGTTATACCTACCAGTTGTCCATAAACAATTTGTATCCTTTATTTAATAAAGGATTTATTAATTGTTTTACAATTGATGTGCTTTTTAGAGTGTCTGGGGATGTGTTTAGGTCTGCTGGCTGTTTACCTGTATAAACTAGAAATGACCATAAGTAACCCGTGATACTCTCACAGAGTTCAAATGTTTTTATTCCGAATTTGGCTGCTTTGGTTCTTATGTATTGCTTAAAATCTAAGAGTCCTTTCCATAATGTTAAACTCTCGTCTATGCAAATTTCCTTATCTAATATATATTCTGATTGAAATTTAGCATTTAAATGGGTAAGGATAGGTCTTAAACGGTGCAATCGGTCCAAGGATCTTGCGGCATTAGTGCTAAATGGGGTACTGTCATGACACGCGGGGTCGGAATCAATAAAATGTAAGGCTCTTAAAAGGTGTGCGTAACGTTTTCTCGTAAAAATACGCCTGAAAATTTCAGTTTTTAAAAGGGGGTCGAGGGAGAAACAGCTCGTAGCTCGTATATGTAGGCATTTTGATGATCCCCAGCATCATCCAAAATGCAAAAAGGCATAAAATTTCATCAACGTTGGTGGGAAACCATTCTGCCTTAAATGCATCTGATGTTTTTTTGGAAGCGTATTGGTTCGTTTCTGTCACAATAAGGCTTATGATGCCATCATCCCAGTAAGAAAGGAAGGCATCATAAGCTATATTGTGTACGTGAATCGAACCAATACGCTACTGTGTAAATTGTTCTTCTTTTCCTTGAAAGGATGCTATGGGATGCCAATTAAACTCTCCATTCATATCATCAGTTGCATTAAAAAAGTCTTCGTCCTCGCTCTCGCTTCCATCCCTTCTTTCACGCCGGTTCCTTTCATTCTGTAGCCTTCTTTCCGTCACAATATCCGTCACAATACACTTCACATGAAACCAAACCTAACAAAAATAATTTAAAATGCAAAGTAAATATAAAAATACACTATACATATAGCACGCAAACATGCATACTCGCGAAAAACATTACCCACCTTTTCATTAGTATAAACTATTAATATTATTTATAATTAATATGTTTTATCTTAATTACATTTTTTTTTAAATCATCACCACCATAATCTATCGACAAAACCTATCGACACATTCCGTAACTATCGATATTCACCGAAGAAAAAAGGTCACATTCTAATTGAACCGTATTGCCATATAATTAAAGTTCCAAATGGTTTGCTTGAATTTGACTTATGACTTCGCCATCTTCCTTGCGTTTTCTACCAAATTTGCCGGTATTACTTTTACAAAATTGTTAAAATGTTTAGATACGTGGTTATATCTAATTGAAAACTACTTGGTAATATTTATTATAGTCATTTTACTGTTTATCATAACAGATATCACTATTGTAGCAAGCAATATAAGAATATCTACCTAAGAAACTACTGTATCAAGCACGGCGCGCGGGCTCGAATACTATCTCGCTCGCACACTCCCTGTCTCGCTCGATGGAGGGATCAACCCGAATGCCGACGATGTACCACGAATGGGCGCCCGACCGCCTATAAAAGCGGCATTCGCACATACAATCGTCACTTCTTAGCTAGCGGTCTAGCTCGAGAGACGGCCTATGCTATCCTTGAGTGAACACCGAAGTGAGTACAGGGTCGCACACGCCTATGCGTTCCGCCCTTAAGCTCATAAATGAAAACCTATGTATTAGCTAGGATAATCATTTGTACTTCATTGTGCTATATATATTGAATATATCGCAGAAAGTTTTGGGATCACAATTGACATGAAATACAACTCAAACTAGTGACTCTGCGACCTGCTGTAGACATGGAGAGTCAACCCCAGCCCGTTAAAGTTTATCGGGTAAAAATATTCAAATTGCATCTAAATAAGGGTAGGTAAGAAAAAAACATTAGAAGAAACTTCAAACCTCTATAGTATGTAGCAATATAACCTTGTAAAACGAATCATTAAAATTTTATTTATTTTCATTTGTCTTGTAGAAATTTTTAAATGTTGTATTGTATAGGTTTCCAATTTACTATGGTTTTATATTTAAAAAATAAGCAAGTATTTCAATACCGATTGCTGTATAAGCGTTAAACATTCGGACGCAAGTGCTTTGTGAATTACCTATGTTTTTTCACATAAATAGTAGGCAGTAAGCATAGGTGAAAACTTCAGAGGATACATGCACTTTCCGGGGTCCAGTGCTGAGAGAAGCTTTCGATACGCATTAATGAAAAACGTGGCAAAGCAAATGTGCGAAGAAAATCTTTACGTTTTACTTTCAACTATAAACAGTAGTTCATAATATATAGGGACAAAATACACTGATTGAGCTAGCCCCAATGTAAGTTCGAGACTGTGTTATGGGATAATAACTCAACGATACTATATTTTATATCAAACACATATACAGATAAACATCCAAGACCTAGGACAATTTAAAAAAGGCCATTTTCCAACTTGCCCTGACCGGGATTCGAACCCAGGGCCTCTGGGTGGCGGACTAGCATGGTTACGACTACGCCACGGAGATCGTCAAGGTGAAGGATATCTCCGTGTTCTTTTAGCAGCACTGGACCCCGGAAAATGTATGTATCCGTTAAGGATTTATTGTCTTCTGTCAACTGCAGTTGGTATCTTTTTATACTCTGTAGCTGCAGTGTCCCCGTTTTGAAAGCAATTTTTAGGTTTTATTGTGTCCTGTCCAATGACTGTTAGCGTTCAACGACTGGAAGTTTAACCTATACGTACATAAATTGAGTCTAGTTTAGTTGTATTAGTATTAAATATGCCGTCAACAGGGAGGCAATTTTCTGTTTTCAAAAATTACGTCAGATATAAAAATTGATGAACTGTGGCCCAACTTAAGTGAGCGTTTAAGTGACACCGGGCGTGGTCCAAACTTGGATGAGTGACCAGAAGCGACTTAAAAACTTCTCTAGCTCTTCCGTGCTTCGGAAGACACATGCCTTTAAACTGTTAGTCCTGGCTGTCATTGTATAGCAGTTGTTAAAGTATGTCAGATTCCTTTAAATAAAATAAAATAAAATATTTTTATTTCGACCAACTAGAGATCATATAATTACATTTGTGTTAGTACCAGATAGAAATTGAACTTAAGAACTAGTGTTAGTGTACTAAATAATATAGTCTAGAGGTCTTTGTTTTTCAGTATATGAGTCATTGAGCAGTGATTCACATACTGAAAATCTAGCCTATTTGCTAGCGCTTGGAGGATGTTGTTGGCGCTGGCTCGGAGCCTGCCCGCCAGAGATGTGCACCGCTTACGCATGGTTGCATAAAAGCAGTCCACACGCGCTTCAGCAAACATCCCTGACGCGCTGCATCGTCGAGACAGCCCCATCATTTAGGCAGCTTGAAACAACTGACACCAGTATTGGGCTACAACACAGTTAGGTACTTTTTGTAGAACAAACTTTGTGCAATAAAGGTGCAAGTACCTTGTGAAGCTAATCTATACATATAATAAAACAGTAAAAAAAGTAAGTCTGTACATTAAATATATTTCCAAAAAAAATATTGGGGGCGATGGAGACATAGTAATAGAGTAAGAATTTTAAAAAAAATGTCTGTCTGTTTGTCTGTTTGTCTGTTTGTCTGTATGTCTGTTTGTCTGTTTGTCTGTTTGTACACGCTAATCTCCGGAAATACTGGACGGATTCGAATGAAACTTTTTTTGTTATATAGCTATTAAGCTTGGGCAACATATAGGGTATAAATAATTTTGGAAAATGGAACGCCTGATGCAGAACCGTAATGGTCCAGCTAAACTATAAGAGATATAAAAATGCCGCCTTAGTAAAAGTTGTTCAGCTTGGTGAGCATTTTCCAGAGACATAAAGTCCACGCGAACGAAGTCGCGGGCTTCGGCTAGTTCTACAATAAATTGTCAATACAAAATTACGTTTTTATCACTGAATTTTGATTTGAGTAAAATTATTACATACTATAATATTATTAATACATTATATATATACTTATACAGAAATCATAGTTCAGTTATATTATCTAAATTATACTGTGAATTAAACTTAGCAAATAATAATAATAATAAGCGGCCAAGTGCGAGTTTCGTAGTAGCAAATAACATCTTGTAGTATGTTTTTTTTTTTAAATTTTATATTTGGTTTGATTGAATGAAAGATAAATTGCCGTTTATGATTTATGACGTATTAAAAAAGAACTACTTATAAGATCTCGTTCAAAACAATTTTTGCTGGTAGTTTTTATGGTAATGAACATCATATATTTTTTTAGTTTTATCATTCTCTCATTTTAGAAGTTACGGGGGGGGGGGGAGGGGACAAGTTCGGTTTAGACAAAAATGATATTAGAAACCTCAATATCATTTTTGAAGACCTATCCATAGATACCTCACACGTATGGGTTTGATGAAAAATAAATTTTTGAGTTTCAGTTCTAAGTACCTATGGGGAACCCCCAAAATTTATTGTTTTTTTCTAATTTTGTGTCAAAACCTTAATGCAGTTCACAAAATACATCTACTTACCAAGTTTCAACATTATAGGTCTTATAGTTTCGGAAAAAAGTGGCTGTGACTTACGGACAGACAGACAGACATGACGAATCCATAAGGGTTCCGTTTTTGCCATTTGGCTACGGAACCCTAAAAAAGATAAACCTTACAAATAGAAAACGTCTCACAGATCATTACCCTGCGGCAAAGTGCCCAAAAGGCTGGCAGCGTTGCCACGTTAAATGGCAATGCTTATTCGCTGGGCGAAATAATTGCCAACCCTTTGGTCACCCGACACCTCAACAAATTTTTGGTAAAAAAATTTAAAAAGTTTGTAAGTTTACGGTCCCCACGGACCTAAAGTCTCAACCCAATACGGCTTAAATATAAAGCCGTTTCCTCATATTTGCGCCGTTTTAAGGTTTCCGCAGCGGCTGCAGCTGCGCCAGCCTTAGAGCTTGTACCGTGAAGATGGGAGGCCGCCAGAGTAGTTAAAGTATTTTTTATTTAGAGATTACAATATATTCTTCCGACTTGGAAAAGGCTTTAATAATTTTCGCCTGGTGTAATGTTTTGGGAAATAAATAAAACAGCGTCTGTGTTGTGATCCAATGTCGGGAGTGCTTGCGACTTGCAGTGCCAGCGCTGCCATCCGGTACAGAATGGAGCATCCGAGAGAGCGAGTGCCAGCACTAACGAAATTGTTTTTTATTTAATACGTCAAACTCTTCTACATAGTCTCTTCCCTTTAGCAATGATTTCATATCGCGATTCAGTTCGCTGGTAGTCCCGATACTGGATTTTTACACTCTTAAAATCTAATTTTACGCTCGGCTCGGAATCTTTACTGAACACTATTACCTTCACGTAGATCACTTTACGACACTTCGGAGGCTGAAATCGTTAAATCATACATTTTAGTTCAACCGATCTGTTTACAGAATAATGATTTTTGTTACAGTTTTTATTCCTATTTTACCCGACTAGGTACAACAAAGCCAAACGGAACATTATGATTTTAACAGTCTTTGTATCGTACGTACTCACAGTTATAGAAGTTAAAACTGCATCTTATGATATTTTGAGTGTAGGCGATCTTAACAGGTTATTTGAAATGCTTAGAGAAGGTCTACGTACATGTTCATTGTAGAAACAAACTCATGAATGATCGCGTTCATTCATATAAACGGACGATCCCAGGCGCACGCGCAGGTAACAGGCTTATAAAGTAGAAGAATAAATGAAGTAAATATATTTACTTACGTTTAAATCAAAATTCATTTCATCCATGCCCTTTTGAATAACTCCTTTTTCATTTATAAGGTCAATGTAGCTAGGTAAATTATTTCCGAGTTCCCAAACATATTTTCCGAGGTGCTTATTTGATTCGGTTTTAAGCTGATTACCATGGCTATCAGTCAATATCTTTGTACCGTTCCCATATGAACATGTATTTCCTTGTCCACCACATTCCATGAATCGAAGAATGTTGCATATATTGATGCCTTTGACCAAGATTTTATAAGTGGATTCGCTTATTTGATCCCGTAAATATTTTATGTTTACAATTTGGAAGTTTAATGTGTAAACATCCGGGGTGGAGGCTGGAGTGTCTACTTCCACTCTCACGTAGACCACTCGCTGACATCGCGGTGCCTGTGAACGGTATAGTGTAAATAGAGAAAACTACCAGTCATTGGACAAAACATTAAAAAACCTTATCCGCAGCTGATATCTTTTTACACTCTGTGGCTGCAGTGTTTTCATTTTGAAAGCAACCATAATAAATAAGGTTTTATTGTGTTCTGTCCAACTAGCGTCTAATTACTGGAAGTTAACCCTATAATTAACCTTTTTCTGGCTAGAGAATAGGTCGGAAAAATTTAATTAGCATATTAGTTATCTATGATTAACCTTTTTACTAAATAGCGCCTATTTACTAATTTTAATTAAATCATCATCATCATTTCAGCCGCATAACGTCCACTGCTGGACAAAGGCCTCTTAAATTATTTACCGTTATTCAAATTAACGGTAGGCAAATAATCTGGGGGCACGGTATTGTACCCGCCAAGACGAGACAACGAAAGCACAGGGCACTCTTACCTTTTGTCGAAACTTTGTCGTATTTTTGAGCCCTTATAGATTTGGTTTGAATACTGCTAGTAAGTCCAAAGGATCTTATGTCATCAGAGTACTTATTAAACACACCAAATTAATTCTTATTTTTACTTCCGATTCGTAAAAAAGAAGGGATTTTAAATATGTGGTTATTTTACTTTATATTATTATCAAAAATGATTGAAAGAATTTAGTCAAAATGTGTGGCCTAGGCATTTCGTTCATTGACGTAGACACTCTTAGGGCTTATGAATAGAAAGTAATTCATTCACTAGGCGAAAATGTTTGCCCATAAGCTCTTGAATAAAGAAACGGCCAAGCCACACATTTTGACTAAGGGCCACATACTTTATTTTTTTCCCTACTGACTGAAGCTGCTTCATCATTATCATGAGGTCTTTTTGCCTCCACTGAAATAGCTCGACAAACAAAAAGGGCTCTGAACTAACAGAGCAATACTTGACCAGAGCAGCCAGAGGACTCGGCCTACACTCTTCTCGCTAGCCAGACGGGTTGGAGAGGTCTGAGTGATGTTTGTAAGCTTTATTTAGCATGTATTTCCTACCCGCTTTCTACCGCTGCCTGGCGAGCTGCTTGTATCTCGAGAGGCGAGGCACTAACGCCATAGAAGTTAGGAATTCGTACATTCGACAGATTAACACGATTAGTAATGATGAGGAAACTGGCCCGTCGGCAGTTCGTGTGACAAGCGCTTTTGCAAGTAAAGCGACACCCGGCGTGGTCCTCACTTTAATGGGTGACAGGTAGCATTTCGATAACAGATCAGAAGAACAACTATTAGAAGAAAACAGAGCAAAACGCAAAGAGCAGATATCTTGGCATATAATATGTAAAAAAATTAAGGAAAAAATCTTAGGCAACGAGTCATGGGAAGACAAAATCAAAAGTTGTGTGAGCTTAGTCATAGACGGGTTGATATCTATTGTCCTTAAATTTATCGCTGATCAGCCTTGTTGTAACTTCATAAAACAATTATGGATTGCAACAACCCAAACATCTCAGTAAATTTACTACAATGGAATGCCCAGAGTGTACGTCCGAAGAGCACGGAGCTCGAATCCGTGTTGAGCCAGGAAAAGATACATATTGCCATAATAAGCGAGACATGGCTAGACCCCGACAGCCAGTTTAGAATAAATGGTTATAATATATTCAGATCCGACCGCAGTGATGGATTTGGAGGTGTAGCCATCCTAACACATAAATCAATCAAGGCACAACAATGCAACGTGCAACTCGACAACCCACAAATTCAGATTGTTCATGTTAAAATATTAAATTGTGCCCACTTAGAAAATATATTCTCTCTATATTGCCCATCGCCTGTCAGAACCACTTCGAACGACTGGAATCAGATTCTAAATTTAGCTGGTAGAAAATCTTTAGTAGCAGGAGACCTTAATGCTCACCACACTAACTGGTCAACTAAGATAGATCCACGAGGCGGACAACTATATGATGCAATTATAGATAATGATTACATTTTATTAAACGATGGAACGCATACTCGAGTCAAGCTGGTTAATGGCGTTATACAAAAAACTTCACCTGATCTATCCTTGGCTTCCACAGATATAGCGCTAAAATTTGAATGGCAAGTGATGAATGAAAACTTGGGTAGCGACCATCTGATGATTAAAATGAAAACCAATATCCCTGCGGAACGTAATTATAAAAAGAAATTTAATTTTAAGAAGGCTAATTGGTCCATGTACAAAGATAATATAGAAAGGCAGCTTGTAAGTTTAATCATATCAGACGACAACCAAACCGCTTACTATGACTTCATTAATCTGATTATCACGGCCGCCAACGAATCCATACCATTCATTAAAAACCATGAAAATCCAATGAACACGCAAAAGTTCACTCCAAAACCTTATTGGAATAAAGATATATCCAAGGCTGTGGCGGAGAGGCGTCGTTCTTTGGCAAAGTTTAGAAGAAACCCAACTCCAGATAATTTGGATCTTTTACAAAACAAGCTTAGAGCAGCACAGTCATTGATTCGAAGCAGCAAAACAAAATCATTTAGGCAATGGTGTGACGGTATAGACAGTGTGGTATCTTGTGGTGAAATGTGGAACAAAATGAAATGGCTTAAAGGACTCAGAACTCAAAAAAGCAGTATTACTCCAGAATCAGCAGAATTTTTGCTGTGTGACTTGGCACCTGACTTTGTGCTGCCACCTGCCCCAAGTTTTCATAGAGAGAATTTGCATTTATCAGCCCCGATTACAATCCAAGAACTTACAAATAACATAAAACAGTCAGATACAGCTCCAGGTCTGGATAACATTTCTTACTCGATGATTAAATACTTACCAGATGCAGCCAAGAATATTTTAGTATTATTATATAATAGATTTTTATCATCAGGTTTCGTTCCGAAACAATGGAAAGAGATTAAAATTATCCCTATCCCAAAACAGGGTGCTGGTGGTGGCCCAACGTCGGGCATGAGACCAATAGCTCTGATGTGCTGTCCATGCAAGATATTTCACACAATTATAACCAGAAGATTGGAGTGGTACTTTGAGAAAAATGGTTTATTATCAGATGAAACCATAGGTTTCAGAAGATCTCGGTCGTGCATGGACAACTTATCGAGGCTAGTATCTCGAATACGCAGTGGCTTCAGCGAAGGACTTACTACGGTAGGCTGTTTTATTGATATTAACAGTGCTTACAATAATATCGATATATCTAGTCTTTTAAACATTCTAGATGACATTGGAGTGGGGTCTTCAATATGTAACTATCTCTGGGAATTTTTGCATTCCCGTACTGTCTCTATTGAACTGAGTAATAATAAAAATATAACTCGCACTACGGGAATTGGGATAGCACAAGGGGACCCGCTGTCTCCGTTGTTATTTAATGTAGCTACGATGGATGTTTGCAAAAATTTACCATTAATTGTATCTCAATATGCCGATGATTTTGTACTTTATGCCAGCCATGAAGATCTTTTAGAAGCGGTTAATATTGTCCAAGATGCTTTGGATGTATTAAATGATATGATTGAAAGTTTAGGTTTGAATATTTCCCACAGAAAAACTAAAGTATGTGTGTTCTCTAGAGGTATTAAGAAAAATTTGGATAATGTAGTTTTAAAAGTTAATAATAAAAGGATCGAACGAGTTAACAGCGTTAAATATTTAGGAATGTGGCTTGATAGAAATTTAAGGTGGGGAAAACATATAAATGAAACTTGTCAAAAAACTTGCAAGTTTCTAAATGTCTTTAAAGTATTGGCTGGAGTAAAATGGGGAGTACATCCAAAGCATCTTAGACGACTGTATATTGCTATTATTCGAAGCAGATTGGATTACGGCAGTTTTTTGTACGACAATAGTGCAAAAACCCATTTAGTTAAGCTGGATAAAGTACAGAATCAGGCAATGAGAGTGATTGGCGGCTTCTTAAATAGCACGCCACTACATGTCATGGAGAGTGAGCTGTGTCTCCCTCCTTTATTTGTTCGAAGACGATACCTTGCCGCTAAGTTTTGGTTTAAATCAAAAGCTGTTAATACAAATACAACCATATGTGCTATAGAAGAACTAGATGAATCAAGTAGGCATATAGCTAATCAAAGTTACTGGTGTCGTAAAAAATTGCCTCTTCTAATAGACATTCATAGAAAATACAGTAAAAACCCATTACAATCAACTGAAAATGTTCCTATGTATAGCCTCAATAACTGGGTTACTTATTATAATATATCAAATGCTATTGTTGTAACAGTCAATGGTGTTGAATTGGCAAAGAGACACGCTAGTTTAACAGAACTCCGAAATAACTGCAGTGTACACCTAAACAGATATTATCATGCATTTCATAAACTTTACACTGATGGGTCTAAGGACGAAGCAGGATGTGGGGCTGCCTTTGTAGACCCCCAATTGGGGATATCAGTAAAATTTAATACTAAAGGTAATATCTCCATAATGCATTGTGAACTAATTGCGATATCCGAGGCGCTACAATATGCAATGTCGCTTGACCATAACCGGATAGTAATAGTTTCAGACTCTAAAAGCGCTTTATTACATTTGGCTCGAATTCCCTCGAATAGTCGAGGATATCCGATAGCCTACAATATCCTTGACTCCATCAGTAAGCTCCGATCCCTGAACAGAGACGTTGTCATACAGTGGATTCCTTCTCATATTGGTATTATGGGTAACGAGGAGGCTGACCTAGCCGCGAAAGAAGCCGTAAGTGATGGAATTGTATATGAGGTTTTACCACTCCCTAGCGAGGCTCTGAAAGAAGCTAGAGTTGACTGCAAAATATTGTGGAATGAATACTTCGACGAGCGATCACGACACGCAGGAATTTGGTATAAAACAATGCAATGTCAACCTCCCCGATACCCATGGTTCGATGACCATCGTGGTGGCAGAGTAGTAGCAGTTGCACTGATGCGACTTCGTGCCGGACACATTCTATCAAACAAATATAAATATATGAAACAAATATAAATATATGATCGGTCGGGCTGATTCATCAAACTGCCCAGAGTGCGAATCAGTAGAAGATGTACAGCATGTGTTGATGGAGTGTGTCCGGAACGAGGCGCTCCGTCGCGACATGCAGCTAGGTGGGGACGTGGGAATGTGTAACAGCATTCTGGCTTCTCCACTATCTGAGGAAGCCAGAAGGCTGTCAAAACTATATTCAGCTGTGTTGTGAATGAATTGTATTTATAATGTTTAATAGTTGATTGTTAGATTTTTTTTGTATACCTTACGGGGGTGACATAGTCACTGTGTGACAAAACCCCTTTCAATAAATAAAGAAAAAAAAAAAAAAAAAAAAAAGACAGGTAGCATAATTTTTTGAGCTCCTACCTGCATCGGAAGACTCGTATAAGCCGTTGTTCTCGGCTGACATCATTGTGCGGCAGTCATCAAGCTATGTTAGATGCCTTTAGGCAGCCTGACAAATCTAACGCCAGTGTTTACTGGCCACTTACACATACGAAAAAAACCATGATTCTGATTCTCGCCTATTCCCTTAATCAGTTTTACAACCTGAACGTGAAGAAGAACAATAGTTTATTTTAGGTTTTTTTTGCTTTTCTTTCAAACCAACATGGAAGGATACTTACGATAATATTATAATCCAGACCCTTTGAGAATGTACCTAATTTGAAATCAATTATTTCGCTTTGAAACTCGTCTTTTCCAAATTCCCAAACTTTTGTATCACGTTCTTGAGCGAGTGTCCTGTGGCTTTTCTCAAAAATTAATAATACTATCAAAATTTCAAGTAATGTGTATTTTATCATGACTACCCTTATAAAGTTTATAAAAGGACTGGTATACTTTCCAAATGCAGAATAGAGTAGGAGCATAATAACTCTGATACAGATCTTTTATACATCGCGTAGAATCCAGGTATGGATTTAGGATTTTTTTTAGTTCCAAAACCTTGTGATTTTGGTTTGTTCGTTTGTTTGTCTGTGATTTAGCTCAGAGACATGGGAAAGGTTTGACTAATAAGAATATAACCAGCCGATTATCAATAAATAATCCCCCAGCCCAATATAAATTTTTAATAAGATATGAAAGTCTTTATTTAATGTAAAAACTTTAACAACACATTTATACTTTTTCCTCACCCTGCGTGTATAATTATCAGGATTATTTATACCTTCATTTTATACAACTGCAACAGTCATAAAACACAATATAGATTATTGTACTTTGTAATGATATTTATGATCTAAAAGAGCGGGACTCCCCAGATGCAGGTTTACCTCTTCGCCCTGTGATCAGAGTCAAAAAATTTTGTGAATAAATATTTATTTAATTTAAAAAAATAATTTAATTCTGTTATTACATATTATTTTTTGTTATAGATAGCCACAACAAAAGTACATCATCTGTGAAAATCTCGCCCGTCTAGCTATCAAGATTTATGAGATACAGCCTGGTGAAAAACAGACAGCGGAGTCTTAGTAATACGATCCCGTTTTTTAGGGTTCCGTAGCAAACAAGGAACCTTTATAGTTTCGCCATGTCTGTCTGTCTGTTCGTCCGCGGTCCTACTAGATACTATAAGTACTAGGAAGCTGAAATTTGGCATGGATATGTATACTAACCATGGCGAAAAAGTCGTCAAAGAAAATCTAGAAAAATATTTTTTTTAGGGTAGCTGCCATACAAGTAAAGAGGGAGTAAATTTTTTCTATCTTGACATGCACATTGTGTGGGGTATCGTTAGATAGGTCTTTCAAAACTATAATGAGCCGATATGTTTATCTCCCTCCATTTTTCGACTTAGGGATGCAAATATCTGTTAAAATCAAGTGACTCCCCCCCTCTATCTGCTAAACGGTTATATATGGACACGTGAAAAAATTCACAGCAATAGTACCTTTATATAATTAAGTGTAAAGGAGAACTATCAGGGCTAAGTAGGGTTGACAAATTAAAAAGTTACAGGCGATGGACTTATAAAATGGAGTCTGAAAAGGAAAATTTTATACAAATTCTATAGCTAATTAGTTTTCAGACGTTTTCAGTGGCATGAACTCAAAGTAGGCATTTGCAATTACGGATCCCTAAACTGCGCGTGGCTCGACACGCACTTGGCCAATTATTAACTTTTTGAAAAGCTATTCAAAAACTTTTATTGAGCCATAGAAAGGGTAAGGTGAAGTCAAGGAGAAAAAGAGTATTGAGTGTCCAGTGAGCAAAGCCCTCCTCTATTTAAAAACTTTCGTTTAGACGAAAGGTTAGGTAAAAAAGTAAGGTTAAGACAAGTAGAAAAGGGAACAGGGGATTCAAGTGTGTAATTTTTTTTTGTCTTTTTTAAGTCGGTTAGAAATATCTTATTTCTATCCGACTTCTACCGTAAAATGATAAATTTAAATATAAATAAAAAAAAAAGGAAATCATAATTTAATTATTAAATATAATCATTTTGACTTCTCTTCAATAACCTTAGTTTTTTTTTAAAATGGTTTTTAATAAAGATTTTTCAAGTTCCGATATTTTTTTATAATATCCAAATTTCGAAGCCCTGATTCCGATTTCTTGGCTCTTGTTCCGATGCCGGAAAAAGCAGGGTTAAGTACAATTTGTAACATAACAGGTAGCCGCCGCCCCCAATCTCCGAGAAATAAGGATATGGAAAAAAAATTGTTTTTGGTCCATATCATCATTAAGGTATTAAAAAGAATGGTATACGTATTTTTCTTTTCCATAGACACAGCGTATTAAAATTTCGCGTGGCACGATGGGCTACGATTTTTGAAAAAAAGTGTCGTAAATCGTCCCCACTCCGAAACGTCTAAGCGCAGTATCTTTGTGAATATTTACTAATTTGCTGAATAAAAAATATGGGTCCTTTATTTTTTTTAAATCTAGTTGATGCATTAAATAAAATAAAATAATTTTTATTTCACAAGTATATCACCACCACAAAAGTTTGCCCAGCGTGGTAAAGTCTCCCTTTTTTAAAGGACTAAAATAGAAAAATGTTAGAAACACAAAAAAAATTGGTCTCTGTTTAAGACATTATACGCATAACAGATAAACAATACACTGATTAATTTTAATTGAATTGCAAATCAAATTTCATGCACCTTAATTATCAAATACATACTGATGTATGTCGAAAGAACATTTTCTATGAAATTAACTGGAGCGATGTTTGTAAAATATCAAAATATTATTTTGTAAAGAAAATAAGGTTTTGTTCAGTAGTTTTTATTTTAATTTTAATATGTTACGATCCTGTGGCCTATGGTACATTTCACCTAAAGATACAGGAGATATAGACTCCGCAATGAAAGCTCCTAAACATATGCCGTCTTATTATAAAACGCAGACTATTTTTGTTACTAGGTTCAAACCATTATCCGACCAAATCAAGATGACATCTAGTAATATTCCACTGTCTCATCAGAAAATGACAACTTGATTTGGTCGGATAATGGTTTAAACCTTGTAACAAAGATAGTCTGCGTTTTATAATAAGACACACACTGTTTTGGACAGTAGTACTATTTTACGAGCCACTACGTTTCAAAACACTACTAAATAGAAAAGTCGCGAGATCAAAAGTCAATGTTACTCGTATTATACAATGAGCTTGTGTAAACATTTCGGCTAGAGTGCATTTCAAACTGAATTTTCTAATAAGTTTAAAAAAATTATATTTTATTTATTTTCATTTATTTATTACATTTATTATTATTTAAAAATTAAAATTTATTTTACATTATTTATAAATAATATATTTGCCGTGTGGTTTCCTGCAGAGTAGAATAGGGCCACTCCAAGACCTCCCGTGGATGTCGTAAAAGGCGACGGAAAAGAAGCTAAACATCTATGAGACCTCTCCAACCCGTCTGGCCAGCGTGGAGAGTGTAGGCCAAGACCTCTGGCAGCTCTGGCCAAGTTTGGCTCGGGTAGTACAGAGAGGGTCGTGCTCCTGCAGTGAAGACAAAAAGACCTGATGATGATGATAAATAATATGCTGTCGAAGTGCATAGTGCCAAGATGCAAATCCCACTGAAGGAATAAAGAAAATCTTGACAATTTATGCTTTCACAGGTGGGCACATTTTTCACATGAAATCACAGATTTTTATGGGTATACATAATATTTTTTTTACTGGAAATTTAGTGCAGTACTTTCCCATTTTATTATGAATTAGCTGGTGCCCGCAACTTCGTCCGCTTCAATTTCGAGTTGAATGTATAAATGTGAAATAAATCAATATACAAATCAAACAAAACAAAATCAAAATTAATAAATCGAACAAAGAAATTTTACTCATTCGTTCACCGTGAAAAGTTTGTGTTGTGTCTTATTCGAATATAAGGCACATGCATCGTTGAATTTAACTAGTCGCAAAATACACTTGCATTGACACGCACGTCTTATATTAATCGATCCGACAGTCCATTCAAAAGTGAACCTTATGACACGAACAGTTTGCAAAAAAAATGATTCTCTGAATCTTTTTTTTTTTGTGAGTTGTCATGCATAGGTTGCCTTAGACGGCATTTCCTACTTCACCGGACAAGTTTTGAGGAGCGAGCCAGAGGCCCGGCTTTCTAACTCCGTATGGCGTTTTTTTTAATTGTCATACATAGTTTGCCTTTGATGGCATTTACTACTTCATCGAAACATTTCCTGTATTGGGCCTTGTTGGAATTATCTCAATAACGCGTTGTAGCAATCGATTAAATGAAACAGTGCCATCTAGCGGATTCTTGAAGAATTAATAGGCATGTTATTTGCGGCAAATCCAAGATGATAAATATATTAAATTTATAGGTCTAATGTTGTCGTATAATGATGATAAACTGAGTTTGGATTTAGAATTTCCTATGTAACTTATTCAAGATTGCTATATTATATTTGCACCCAATATCATGCCTTGAGTTCATTTAAATGATGATACCTTTTTTAACTAATGTAATTAACTAATATACCGATTTTGATGAAACAGACTTTTTTTAAATTGAAATTGTTTTGCTGAATTAAAGCAAAGCAAATTTTTTTCATCTCATCTACTCGAAAAACGATGTTTTTCATCCCAAAACATTTGGAACTAAAGTTACTGCTGATTTTTTCGGGATTAAAAGTTGAAAAAGAAAATCTCTAGGGATTAAAACACAATTTGAAAACTGAATACGACCATTATCTATGTAGAATCCAAAATAATGCTGGCAGTCGAGCAAACAAAAAGTAAAATTTAGTTTAAAAAAAAAAACAAATAATGGCACGGGATTCGTAATTTTTTAAATTTGGAATACATATCGTCGTCAACATTGGTAAAAATGTAGGTATAGTAGATTGTGCTACAAGGAGTAAAGGTAATACTTTTAAGTCGAGAGCGCTACTTTGAATCCAGAGCGAAACAAAGGACTCCACAGTTGAATCACGAGCGTAGCGAGTGATTCTATAGTGGAATCCTGAGTGAAGCGAGGGATTCACGTATAACGCCCGAGATAAAAATATTACCGTACGCGAGTAGCACACTCTACTTTTCATCGCCATCTATGAGAAAAACTAGCAAATAAACACAAAACAGAATATGAAGATAAATAGAACATTTACAATACCTAATCAAAGCTCTTATTTTTATATAATTATTTTACATACTGGGACGATATTCTTTCACACAATAAAACATATCATAATGTCTTTCTTTACCACCAAAACATCAGCTAAAAATTTACCATGGCTTGCTTTTTGTGTGTGTAAGTGGCCAACAGTATTGCCAGATTTTTCAAGCTGCCTTAAAGCATCTATCATAGCCGGACGCTTGAATCAACGACTTAAAAAATTATACCTCATAAAAAGGGTATGTACCTAAAGCATTAATTTCCATGAAATTATGGTTAAAATATATTCCACAAAAAACATAAATTTGAAAATGGGAGCTAAGTTCAAAATCCAACAAAAAAAATTGAGATCTAAATGGCCGCCAAGTTTTGTAAAATATCTATTTTTTTTATAAGAATCATAACACTTGACCTGGCTAGTTTTTTACCAGCAATTTAGATATTTACAAGAATAGGACCTTATAGTGTAAAAATAAGAACTTATAACGTAGAGATGATACGTTGATTAGCCAAATATATGTAGGTATGCTAAAACTAGGCAAGTCAAATATTAAGAGTCCCCTTACCCTAGACCAAAATACAACTTTAAATACAAACGTAGTGTTTTATTTCAAAACGACATGTCGGATTTCGGCAAAATTTTGTAATTTCAAAGATATTGCAATTATCTAGGGTAATAACTGGTTTCCGACGGTAAAAATATGAACTTGAAATAGAATATAGTGTTTTATATCATTTTTGACCATTAGTATAGGAAACTTCTAAATCGTTATATTTTCTTTCCAGTTCATAATTTTATGGTAGGAAACCAGTTATTACCCTAGATAATTGCAATTTCTTTACAATTACCAACTTTTACAGGAATCTGACATGTGGTTTTAAAATTAAACGTAGACTACGTTTGTATGGAGAAGTCTAGGGTAAGGGGACTCTTAAGTTTTCTTTAAAAAAATTTAAAATTCTCTACAGAACTTGGCGGCCATTTAGATCTCAATTTTTTCGTTGGATTTTAAACTTGGCTTACATTTTCATATTTTATTAATTTTTGTACAGCAGCGTCTTTAGGCGCTTTCCTAATAAAATCAATTAATTTTAAAAAAATAAATAACGAAATTTACTTTTTTATAATTTTCCTTTATAAACCTATCAATGATAGTCTAACTAGATGCCAAATATCAACTTTCCAGGTTATAAGGAAGTAGTTTATCTTTTTGATCATGGATAAGTGATCCATTATATTTTCAAATTTTTTAAACGTTATTATACCAATAACTGTTTAACTGTTTGACAAAAAATGACCAGGAGTGAGGACTTCCAAGTCATTTGGGTCCTGAGATAATGGACAGAGAGGACGAGAGTTGAGGACCGCCTCAACTTAACAAAATACTGTGGCCAGCTCTTCAAACGTTAGAGCTGTTTCCCCAAAAATGCGGCGGAGGTGGGTCTTTGCCGACTTCACAGCGGCTTCAAAAATACCTCCCCAATGAGGGCAATTTGGGGGGCTGAACCTCCAAGTTACTCCCCTTTGAGCAGCAATTTGACTTAAGCTATTACAATTCTTATCAATAAATTCACAAACATCCTTAATATAATTTACAGTACCCTTGTAATTTGTGCCGTTGTCGGAGCGAATGAGTGAAGGTAGACCTCTACGCGACACGAAAAGATCTAACGCAGCGACGAAGGCTTCTATGCACGCCGAGAGATTTGCCTATTTTTACCGGCGACCCAATGGACTGGCTTCTATTCAGACAGGCGTTCGAAGAATGCACACAAGTGTGCAAATTCAGCCCTAAGGAAAACATTTGGAGGACCCTTAGCCAGGTAGTGATCACATAGCGAACCACCTCAGAAATATTTTTTTTCTGACGAGCAGATGCTAGCTAGAAACCGCAAAATGTCATCCGTCTATTGTCTATGATACAGTTGATATCTGAACGAAAAAAAAAATACGCCTCTAGAAAAAAAAACTTGACATTTCGCTTGTCAAAGTCAAAATATTGGTCGAACAGCGAATTTTTGTGCAAATTGAAAGTGTTTTTTAGTATTAAGGCGGAAAAAATCCCGGTATGTGATATTATTTGTGTTTTTATAATAGCAGATAGGTTGAATTATATTTAATATGTTCCGGTTTTACATGATATTTGTTTTTCTTTGAAATATTTACGCCGAAAGTTTGTGGTCAACCTGTGACCTCTGCCTATCTGGAAAAACTTATTGTGGTTATTATGTAACCACTGTCCTACAAGCGTTTATCCATATAAATAAAGGCAAAACTATATTTACACATCAAATAGTTTGTATGGTAGATAGATAGGTTCTTGGATCGAAGAATAACCGATACCCTGGTGTCAGAGTGTTTTAACCACTACATCACAGAGACATTAATATTTCTTAATATTTTTATACAAAGAAACACACAAATCTTCTCTCTTTTTAATATTAGGCTTATATGTAGATTCACCTTTATTTTTTCAATACTTACATGTTGTGACCTAACTGTGCAGTGGTCAGATCTAATCCACATCATGTATATTTAAATGGGCAGTGGTCATATCCAGACCAGAGGGTTTTTTTATAGTAAATTGTAGGAATAAAAAAAAAATAAGAAATTAGTTTTTTTTATTATCATCCAATCTACCATTATCTGTATATAAAGATAAAATAATCGCCAGGCCTGGCTAAGGGTTAAGGAAGTGTCTGCGCGGCCCAGCTAAAGAAGCCGTGGCATCGCTTCTCATCACAGCTGCAACGCCAGATGGTATAATGTCTACTTTGGAGCTGAGATTCGGCAACCCAGACGTGATCATTTCAAGGATGACGCAAGATGTGAGGAAAGTACATCCCGTGTCAGCAGAATATCACAAAGATATTGTAACGTTCTCAGTGAAAATTCAAAATTACGTTGCTGCGATACAAGCTGTCGGGCGAGGAGAGTACTTACAAGATATGAACTAAGTTTCTACTATTTTGTCCAAACTCCCGCCAGTGCTCATATCAAAATGGTCTGATTATAGTTTCCCGTTTATTCCTAATGACAAGAAGTCACGTTTGGAACTCATGGCAGACTTTTTAAAGGATGAAGCCACTAAAATATCGGCCACTGCAAATAAATTAATTATGGGACAGCGTTACGACTATACTAAATATAAGCAACAGGATAACTCTAATTACCGGCCACAAACAGTTTTAGTACAGACGAACCAAAACGATAAGTGCATGTACTGTAATTTATCCAGTCATAAACTCACTGAGTGCAAGCGTTTTAACAAAGCGTTACGAAAAGATAGGTGGCGGCATGTGAAACGGTTCGGATTGTGCTACAAGTGCCTATTGTCGCGTCACGACCGTGAAACCTGCCCCGCGCCTGCCTGCGACAAGAACGACTGCGGGCAGCCTCATCACCGGCTGCTGCACTACGAGGTGAACAAGGACAGGCGCGACGCCGGCGACTCCCAGCAGGTGATAGCCGAAGCCGCGGCGTCCGAGACGGCACCCTCAGAGACGGTAATGCACATGAACGTGAGTAACTGCACAGTTTTGCTAAAAGTGTTGCCTATAAAAATACATGGACCTAACGGTATCGTCGGGACGTGCGCTCTGCTCGATGACGCTTCGACTGTGTCACTTATCAGCGACCGCCTGGCGGAGCGCGCAGGGCTGCGCGGCCGGCAACAAACAATGCGAATGCGTGGTGCTTGGGACAATACGGAGATCGTTTGTAACAGTTCTGTCGTTAAATTTAATTTATCTGGATTAGATAATAAGATGCATACTATTAAAGCACGAAGTGTGAGCGAATTATATTTGCCTGCCCAGAATGTGTCAGTAATTGATTGTAATAAATATTCTAATTTAAAAACGTTAAAGGATAAGCTATGTTTTTCTAATTCACAATCTCAAATGTTAATAGGGCAAGATAACTACCACTTGTTGTTAACTTTAGGCTGGAGTTCATCGACATTGTCTAAAGAGTCGATTACGTAAACGGACCGTCAAATTGTAACGCCTGTTTAAACGGCCGTTATGAAAACGAGTGTTCACCAGGCAAAATAAAACGTCGATTACGTAATTGAACCTTTTTTGCGAAAAAATGAACTGAAGTGCTATTTTTGAAACGCGGAGTTATCTAAACGAATGGTTTTTCCATACAAAAAATCTTTCGTTTAGTGACTCCGCGTTTGAAAAATAGCACCTCTGTACTGAAAACATAATTCGGTTGTCATTATTGATGTCAGTCAGATGTCAAAGTAGCTAGCGTGGTATTTTGTGAATTATTGTGAAAATTACATAAAATGGATGCCAAGAATAAAGACAACAATTTCACCACTGATGAGAAAAGGATATAATGCCGTGTGGTTTCCGGCAGAGTAGAATGGGACCACTCCAAGTCTACCCGTGTATGTCGTAAAAGGCGACTTGGAAATATAAGCTGAACAAAGCTTATAAACATGAAACCGTTCCAAACCGTCTGGTCAGCGAGGAGAGAGTAGGCCAAGTTCTCTGGCTACTCTGACCAAATATGGCTCATGGTACAGAGAGGGTCGTGCTCCTGCAGTGGAGACAAATAGATGATGAGAAAAGGATACTATCGGAACTGGTGTTTAAATATAGGAATACAGTGGAAAATGAGAAAACTGATGCTGCAACTGATACCCAGAAATTGAATGCGTGGACTGATACGCAGAAATTAAATGGCGTGGTTTCGTTCGTTTCAGTGAATGTCTGTGGAAACTTTATGTACCTCGATGACAGTATGAGACTACTGCTGCAGTAACTTTATGAATTATACGATGAGCAGTAGTACCTTAAAACCACTGAAGTCTCACAGATATTTGGTGATCACTATAGGCATAAAATCTGTGCTAAAAGCAATTGATTTATTGGTGATAATGTATTATGAAGTATTGAATTACTTGTAGTTGTATTATATAATATATATTAATATTTTTCTTTCTAGACTTGTGTTTTTATTGCTTTGAATTCCAATAAAATAAGGGATTTCCCAATTTCCATCCACCACACCCAATGCAAATCTTTCAGCATCCCATCCTATCCTACTAATATTATAAATGCGAAAGTAAGTTTGTATATTTGTTTGTTCGTTTGTTTGTTACCTCTTCACGCTTAAACTACTGAACCGATTTGAATGAAATTTTGTATGGATATAGTTTAAGACTCGGGGAAGGACATAGAGTTCTCTTTATCCCGAAATTCCCACGGGGAGCGAAATCCGCGGGTACAGCTAGTTTTTAGATAATATTTTCCGAAAATAAAGCAACTGCGGTGTTCATTATAAAAGATTTTTTTGATAAGATACTGCATGTGCTGGCTCCGATCTAACCTATATTCTAGTGACTTGACTACTGACAACGACAGAATGACACTGTCAAATCAGGCGTAATCAAGTCTGATCAAGAGATAATCGACGAATTAAAGCTCCATTAACTTAACGGCTGATTAACCGGACGTTATCGCCGTTTAGGTGTTGGTGAACACTGTTAAACTATAACGGACTGTTAAATGACTTTGACGGCCCGTTAACAGTTAACAAACTGTTGATGAACTCCAGCCTTAGAAACTCGTTTAGGTAAACTCAATGAGTCCGTCGCTACGCGCACACCCCTAGGTTGGTGCGTTCATGGTGTAGTGGCCAGAACCCCGGCCGCCGCTGGCAGATCTCATTCGACCCTTCTTACTTTTCACTTGGATGACGTCACGCGGGTTGATGCCGAGACTAGCCTGAGGGATTTGCATGAGTTAGTGCAATGTTCATTTTCTCTCGACTCCATGGGAGTAGCAGGTAAGCCTCGGGAAAATAGGGAAAATTTACGTGCCTACAACAAGCTGGAAGAAACTGCCAAGCTGATAAATGGTGAGTGGCCTGTAGGATTACCCTGGAGGGATGAAAACTGCACTATGGAGGACAGCTATCAACACGCTTTATCCAGGCTTCGAAGCGTGAAAAGAAAAATGAGTAACAGTGAAAGTTATACACAGAGGTATGTAGATAGAATAAATCATTTATTTGATAACAATTACGCCGAAGAGGTGAAGTCGGTGGACGCGCAGGCTCCACCACGAACATGGTATTTACCTCACTTTGGAGTAGATAACCCAAATAGAAAAAAGTTGCGTTTGGTTTTCGACGCAGCCGCTAAAAGTAATGGTCTTTGTTTAAATGATTATCTACTCTAAGGTCCAGATTTGTTATCGTCATTATTAGGTATTATGATGAGATTTAGAGAAAATAAAATTGGTGTCACGGGAGACATAAAAGATATGTTTTTACGTGTCAAAATCAGGTCAGAGGATCAAGATGCATTTCGTTTTTTATGGCGAAATAACAGTAAGGAACCTGACAAAATATATAAAATGACTTCATTAATATTTGGAGCAAACTGTTCACCATTCATCGCGCAATTTATTAAAAATAAGAATGCGCAGCAGTATGAGTCATCGATACCTGACGCCGTCACGGCAATCTGCAAACAGCACTATGTAGACGATTATATAGACAGTTTTCCTGATGAAAATTCTGGCATCGACATGGTAAGAAATGTTACTAATATACATAAAGCTGGTGGGTTTGAAATAAGAAACTGGACGAGTAATAACTTAACCGTATTAGACAGTGTGCCAAAAGAATCCTTAGGGGAAACGGCTGTAAAGTTTAAAATCGAACAGCAGTATGAAGGCGAGCGTACACTGGGTTTGATTTGGTATCCGCATGAAGAAGCCGTCGGCTTTGATGTTTCTTTCAAGCAGTTACCAGAAGATTTAATTCAGGGAAAACAAAGACCTACCAAGAGGTTGTTGCTAAAGGTAATTATGTCAATATTTGATGTTTTTGGATTCTTATCTCCGTTTACCATACAGGGCAGAATGATGCTACAAGAAACGTGGTGTGCAAAAATTGGATGGGATGATTTGATTCCCGATGAAATATATCAAATGGCGTAGATGGCTCGACCTACTTAAAAAAATAGGTAAGTTACGAATTCCTAGATGGCATCATTCTCCTGTGAGTGGGAGCGAGAGAGATCGGTGCAAGACAGTGACAGCGAGGCAGCCTATGCGCTACGAAACTGCTACGACCGACCATCGTGCTACGACGCATACAGCGTTTGCGGCTATCTGTGACCTTCCCCCCGACCGCACCCGCCACCCGAACATGAGCGCCGACGCTGCACTTGCTACGAGTCGGATGTATCGTAGCGCAAGCCGTAATGCTACGAAACCGGTAGGTTATAGCAACCTACAGCTACACGTGTTTAGTGATAGCTCAACAAAGGCGATGTGCGCGGTCGCGTACTGGCGATTGATAGATAACAATAATGAGATAAGAGTATCATTTATTGCGAGTAAGTGTAAAGTAGCCCCAGTAAAACATTCCAGTGTCCCGAGATTGGAACTGGTAGCCTCTTTGCTGGCTGCAAGATTGGCGGATACTATGGGTAAAGAACACAGAATAAAAGCTGAAAAAAGATTTTCCTGGTGTGATTCATCCGCGGTCTTGCACTAGATAAGTAATGACGCGCGCAATTATAAAACTTTTATTGCAAACCGGCTCGGTGAGATTGACGAGTTAACAAGTATTAACGAGTGGAGATATGTACCTACAAAAATGAATGTTGCTGACTGTGCTACGCGCGATGTTTTTGACAGCACAATCTTTGAAAACGACTGGTTACGTGGTCCCTCGTTTTTATACTCTGATGAGAGCTCTTGGCCTCGCAATCTGCCAGATCTTCCGCATCATGACATGGACCTTGAACGTGTGGCTATAATTCAAGACTTACCTGTGTACTTACCTATTCCTTATCCTGAGCGCTTTTCGTCATGGCTTCGCTTGTGGAGGGCCACCGCTGCAGTCCTGAAATTTATAAATAAATGTAAAAAAGTAACAGAATCCGACGCCAGCGTGATGGAGCGTGCAGAGCGTCTGCTGCTGCGACAGGCACAATTGGACTCCTTCCCCACTGAAAACTTGAAAAATCAAGTAAGCTACTTACCTTGACACCGGTTCTCGATGAAGATGAGTTGCTGCGTGTTGGTGGCCGCATTAACGCTGCTTCTGGAATCTCTCCTGGAATGAAGAACCCGATTATTCTTGATGGAACACACAATATTTCAAAATTGATAGTCAAACATTACCACATTAAGGCTGCCCATGGGAACCAGGAAACTGTAGTCAATAATTTAAAACAAAAATTTTGGATAACAAGGGTCCGCCCTACAGTTAAACACGTAGCCTCCAGTTGCATGCTGTGTAGGATAAAAAAAGCAAAGCCGGAGGTACCACGAATGGGAGACTTACCTGAGGCACGTCTAGCTTATCATCAGAAGCCATTTTCCCACTGTGGAGTTGATCTTTTTGGACCAATGGAAGTCGCCATAGGGAGAAGAAGAGAAAAAAGAAATGGTGTTCTTTTTACGTGTCTTACCGTCAGAGCCGTCCATCTGGAAATTGTCCATTCTCTTACAGCCGATTCTCTGATAATGGCACTGCGCCGTATGGCAGCCAGGCGAGGCTGGCCTAAGTATTTATATTCAGATAACGGCACAAATCTAAGGGGCGCTGACAACGAGCTAAAGAAGTCGATACAGGAGCTGAACAATGAGGCTTTGCAGAACGAAGCTGTGAACAATGGAGCCCGTTGGACTTTTATTCCGCCTGCAAGCCCATATTGGGGTGGGGCCTGGGAACGACTTATCCGTAGCGTCAAGAGTTCACTTAAAGTTATAATGAAAGAACGAGCACCAAGAGAAGAAGCACGCTATTTGCAGAAGTTGAAAACATCGTGAACAGCAGACCTCTCACGCATGTCTCAGTCGAACCAGGAAGCGACGAAGCTTTGACACCAAATCATTTTCTTCTTGGATCATCAGGTAATCTACCTACGCCCGGTGTTTTTGATAGCTCTGACTTATACCTGCGAAAACAATGGCGAAAGGCACAATACATTGCAGACATGTTCTGGAAACGGTGGGTAAAAGAGGCTTTACCAGAATTGCTGCCCAGGAGAAAATGGACTCAGGAGCAAGCGCCACTTAAGGTAGGTGATCTGGTACTTATTGTAGATCCTGATGCTCCACGAAACGTATGGTCGCGAGGTGTCATTCAGCAGGTGTTTCCGGGTAGGGATGGTCGAGTGAGATTAGTCGAAGTTAAAACTAAAACTGGGTTGTTAAAAAGGTCTGCAGCACGCGTCGCCCGAATTCCCATAGTAGTTGAGTGCTGTGCCAGCACTGGGGTGGGGCGTGTTAGCGACGCGCTCTAAACTTATTTAAAATTCTTTGTTTTTATTAATTTAATTTGTAAAAAACATAAAATAATAAAAAATATTTTATGTTTTTAAAAAATTGGATTTAACGAAACGCATTTTGTCGGTAGATCATAAATATACGAAACTTGAAGGTATTTTTGTAAAAAACGTCATGTTGTGTCGGTTTTCTTGAAATTGAAACGAGTCTGCTACCATCGAAGCGCGACAACACACGACCTTGTTAAAAATTGTATTTTTGTGTACTTTGGAGTCGCAATAAATATTTTTCTTCGTCATCGGTGCGTGTTATTGACCAGACCCTATCCGGACTTTTACAACCTCCAAGTGGACAGCCTTGGTAGCCAAACAAACAAATACACATAAATACCTCTTCACGATCCGGGCATTACGAAAGGTAGTCGTTTTGACCGAATAGGGTCCTGCAAATCGGTAGCCACACCGTCAAACGGCCTCGTAGGCCGGATACGATCAGCAGGCAGATCACCCATCTGCGGCTGCATCGTAGAGGCCTTTACTCTATAACAAAAGATGCATCGAAACAAAACACTTTTTACTGCTCTTCGGGCTGACAAAATCCAAAATTCTCGCTGCAAAATGGCCAGCAACGCACTGCACCCTGCATGAGCGTTCCGAATGTGTCGATCAGACACCAAAAGTTGCACCAAGGGTCCGCCCTTGGGCAATAACAAAGGATGGCGACTCCCAAACGGAAGGTCCGCCTTCCGGAGCCGGCCACCAACCCGAAGAAGCCCATCTGAGTCGATGAAAGGGTTCAAACGAGCGACGGCGCCCTTCAACTTAGCGCGTCCCTCGCGCAAAATACGAAATTCCGACTCCAAACGTTCGGTCTGCACGACACGAACCCAATGCAACAATGCGCTCCGGCGCTCTTCAGCACTTGCTATCGATTCCAATCGTTTTGCCTGGGGGTTCCGACAATTATAAATGAAGCGTTTAATCCAACTGGTAGCACCCAGAAGCTTCTCCAAACTACTATACCACGCAAGCAACCAATCCGGTTCTGAAGTCGTCCCAGCGGCTGCAGTATGTACACGTAGCCCAGGCAAAATTTGTGCTGTTCCATCTGTCTTACAGACAGGCCAAGAAGTTTCTGGTCCCATTAACCACTCTGGGCCCCACCAGAGCGGGTGTGAAGTCAACTCTGGAGCCGTGCACCCAATTATTACATACTATAATATTGTTTTATTTAGAGAACCGGTTACTCACGTATAGATTCAGCTACTGCCGACATGTTTCGACCTCTTTCAATTAATGCTGAGGCAAGAACGCGTAAAGCGATTTTCAAAATTAAGAACTAAGCGTAACAAACTCGAGTGCAGTTTACAATATGTTTTGAAGTGCCGGGATAGTGATATAGTGCCTAAATTCATGCGTTGTAAACCAGTGAAGTGTATTCGGGATTACAAGAAGTTCTTCGACGCCGTACATAACAAATTAATGGTGAGGGTAGTGCGTGAACATCATCGTAATATACAAAACGTAAACAAGGAGTTGTATGTGCTTCATTTACAGCTTGCTCAACAATTAAGGGTTGATCTATGGGAGACTTTGGATGCAATGACATCTGGGAGTTCAGCGACTGTCAATAACAATGTGGAGAAAATACATCAGAATAAATTCAAACGCCTGATACAACAAGAAGGGCAACCCGTTGCACTAAATAATCGTGAAACAAACAATCTGGTAGTGAATTTATCATCACAAGAAATTTCACCTGCAGTGCAATTCTGGTATTTTACATTTTAACTGTCAAATTCACGATACAAAGTACGCTTCGAACACGCCTCGATTCGAACCAAAACCAGTTAAACTTTCTTCTGACATTACAAATCGAAGGTGAGCGGAGTAGGGATTGAAAAACTACGATTTTTATCGGTTTTGTAGTAATTCTAGCTTTGTCTGTGGATGTAGACATGCAAATTGAAGATATCGATAAAAGGAATAGATCTTTATAAACAGGCCATGGGTTTACCTGTGATTATTTCCGTCATATATGCAACGCAAAGTTTAGCTTTGAAACGTTTACAATTTTTAATATGTTGAGCGCCAATATGATAATCAAAATAAAGATTCATAAAAGAAACCCCAACCTCCTAAGTCACAATAACTATGAAACGCGAGGTAGGTCGTGCTCCGGAAATTGTTGGCACTGCCATACTCCAGAAATAATGCATTTTTCATTTGACGACCGCCGTAGCGTAGTGGTCACCATGCTAGTCCGCCACCCAGAGGTCCCGGGTTCGATTCCCGGTCAGGGCAAGCAAATTGGAAAATGGCCTTTTTCAAATTGTCCTGGGTCTTAGATGTTTATCTATAAATGTATTTGTACTAAAATATAGTAAGTATCGTTGAGTTAGTATCCCATAACACAAGTCTCAAACTTACTTTGGGGCTAGCTCAATCAGAGTAGTTTACATACATACATACATACTATCACGTCTTTATCCCTAATGGGGCAGACAGAGCATTTTGGGTCTTGCGGTTCTATGCAGAGCCCAGGGCCGCCAGACCCAAAAGCCACTTTTAGTGTCATGGCGGGCGAGAAGATGGAAAAGCAATCAATATAGTGATGGGTTGCTAGCCGCATCGCCTGATAACATGATTTACATTTTTGCCCATTCCCTCGATCGGCTTTTACGATCTGAAATGGGACGATCTTCGAACAATCCTACATTTGCTTTGCTCGTTCAACTTAAATATCGATTCGATAAATCTTTTCTTCTAGCAGTTTGCACATCCCTATAATAATCAAGTAAGTATTACATTTATTTAAACCAAATAACTTACAAATCTGTCAAGAATAGTAAAACTTCATAGACACACAAATGTCAAAAACTGTTTACCAGATTGAAAATATGTATAGTCCAAAATCTCTGTTATATATTTATGTAATAGCTTTACTACTATACCATCTACAGTGATCGTCCTGTCCGTTCCGTTTGCCCATCGTAATTACTGATTATGCAGGGAAGAGGCAATTCGTCCAGCAGTGGAATTTTATAAAAAATAAATAAAAAGACAAGAATGTGAGAATAATATACGATATATATACACAAGCAATATTTATTTTTCTTATAATAAAACATTTCAAGATGAAAATATCTTGAAATAATCAATAATTTCCAGTATTCCAGTAGTTGTCCTTGAGCTTTAGTCAATAATTTTAATCCAATCTGTTTTTTCGAAACTCCTTTGAATCCTCTAACACTTAACACTTGTATTGTATATTATGGCACAAAGAGTTCCATTCATAACATCCTGAATAGTGTGTTTTGTGAAAATAATGTATATTTAATTCATAATATGAGTCCTGTAAAAATCAACATTATTAAAAATTTACAATATGTCATTTCAGAGCACTATACATGAGTTGACATGCTCCAGAATGATTAGAAAAACATATTGGTTTTGAAAAGAGTATATTCTACAGATTCATACTCTCTTATATGAAATCTTCTAGTTTCTTCGCTGGATAGCAAAAGATAGCAAAAATAATCATTTCTCTTATCACCAGGGGCGGCTTTCAATCGCGGAGCAATGTCGTTAAAAAGTCTAAGTCTAAGTCTTCTCACGCCAGGGTCCTACGGTCGAGAGAGACGAGCCGCTTTGCAGAGTAGCAACCTACTAGATTCATCTATCAAGTCTGTCGAGCGCGCTCGTTTTCTTGCTAACGCCTAGAATGAGAGTCTTGTTGTAGTAACATCCACCATACCATCTTTTAATTTACTTTTATGGAGCCGAGAACTCAGTTATAAAACAACATAATCCCATTGCGTTGAACTGTCAGACTCGTTTGATTAGTCTTAGTCTTGACAAGCACTGGTAGACAACATTAAACATTTTTTTTGGTCTTTGGATAGGTTGCCAGGTCAGGTTTTGACTGTACCCGAGGTTTGTTTTCATTTTACTCTAGATAGAATATTTTTAATCGACTTAAAAAAAGGAGGATGTTATTAATTCGACTGTACCTGTTTTTTTTTTGTATGTATGATTCTTTCATTACCCACGTAGGTATGTAGGTATATTTATTGGAACGCTGTCTAGCTGGAGGCCAGTCTTACTGGATTTTAACTTGTATCTAGTTTCGACGACCTCTGCTGTCTTGGGTTCGTCATACTAGGTTGTCACAGCAGAGGTCCCGGGTTCGATCTCCAGTCAGGTCAAGATGGAAAATGACCTTTTTCATATTGACGTGGGTTTGGATTTTTATCTATATATTTATTTGTTATAAAATATAGTATCTACACAAGTCGTGAACTTACTTCGGGGCTAGCTCAATCTGTGGGATTTGTCTATACACATTTATTTATTTTGAAAAATCTAGTAATGTGAGGGTGACCGCTCGTGCTTTCACAAGTTAAGGAACCAGCCGAGGTCGAAACCTGGATTGGTGAGTGAGCGTCGCTTGGTAGACGTTGGCTCATATTGGTTCGTTGCGACCAATATGTGAGCGATGTGCTCACATATTGGTCGCCACGAACGATGCGGGCGCTGTGACGGCGGCGCTTGGTAGACTATTTACCGTGGCTACAGCTCGACAGGCCTTACTCATTGGGATGAGTCCAGGGTCCACACATTTTCCCGGGTTAAAAAGTACCTTTGCTAGTTAGGCATAAATCTTGATAATAAGTTAGGTACCTGTATTCTTTTTTAGGGTTCCGTACCCAAAGGGTAAAAACGGGACCCTATTACTAAGACTTCGCTGTCTGTCCCTCTGTCCGTGTGTCTGTCTGTAACCAGGCTGTATCTCAAGAACCACCATAGTATATATATATGTATAGTATATATAGTTGAAATTTTCACAAATTATGTATTTCTATTGCTACTATAACTATAAATACTTAAAACAAAATAAAATAAATATCTAAGGGGGCTGCCATACAACAAACGCGATTTTTTATAGATAATGGTACGGAACCCTTAGTGCGCGAATCCGATTCGTACTTGGCCGGTTATTTCCTACGGTTAGTACATACTGGGCGCTCGGCGTCGCGTTGGTCGCGTACACACACCGCTCTTAGGACGGCGTTCTACGCGCGATAGTAAGGTGCGAAAAAAGCAAAAAAAAATAATGGAAAAGAAACGAATCGTGAAACGAAAGCGCGCGATCAAATGTTCAACAAAATGGCCGCTCATATATCTCAAAGCGCGCAGATGACGCCCGAGCAACGCTCGTTCAAACGAAAAAATGTAAACGCGCGCTTGACACGCGCTTGACCAGCAGCGCGCGCTTGTATGTGTACATTTCTATTGAATTAGGGGTTCTCAAAAAGCGCGTTTTAAAACGCGCAATGTGTACCAATGTGCTCTTATTATATATATAAAAAAAATATAGAATCGCTGAGTAGATCCCATAAGACAAGTCGCGAACTTACTTTGGGATTAGCTCAAACTGTGTGATTTGTCCGTATATATTTGTTTATCAAAACAAATTGTATTTATTTTATAAATTATAAGACCTAAACCGGCAATTTTCCGAAGACGAAAGCGCGAATATTCGTAGCATAGCATAAGCAAACGCACACGCACACGCATACACGCACGCGTGCGCTCTAGCTCGTGCACATGTCTGTATTAGTGACTGCCCAGGTGAGATTAAATTTGAATCGGTAAGTTTCCTGGCCCCAAACTTGCTCACTCGGCTTCGATCGAACTTAGTAAATTACCAGAATACCAATCTAATGACATCTTACTTTCTATCGGGTTTGTTTCGAAGCGGGGCGAGGTCGGCTTTGTATGGGTTTTGGTTCGTACTTTCTTTCGAGTTGCTATCGTGTGCACAATAGGGATATTGACTAAAAATATTTTTTGGCTCAGAGTAGGTAGATTATTATTTTTTCTATTACTAACAAATAATGACAAAGATAATACGCATTTAAATTTCACATGACCCCAAGATCACCTACGATTTTTAACTAAAGGTGTCTTAAATCATCCCCACTTCGACACTTGGAAGCGTATCTGTATCTTTGTAAATTTATATTACTTTGCTAACCGAAAAAATATGGGTCCTTTATTTTTGGATAATCTAGTTGACGGACCAAATAATATAATATCTTTTTATCCAGTCCACATCCCTTTTCAGAAATACAAATTCCTTTATGAGCTTTTAAATAATTTATAACTTGAACTTTGTAATTATTTTCTACGGATTATGAATTTTGTTAATGAATATTCAGTAATCATTGATTCTAGCCGCATCGCCTATGAACATAATTTAGATCTCACCATTACGCTAAGCCTGTCCTTTCGGTCTTACAGCAATGGGCTCTGTGTATACCGTAAGGAATGAAAATGTGATAATGTATCTATTACGTGATATGCAAGCCGTTAGTCTTGGAAATCACCACGGTATAGCTGTCGTCAAGCTATGTCAGATACCTATAGACCAGTACCAGTGTTGGCCAGTTACACAAACGAAAAACAAATACATATGTTAAAACCGAGATCTTATCAGTACTGCAGGTGAAGACAATACACACGTAGGGGTTCCTGTCACCTTACCAGTTTTCCGCCAGCCCAACCAAAGAAGGCAAGACGGAGGTTAGGTTAATTCTAAAGTTCATTTTACGCGTATAAAGGCCTGGACTTCAGATAGTTTACTATAAAAGCAGTGCATTTAGGCCTTTTAGCTCCACTGCTTAACTTAATTACATTAGATTATTTGTTTGTCAGGATCGTAGGAAGTGGAGGTCCATAGTCTCTGCCTACCCCTGTGGGAAACAGGCGTGATGTTATGTATTACATTATCTGTATCTTCTCGCCACAAACGTGTGTGTAAGTGGCCAACACTGGTTGCTTAACGACTGCCATACAATGATGACAGCCGGGGCCAACGGCTTTACGTGCCTTCCAAAGCCCGGAGTAGCTCGGGAAAATTTTATGCCACTTGTGGTCCCACCCAAATGCGGACCACGCCTGGTGTTGCTTAACTTGCTAGATTCCTATTTTAACATGTCTTTTTTAAGATGGTGACCCCTTGCCGTACTCCTCTGTCGATAGATATGGGATTGATGTTGTCCTACCCCTAGAAAGTACTTTGTTAGACTTCGACATATATTTTTACATCTTCAATTTGGAATTTGGTATATGTTTAAAACATTTCTACAACATAAATTTATGTAAAAAGGTAAAATAAAAATATTTGTCCCAGTCCGCTCATATCACGAAAGAAAACACGCGTTCGAGGTTCGTTCGTAGTTTTGACAGCGGTTTCGATACAAAATCAGCGCTCAAACTATCCAAAGTACGATCATTGTAATTGCCGGAATACCAATTGCCTTCTGACAGCGTCAAAAACACGAAAGATGTCGAATCGTAGAATACCGATTCGGGGTTGACAGTTCAAATCGTAAGCAAACCCGCGGAAAACTGCTAACATGTTGTCATATATGACAGTAAGTCAAGTCGATTCAAGTTAATTCAACCAGATTCAAGTCGTTTTGTGTGACCAAAAAACGTCTCAGAATACCAATTCGAAACTGACAAGATGCTTTTGTGTCAAAGTTTATAAAACTAATAGCTCAGAATCGCACTGCTGAACTTGAAACCGTGTTGTCTAAGGGATTGAATTTTGCTCCAACTCCACACAAAATGCCAGTAGAGTCGATAATAACAGGAATAGAAGACACTATTGTACGGAATAAGATACCGCAGAGGGATGCAGAATGTCTACGACAGGATGTGTCATCTCTGCTTCGTAAGTCCAAACTGCCAAAGTCTAACGTCACCCGAGGAGAGATTAAAGCCCTGAAGGAGCTACGTAAAAACCCAGACCTTCTAGTACTGCCTGCGGATTAAGGCAACGCAACTGTCATAGTTGATACGGAGTGTTATGAGAGTAAGATGACGAGTCTAGTGAGTGATACGAACACTTATAAAAAGGTCAACTACAACCCCACCTCACGAGTAACATCGAGACTTGAAAAACTACTCCGCACGCTACCGGATGACAGTCTAAAGAAGCGCCTTCGTCCTCTTAATTCCACCACTCCTAAGATCTATGGGTTGCCTAAAATCCATAAAGAAAACTGGCCTTTAAGACCAATCGTAAGCCAGATAGATGCTCCAACATACAAAATTTCTCGGTTTATGGCAGATATTTTGCAGCCCATGACGGGAAAAAAGAGCAGGTGATAAAGGATGTGAGGCTGAAAGATGAAGAAATCATGGTGAGTTTCGACGTAGCGTCTTTGTTCACGAATGTACCAGTGGAGGACACTCTTAAGATTATTAGTGAGTTAATAAATAATGATGAATTGCCCACTGAGTACATAAATGTCATGGACTTTTGTCTGAGGAGTGGTTTCTTCGTCTGGAGGGGTGAATACTATATTCAGATTGACGGAGTAGCAATGGGGGCACCTATAGCTCCAGTGGTGGCAAACATTTTTATGGAATGGTTTGAGGAGAGAGCACTCAACGCCGTGGAACACAAACCCAGATATTGGATGAGATACGTGGACGATGTTTTTTCTATCCTACACAGGGACCACGTAATGCCTTTTCTAGAACACCTTAACTCACTGCATACAAGAATAAAATTCACAAGTGAACAAGAAAAGGACGGAGTCCTTGCTTTCCTGGACGTTCTGGTTGTGAGAGAACCCGATGGCACACTATCGCATACAGTTTATCGAAAACCGACTCATACACACCGCTATCTGAGAGCGGATTCCCACCATCACCCAGCCCATTTAGCGTCGGTTCCTCGAACTCTCATCGGCAGAGCGTTGCGTCTGTGTGACCTGCAATACATTGAGTCTGAGTTGGCACATGTAAGACAAGTGCTGGAAAGCAATGGATACAAGTGGCGACAAAGCTTGAGGATTAGTACTAATAAGAGCACGCAATCAACATCGGTAGATAGAGCGATATTGTACCTACCATTTGTGAAGGGAGTGACTGACAAAATCGGTCAAATGTTGCGTCGCAAATTTGACATCAAAACTCGCTGCGGGCGCAGAGGGCGATCGCCCGCGCTGCCGCGCGCCCCGCGCCTCCCGCGACTAACATCAGTGTGTCGCGATCCGGTGCGGTGTACGGGCCTCTCGTCACATTCGCCCTGATGGAGTCTACCACTCAATGCCGACAGACGAAATCCCGGTGAACGCTATACCGACAGTACGCTAACTTTTTGTGCATGAGACCGACAGAAGACGAAATCGAAATAGTTTATCCCGACTGAACTCTATCCCGACTGTCAGTTTGACCGACACAACATTAAATCGATTCACTATAGATCGACTGAATCTTATCCCCCCATGCTGTAGACCGACAGAAGACTAGGCCGCCATTATTTATTTCGACTGAACGACATCCCGCCAAGAAGGAAAGCGACAAAGCACAATTACGACAAGCGGGCTAAATGAATCTTTTCGTACCGTATATCTTGTCAAGCCTTACATTATCAAAGCTCAGTCTAGGGAGGGCTATGCTCGGTATTTCTCTACGTGATCGCATTAGAAATAATGAAGAGATCCGTAGAAGAACAAAAGTTACTAACATAGCTCAGTGGATTAACTCGTTGAAGTGGCAGTGAGGGGGTCACAAAACGCGACAAATTAATCGCAAAACCGGGACAAAATGTCTTTTAAATGACAAACAAGCACTGATGAGCAAAGCATAGGACGTTCACGTTAGAACCACAAGGTGGCGTTAAGTTGGCAGGCCCTTCTAGATAGGTCATTTTGGAAATTCTTAAGACGAGGCCTATGTTTAGCAGATATATAGAGATTGTATAGAGCAGTGGACGTTATGCGGCTGAAGGGATGATGAACTTAAAAAAAAAACATTTTTTAAACAGTATTTTTTAATCTTTAATATATTAATTAACATAAACAAAAAAGCAACTATTACTGAATCTAGACACGCAGCAGCGTGTCAGAGCCAAGTTAAAACAAAGGAACTGGCGACGGAGCAGTCGTGTGTAGAATAGAGGTTTATTTACACGAAACATGTCGAGCTACTTTTGACCCCTTCACAACTCTAAATCTTTTTAACATAAAAACATAAATCTTAGCACGTACATTTTAGTTATCTAGCTTATCTTAAATCCAATATTTTAACAATGTAGCTCAAACAGTTATTGGCATAATAACGTTTAAAAAACCGGAAAACTATCATTGATCCATGATCAAAACAATAACCTACTTCTATATGACCTATAAAGGTGGTAAAACCATATGATTTGGCATCTAGGTAGACTATTACGCGTTTACGCGTATACAAAGGAACAATTCAAAAAACAGTGAATTTCGACGATTTTTTTTTCAATCAATCAATAGGCTATTTTACTATAAATGATTTTTGTTAATATAAAACAAAAAATACCACTAAAAAGGAACATATTTTTTTACAAAAGCAAGAAAACTGGTTAATTTCTCAAGTAAGTAGTAATAAGCATTTCAAATATAAGAGTGGGAGCGTGGTGAAGACATCTCACTTTCTCTTTCGTACGCGCAAGACCTCATAGCGTGGTCAAGATTGCTGTACATGCATCCTTTTTCTGTTACTTGACAGTGCCTTCCATCAGATTTTAAAGGCTTATTATTTACTTACTTTTGGACAGATTAAAAAAAATTGTTTTCGGTTTTGGATTATGTTACTTATTGATATGAATATAAAAATAGTTGAGCAAAATACCGTATTTTATCAGTGAAAGCGCCTATCAAAATTTTACGAGCAAAAATTTCTTCTCTAATTATTTCTGATACCACCAAAAACAAATGTAAAAATGGGCCAAGCCAAGTTAGAAATCCATCAAAAGAATTGAGTTCTAAATGGCCGCCAAGTTCTTTAGAGAATTTTGATATCTATTTAAGTATAGGTATCTTAACTTTTGACATATTTACGGTATAGTTTTTACACCATAAGGTCAACTGTTAAGATTCTTATAAATAAATATCAGGATTCTCTATACAACTTGGCGGCCATTTGTTGTTTTGTTTAATTTTTAACTTGGCTTCCATATGCACATTTATGTCTTTAGCGTTCCGTACCCAAAGGGTAAAAACGGGACCCTGTTACTAAGACTTAGCTGTCTGTCCGTCTGTCCATCTGTCTGTCACCAGGCTGTATCTCAAGAACCGCGATAGCTAGTAATTGAAATTTTCATAAATTATGTATTTCTATTGCCGCTATAACAACAAATACTAAAAACAAAATAAAATAAATATTTAAGGGGGCTCTCATACAACAAACGCGATTTTTTATAGATAATGGTAACTCTTAGTGTACGAATCCGATTCGCACTTGGCTGGTTTTTTTTTTTGGTGTGATCATTTCTTCTTAATAGTTATAATGTAAGCCAATGCGCTCAAAAATGATTTTATGTCCATTGTGGGCTTTTGGCTCAACAAATGCATTATTTTTCGTTCATAATGTGCACTTTTAGTTTTTTTGCTAATTTGAGCTTTTATTCGTTCAAATTCATGGATTGAGTTGTTTTGTTCGTTCTTAAATTCTTGGATGGTTTTATAAATATTCCATTTTTTTCTAATGTTAATGTTTTTTTAATAAAGTTAATGTGTCCTTGGCCTAGCCCTTTTTTTCAAATGCCGTCTAACGAAATAGTTAGAATTATTATTTTTGTTCTTAATTTACATTTTGCTTATTTTTAACAGACTTAAAAAAGATAAGAATATATAAATCGAACCTTATGAAAATAACCAAAGCATATTTGCAAATCGTTACATTCTGCGTCCTATGTGTCCCGCCCACTGCCACTTCTTACTGGCACTTATGTCAGTAACTTTTGTTCTTCTACGGATCTCCTCATTATTTCTAATGCGATCACGTAGAGAAATACCGAGCATAGCCCTCCCTAGACCGAGCTTTGATAATGTAAGGCTTGACAAGATATACGGTACGAAAAGATTCATTTAGCCCGCTTGTCGTTATTGTGCTTTGTCGCTTTCCTTCTTGGCGGGATGTCGTTCAGTCGAAATAAATAATGGCGGCCTAGTCTTCTGTCGGTCTACAGCATGGGGGGATAAGATTCAGTCGATCTATAGTGAATCGATTTAATGTTGTGTCGGTCAAACTGACAGTCGGGATAGAGTTCAGTCGGTATAAACTATTTCGATTTCGTCTTCTGTCGGTCTCATGCACAAAAAGTTAGCGTACTGTCGGTATAGCGTTCACCGGGATTTCGTCTGTCGGCATTGAGTGGTAGACTCGCCCTGATGAAGACCTCCGAAAGAGGTCGAAACATGTCGGCAGTAGCTGACTCTATACGTGAGTAACCCGTTCTCTAAATAAAACAATGAGTGTACTTCACGTTAGTTTTAATCAAAAAATACTATAATATTATTAATATATTATATATATACACAGAAATCATAATTCAGTTATATTATCTAAACTAAGCAAATAATAATAATAATAAGAGACCAAGTGCGAGTCGGACTCGCCCATGAAGGGTTTCGTAGTAGCAAATAACATCTTGTAGTACGTTTTTTTTTTTAATTTTTATATTTGATTTGATGAAAGATAAATCTCGTTCAAAACAATTTTCGCTGGTAGTTTTCATGGTAATGAACATTATATATTTTTTTATTTTTTTAGTTTTATCATTATCTTATTTTAGAAGTTATGGTGGGGGGGGGGCAAGTTCGGTTTAGACAAAAATGATATTAGAAACCTCAATATCATTTTTGAAGACCTATCCATAGATACCTCACACGTATGGGTTTGATGAAAAATATATTTTTGAGTTTCAGTTCTAAGTACCTATGGGGAACCCCCAAAATTTATTGTTTTTTTTTTCTAATTTTGTGTCAAAACCTTAATGCGGCTCACATAATACATCTATTTACCAAGTTTCAACATTATAGGTCTTATAGTTTCGGAAAAAAGTGGCTGTGACACACGGATAGACAGACAAACATGACGAATCCATAAGGGTTCCGTTTTTGCCATTTGGCTACGGAACCCTAAAAAAGATAAACCTTACAAATAGAAAACGTCTTACAGATCATTACCCAGCGGTAAAGTGCCCAAAAGGCTGGCAGCATTGCCACGTTGAATGGCAATGCTTATTCGCTGGGCCAAATAATTGCCAGCCCTTTGGTCACCCGACACCTCAACAAATTTTTGGTTAAAAAATTTAAAAAGTTTGTAAGTTTACGGTCCCCATGGACCTAAAGTCTCAACCCCATACGGCTTAAATATGAAGCAGTTTCCTAAGCATTCATATTTGCGCCGGTTTAGGGTTTCCGCAGCGGCTGCAGCTGCGCCAGCCTTAGAGCTTGTACCGTGAAGATGGGAGGCCGCCAGAGTGTCGACACACGTAGCGTCTCACACCAACGGCTTTCCCAACCGGTTTCTTGCCATTATATCATATTAATAATTATTAAATAATAATTGAAAAACAAAATATTTTTTTGTAGTTGAAGTATTTTTAATTTAGAGATTACAATATATTCTTCGGTCTTGGAAAAGGCTTTAATAATATTTGCCTGGTGTAATGTTTTGGGAAAGAAATAAAATAAAACAGCGTCTGTGTTGTGATTCAATGTCGGGAGTGCTTGCGACTTGCAGTGCCAGCGCTGCCATCCGGTACAGAATGGAGCATCCGAGAGAGCGAGTGCCAACACTAACGAAATTGTTTTTTATTTAATACGTCAAACTCTTCTACATAGTCTCTTCCCTTTAGCAATGATTTCATATCGCGATTCAGTTCGCTGGTAGTCCCGATACTGGATATTTACTCTCTTAAAATCTAATTTTACGCTCGGCTCGGAATCTTTACTAAACACTATTACCTTCACGTAGAACACTTTACGACACTTCGGAGGCTGAAATCGTTAAATCATACATTTTAGTTCCACCGATCTGTTTACGGAATAATAATTTTTGTTACAGTTTTTATTCCTATTTTACCCGACTAGGTACAACAAAGCCAAACGGAACATTATGATTTTAACAGTCTTTGTATCGTACGTACTCACAGTTATAGAATTTAAAACTGCATATTATGATATTTTGAGTGTAGGCGATCTTAACAGGTTATTTGAAATGCTTAGAGAAGGTCTACGTACATGTTCATTGTAGAAACAAACTCATGAATGATCGCGTTCATTCATATAAACGGACGATCCCAGGCGCATGCGCAGGTAACAGGCTTATAAAGTAGAAGAATAAATGAAGTAAATATATTTACTTACGTTTAAATCAAAATGCATTTTATCCATGCCCTTTTGAATAACTCCTTTTTCATTTATAAGGTCAATGTAGCGAGGTGAATTTTTTCCGAGTTCCCAAACATATTTTCCGAGGTGCTTATTTGATTCGGTTACAAGCTGATTACCATGGCTATCAGTCACTATCTTTGTACCGTTCCCAAATATACATGTATTTCCTTGACCACCACATTTTATGTTTCGATCACGATCACGATGACGATCACGATCACGATGACGATCACGATCACGATCGGAGTCGTCTTCGGAATCGGAATCGTCATCGGAGCCAATGGTTATGTGCAAGTCTTTGCCTTGGAATTTATGACGGATTTTACTATTGATTTTACTGCCTATTATTGTACCGTTCCCATATATACATGTATTTCCAACACCACATTCTTTGTTTCGAATTCGAAGAATGTTGCATATATTGATGCCTTTGACCAAGATTTTGTATGTGGATTCGCTTATTTGATCCCGTAAATATTTTATGTTTACAATTTGGAAGTTTAATGTGTAAACATCCGGGGTGGAGGCTGGAGTGTCTACTTCCACTCTCACGTAGACCACTCGCTGACATCGCGGCGCCTGTGAACGGTGTAGTGTAAATAGAGAAAACTCCCAGTCATTGGACAATAACAGTCATTGGACAAAACATTATAAAACCTTATCCGCAGCTGATATCTTTTTACACTCTGTGGCTGCAGAGTTCTCATTTTGAAAGCAACCATAATAAATAAGGTTTTATTGTGTTCTGTCCAACTAGCGTCTAATGACTGAAAGTTAACCCTATAATTAACCTTTTACTGGCTAGAGAATAGGTCGGAAAAATTTAATTAGCATAGTAGTTATCTATAAGATTAACCTTTTTACTAAATAGCGCCTTTTTAATAATTATAATTAAATCATTATCATCATTTCAGCCGCATAACGTCCACTGCTGGACAAAGGCCTCTTAAATTATTTACCGTTATTCAAATTAACGGATAGGCAAATAATCTGGGGGCACGGTAGTGTCCCCGCCAAGACGAGACAACGAAAGCACAGGGCACTCTTACCTTTGGTCGAAACTTTGTCGTATTTTTCAGCCCTTATAGATTTGGTCTGAATACTGCTAGTAAGTCCAAAGGATCTTATGTCATCAGAGTACTTATTAAACACACCAAATTAATTCTTATTTTTACTTCCGATTCGTAAAGAAGAAGAGATTTTAAATATGTGGTTATTTTACTTTATATTATTATCAAAAATGATTGAAAGAATTTAGTCAAAATGTGTGGCCTAGGCATTTCGTTCATTGACGTAGACACTCTTAGGGCTTATGAACAGAAAGTAATTCATTCACTAGACGAAAATGTTTGCCCATAAGCTCTTGAATAAAGAAACGGCTAAGCCACACATTTTGACTAAAGCCTACACATTTAATTTTTTTTTCCTACTGACTGAAGCTGGTTCATCATCATCATCAGGTCTTTTTGTCTCAACTGAAATAGCTCGACAAACAAAGTGGGCTCCGAACTAACAGAGCAATACTTGACCAGAGCAGCCAGAGGACTCGGCCTACACTCTTCTCGCTAGCCAGACGGGTTGGAGAGGTTTGATTGATGTTTGTAAGCTTTATTTAGCTTGTATTTCCTACCCGCTTTCTACCTCTGCCTGGCGAGCTGCTTGTATCTCGAGAGGCGAGGCACTAACGCCATAGAAGTTAGGAATTCGTACATTCGACACATTAACACGATTGGTAATGATGAGGAAACTGGCCCGTCGGCAGTTCGTGTGACTAGCGCTTTTGCAAGTAAAGCGACACCCGGCGTGGTCCGCACTTTAATGGGTGACAGGTAGCATAATTTTTCGAGCTCCTACCTGCTTCGGAAGACTCGTATAAGCCGTTGGTCTCGGCTGACATCATAGTGCGGCAGTCGTCAAGCTATGTTAGATGCCTTTAGGGAGCCTGACAAATCTAACGCCAATGTTTACTGGCCACTTACACATACGAAAAATAACCATGATTCAGATTCTCGCCTATTCCCTTAGTCAGTTGTACAACCTGAACGTGAAGAGGAATAATAGTTTATTTTAGGTTTTTTTGCTTTTCTTTCAAACCAACATGGAAGGATACTTACGATAATATTATAATCCAGACCCTTTGAGAATGTACCTAATTTGAGATCAATTATTTCGCTTTGAAACTCATCTTTTCCAAATTCCCAAACTTTTGTATCACGTTCTTGAGCGAGTGTCCTGTGGCTTTTCTCAAAAATTAATAATACTATCAAAATTTCAAGTAATGTATATTTTATCATGACTACCCTTATAAAGTTTATAAAAGGACTGGTATACTTTCCAAATGCAGAATAGAGTAGGAGCATAATAACTCTGATACTGATCTTTTATACATCGCGTAGAAACCAGGTATGGATTTAGGATTTTTTTTAGTTCCAAAACCTTGTGATTTTTGTTTGTTCGTTTGTTTGTCTGTGATTTAGCTCAGAGACATAGGAAAGGTTTGATTAATAAGAATACTATAACCAGCCGATTATTAATGAATAACCCCCCAGCCCAATATAAATTTTTAATAAGATATAAAAGTCTTTATTTAATGTAAAAACTTTAACAATACTTTTATACTTTTTCCTCACCCTGCGTGTATAATTATCAGGATTATTTATACCTACATTTTATATAATTGCAACAGTCATAAAAGACAATATAGATTATTGTACTTTGTAATGATATTTATGATCTAAAAGAGCGGGACTCCCCAGATGCAGGTTTACCTCTTCGCCCTGTGATCAGAGTCAAAAAATTTTGTGAATAAATATTTATTTAATTTTAAATAATAATTTAATTCTGTTATTACATAGTATTTTTTGTTATGAGTAGCCACAACAGAAGTACATACATCATCTTTGAAAATCTCGCCCGTCTAGCTATCAAGATTTATGAGATACAGCCTGGTGAAAGACAGACAGCGGAGTCTTAGTAATACGATCCCGTTTTTTAGGGTTCCGTAGCAAACAAGAAACCTTTATAGTTTCGCCATGTCTGTCTGTCTGTTCGTCCGCGGTCCTACTCAGATACTATAAGTACTAGGAAGCTAAAATTTGGCATGGATATGTATACTAACCATGGCGAAAAAGTCGTCAAAGAAAATCTAGAAAAATATTTTTTTTAGGGTAGCTGCCATACAAGTAAAGAAGGAGTCAATTTTTTGCTATCTTGATATGCACATTGTGTGGGGTATCGTTAGATAGGTCTTTCAAAACTATAATGAGCTGATATGTTTATCACCCTCCATTTTTCGACTTAGGGATGCAAATTTTTGTTAAAATTAAGTGTCTCCCCCCCCCCCTCTATCTGCTAAACGGTTATATATGGACACGTGAAAAAATTCACAGCAATAGTACCTTCATATAATTAAGTGTAAAGGAAAACTATCAGGGCTAAGTAGGGTTTACAAATAAGAAAGTTACAGGCGATCGACTTATAAAATGGAGTCTGAAAAGGAAAATTTTATACAAATTCTATAGCTAATTAGTTTTCAGAAGTTTTCAGACACGCACTTGGCCAATTATTAACTTTTTGAAAAGGAACTAAAGGTGAAGCCTATAAGCTATTCAAAAACTTTTATTGAGCCATAGAAAGGGTGAGGTGAAGTCAAGGAGAAAAAGAGTATTGAGTGTCCAGTGAGCAAAGCCCTCCTCTATTTAAAAACTTTCGTTTAGACGAAAGGTTACGTAAAAAAAAGTAAGGTTAAGACAAGTAGAAAAGGGAACAGGGGATTTAAGTGTTTAATTTTTTTTGTCTTTTTTAAGTCGGTTAGAAATATCTTATTTCTATCCGACTTCCGAAAAGTAAAATGATAAATTTAAATATAAGTAAAAAAAATAGGTAATCATAATTTAATTATTAAATATAATTATTTTGACTTCTCTTCAATGACTTTAGTTTTTTTTTAATAATGGTTTTTAATAAAGATTTTTCAAGTTCCGATATTTTTTTATAATATCCAAATTTCGAAGCCCTGATTCCAATTTCTTGGCTCTTGTTCCGATGCCGGAAAAAGCAGGGTTAAGTACAATTTGTAACATAACAGGTGCCGCCGCCCCCAATCTCCGAGAAATAAGGATATGGAAAAAAAAATGTTTTTGGTCCATATCATCAATAAGGTATTAAAAACTATGGTATACGTATTTTTCTTTTCCATAGACACAGCGTATTAAAATTTCGCGTGGCACGATGGGCTACGATTTTTGAAAAATTGGGCAAGTGCGTGTCGGGCCACGCGCAGTGTAGGGTTCCGTAGTTGCGAATGCCAACTTTGAGTTTTTGCCACTAAAAACGTCTAAAAACTAATATCTATTGAATATGTATGAAAATGTATTTTTTCAAGTACATTTTATAAGTTGATCGCCTATAACTTTTTAATTTGTATATCCTACTTGGCTCTGATAGTTTTCCTTCAAACTACATTATATATGCTATAATTGTGATTTCTTTCACGTGGCCATATATAACCGTTTAGCAGATAGAGGGGGGGGGACACTTGACTCGAACAAAAATTTGAACTTTAAACCCAAATATTTCAGAAACGGATCCCTTAATCAAAATATAGTGTTCACAAGCTAACAATATTTTTGAAAGATCTATTCAACGATACCCCACTCAATGTGTTTGTCGAGAAAAAAAATATTGACTACGTCTTTACTTGTATGGCAGCTACACTGAAAAAAATTTTTTTCCATATTTTATTTTACGACTTTTTCGCCATAATTAATATACATATCCATGCCAAATTACAGCTTTCTAGTACTTATAGTTTCTCTGTAGGACCGTGAACAGACAGACAGACAGACATGGCGAAACTATAAGGGTTCCTTGTTTACTACGGAACCCTAAAAAGGTGTCGTAAATCATCCCCATTCCGAAATGTCTAAGCGCTGTATCTTTGTGAATATTTACTAATTTGCTGAATAAAAAAATATGGGTCCTTTATTTTTTTTTAATCTATTTGATGCATTAAATAAAATAAAATAATTTTTATTTCACAAGTAAATCACCATCACAAACGTTTGCCCAGCGTGGTAAAGTCTCCCTTTATTAAAGGAGGTCTATCAAATATAAATTAAAATAGAAAAATGTTAGAAACACAAAAAAATTGGTCTCTGTTCAAGAAATTATACGCATAACAGATAAACAATACACTGATAAATTTTAATTGAATTGCAAATCAAATTTCATGCACCTTAATTATCAAATACATACTGATGTATGTCGAAAGAACATTTTCTATGAAATTAACTGGAACGATGTTTGTAAAATATCAAAATATTATTTTGTAAAGAAAATGAGATTTTGTTCAGTAGTTTTTATTTTTATTTTAATATGTTACCATTCTGTGGCCTATGGTACATATCACCTTAAACAGGAGATATAGTCTCCGCGATGAAGGCTCCTAAACATATGCCGTCTTATTATAAAACGCAGACTATCTTTGTTACAATAAACCATTATACGACCAAATCAAGATGACATCTAGTAATATTCCACTGTCTCATCAGAAAATGACAACTTGATTTGATCGGATAATGGTTTAAACCTTGTAACAAAGATAGTCTGCGTTTTATAATAAATCACACAATGTTTTGGACAGTAGTACTATTTTACGAGCCACTACGTTTCAAAACACTACTAAATAGAAAAGTCGCGAGATCAAAAGTCAATGTTACTCGTATTATACAATGAGCTTGTGTAAACATTTCGGCTAGAGTGCATTTCAAACTGAATTTTCTAATAAGTTTAAAAAATTTATATTTTTTACATTTATTATTATTTAAAAATTAAAATTAATTTTGCATTATTTATCTTATACCTTTAAACGAGCAATTCTTGTATGTATATATATTTATTTATAAATTTCTGTGATCTCGAAAACGGCTCTAACGATTTCGCTGAAAATTTGTATATGGGGGCTTTTGGGGGTAAACAATCGATCTAGATCAGTTTTATGTTTGGGAAAACGCGTGTTTTCGAGTTTTCATGCGTTTTTCTTTCCACGCAGAATATGGTCGCTAATTTCGTCGCACCGCGACCGCCTTGATTTAGCTCAGTAGTTAAGGATAGCGACCGCTAGAAAGAGTGTTACGGGTTCGAATCCCACTCGGTGACTTACTTTTGTTTTTTTTTATGTTTAAGTTTATATATTTATTTTTATTTTGCATTGTTTTTAGACCAGTTTAAAAAAAATTAGTTAATGTTTGAGATGTAACCGAGCAAAGCTCGGTCGCCCAGGTACTAAATAATATATTTGCCGTGTGGTTTCCTGCAGAGTAGAATAGGGCCACTCCAAGACCTCCCGTGGATGTCGTAGAAGGCGACGGAAAACAAGCTAAACATCTATGAGACCTCTGCAACCCGTCTGGCCAGCGTGGAGAGTGTAGGCCAAGACCTCTGGCAGCTCTGGCCAAGTTGGCTCGGGTAGTACAGAGAGGGTCGTGCTCCTGCAGTGAAGACAAAAAGACCTGATGATGATGATAAATAATATGCTATCGAAGTGCATAGTGCCAAGATGCAAATCCCACTGAAGGAATAAAGAAAATCCTGACAATTTATGCTTTCACAGTTGGGCACATTTTTCACATGAAATCACAGATTTTTATGGGTATACATAATATATATACCCATAAAAATCTATATAGGGTATACATTTTTTACTGGAAATTGAGTGCAGTACTTTCCCATTTTATTATAAACTAGCTGTTGCCCGCGACTTCGTCCGCGTTAATTTCGAATTAAGTGTATAAATATGAATTAAATCAAAATTAATAAATCGATCAAAGCAAATGCCCGGCTTTCTAAATCCGTATGGCTTTTTTGGAACGTAGTTCCTTATCGCGCGTTACGAAAGGAAGCTAGGCGGAAAAAATTAAGACCAAAAGTTGTAACGACACTTTTTGCTATAGTTGTAAGTCGTGCGGCGTGCGCGTGTTTCTCTGTCTGTCTCTCTCTTCTAATTAATTAATCGAAAGGAACTTCGTTCCATCCGGGTGTGTCTGGACACCTCTCAAGTTTTTTTTTTTAAATTGTCATACGTAGTATGCCTTTGACGGCATTTCCTACTACACCGGACAAGGACTACGTATGGCTTTTTCCTTTTTTTTTTGATTTGCTATTCATAGGTTGCCTTAAACGGCATTTCCTACTTCTCCGGGCAATGTTTGAGGAGCGAGCCAGAGGCTTTCTAACTCCGTATGACTTTTTTTCTTAATTATCATAGGTACCTACATAGTTTGCCTTTGACGGCATTTCCTACTTCACCGAAACATTTCCTGTATTAGGCCTTGTTGGAAACATCTCAATAACGCGTTGTAGCAATCGATTAAATGAAACAGCGCCATCTAGCGGATTCTTAAAGAATTAATAGGCATGTTATTTGCGGCAAAACCAAGATGTTATCAAACTGATTTTTACTTGAAATTTTAGTTTATAGGTATAATGCTGTCGTATAATGATGATGAACCAAGTTTGGATTTAAAATTTCCTATGTAACTTATTCAAGATTGCTATATTATATTTGCAGGCAAACTCATGCCTTAAGTTCATTTAAATGACGATACCTTTTTTTTAATACACCGATTTTGATGAAACAGACTTTTTTTTAAAAATTGAATTGTTTTGCTGAATTAAAGCAAAGCAATTTTTTTTCATCTCATCTACTCGAAAAACTATGTTTTTCATCCCAAAACATTTGGAACTAAAGTTACTGCTGATTTTTTGGGATTAAAAGTTGAAAAAGAAAATCTCTAGGGATTAAAACACAATTTGAAAACTTATTACTGCAGTCTGCTGGCAGTCGAGCAAACAAAAAGTAAAATTTAGTTTAAAAAAAAACAAATAATGGCACGGGTGTCGTAATTTTTTAAATTTGGAATACATATCGTCGTCAACATGGGTGAATGTAGGTATAGTAGATTGTGCTACAAGGGGTAAAGGTAATACTTTAAGTCGAGGGCGCTACTTTGAATCCAGAGCGAAACGAAGGATTCCATAGTTGAATCAAGAGCGTAGCGAGTGATTCTATAGTGGAATCCTGAGTGAAGCGAGGGATTCACGTATAACGCCCGAGATAAAAATATTACCGTACGCGAGTAGCACACTCTACTTTTCATCGCCATCTATGAGAAAAACTAGCAAACACAAACCAGAATATAAACAAAAGTTGAACTCCTACTACCTTTACGCCTTGTAGCACAATTTACTAGTTGCTTTCTGTTATTCTTTTTAAGTGTCCCTCCATTTCAGACAAAAATACTAAGTGTACAGACAAAATATTTTTACTGTTATATTATATGTGTAGTTTAGGAACATAGTAATTAATGTTTAAATTTTTTTATTATTTAAGAATTTCAGCTATTCGTAATAATTAAAATTGTTGACACTACAGTTAGAAAAAATTAGTTGATACAAAATATTTTTATTTTTGAAATTTATCATTAAAGAGAGAAAAAATTACGAAGGAAGAGTGTAGCGTCTTACTTTTCTTGGTTGTGCTCGATTTATTTGCGTCCGAAATTATGTGTCGTTTTTTCGTGAGTGAGTTTATTTTAAGGTAATAGTTGATGGCTTGTATACTTTTGTTGAACTTACTAATAAATGTTTTCTTTCGTAGAACAACAACATAATATTGTTTATTTTGCACACTGGGACGATATTTCTTTCTTTACCATCAAAACATCAGCTAAAAATTTGCCTTAAAGCATCTCCAATTCTCCATGATCACCGGCATGACATAGCCGGACGCTTGAATCAACGACTTAAAAAATTATACCTAATAAAAGGGGTATTTACCTAAAGCATTAATTTCCATGAAATTGTGGTTAAAATATATTCCACTAAAAACTTAAATTTGAAAATTGAAGCTACGTTCAAAATCCAACAAAAAAATTGAGATCTAAATAATGGCCGCCAAGTTCTGTAAAATATCCTATTTTTTTTATAAGAGTCATTACAATATTTGACCTGACTAGTTTTGTACCAGCAATTCAGATATTTAGAAGAATAGAACCTTATAATATAAAAATAATAACTTATAACATAAGGATGATAAGTTGATTAGCCAAATATATGTAGGCATGCTAAAACTAGCCAAGTCAAATGTTAAGATTCTTATAAATAAATGTAGGATTCTCTACAGAACATGGCGGCTATTTAGATCTCAATTGTTTTGTTGGATTTTAAACTTGGCTTACATTTTCACATGCATGTTTTTGGTGGGATATTATTACTTTTTGCACAGCAGCATCTTTAGGCACTTTCCTATTAAAATAAATTAATTGAAAAAAAAATCTAATAAACGAAATTTACTTTTTTTTATTATTTCCCTTTGTAAACATATTAATAATAGTTTACCTAGATGCCAAATATCAACTTTCCAGGTCAAATGGAAGAAATAAATAAATAATAAATATACAGGGACAAATTACACTGATTGAGCTAGCCCCAAAGTAAGTTCGAGACTTGTGTTATGGAATACTAACTCAACGATACTATGTTTTATAACAAATACATATATAGATAAGTAGTTTATCTTTTTGATCATGGATAAGTCATCCATGATATTTTCAGATTTTTTAAACGTTATTATACCAATGACTGTTTGAACTACATTATTGAAACTGTAGATAGTGAGCTAAAGGATTTTAATGTGTGTACTAAATATCATGAATTTAGGTTACCCAGGATTTGAGTTGTGAACGGTAACTAACTATACATAGGCTGCTGCGTCGCCAGTTTCTTTCTTCGAACTTGGCTCTGATACGCTGCTGCGTGTCTACATTTGTTTATTAATAATGCAACGTGATAGTTTGGAGTTTTTGGCGGGAAGTCAAGGGGTTCAGTTGAAGTTTGCTTTAAATTGTTTTGCAAATTGATTCTAATGGACTTTATAATATGAAATTGGTGTGGTTTGGTGTTATAAATGCTCATTCTGATAAACAATATGTGAAATGGTTAAAGTGGACAATCATAGTGCGGCTGTAGTGATATTTATTTGCGGACTGCGGTGGGCGTCTTCAGGCGCCGTCCGCCACTCAATCGGCTATGAAAACCAGTGGACTCGTATAGATTTGTCGCCAGAAGCTCCCTTAAAGCAATCAAAGGACCTATATCAACCTTTGATTGCATATATATATTTACTTCACATCAATTGTTGTTTCCCAGTTTCTATTAACTTTAGCATGGCTAAATACGCAAAGGCGTCGAGCCAAAAAAAAAAAGTGGTAGTTGGAAAATTGTTAAAGCAATTTGAATTTCATGTTGAGTTTTGCACCGGGCAGATGAGGTACGGTTAACGAAATAAATTTATTGTTTCTACAACATAAAATTTGTTTGACCTCCAGATGCCCTTACGAAAGTTCCTCTGGCACCAGATTCTTAATTTCCATTGATATAACTGGTCGAATACACGATGGTATTTCATTGGTTTTGGAGCTGAAGGCCACTTCGTAAGGTTCGTTAGTAAGACCTAATTAGCTAGTCAAAATAAAAACTCAGAAATAAAAAGTTCTGAGTAAACCTCGAAAATAAAATCGTGAGACGAATAATAATTAGTAGCGCGTATCGATATCAATATCAATAATCACGCGTGGTGCGAACTGGGGGGTTACCCCAAAAGCGGTACGCAAGAACTGCGTACCGCGTTTCAGTGTCAAACAACATTGAGCACTAATGTATGATGATAAAGTTTAATTTGGTTTATCGGGGTCATGAAGCAGTTTTGATAAGACATTTAGACATTTTCGCAACTTTTTTATCTTATATCACACACAAAACGCTATTGGGTACGACATTTTTTTTCCCAAAACCAATGCATAGTAAGCATGTATATATCGCAGTTGAATTGTATAATCCGTTGTTATTCAAAAACTCTAGCTGTTTGGCAATACAGCTCGGTTTTGTAAAACAGCTGAAAATATTTCAGTTCGATTGTCAATGAGTTACGTAATTACGTTTACCAAAACAGCTAGCGTTGAGATGGCATACAGGGTTACCATTATTGAATAAAACTGTGTTACCAAACGAAATAATATATGAGGAGACTATAGTTGTTCTTTATTATTTTTGTATTACTCATGGGATGGAAATAAAACCTTAATTCAACTCCTTACTAAATAATTCAGTCTCCAACATCATAAAACACCAATAAAGAATGATAATCAGCTCGATGCAATTGGATTAGATAAAAATTTTGTAAACCCGACAACTCAATGGCGCAGCGATTTCTTACGGCCAATTGATTCTCGTGAATTTTCCATCTTGCCGATAGGCGGGCGTCGAAATAACAATATGGGATCCAAGCTAAAGGTCTTTATTCTTTTCAATCTTTTGCACTCCGAAATCACAAACGATGCCCCCGATGTCTCTCGATAAAAACAACTTAGTCCCGGAACGCAGCAAAGAATTTACTTTATCGGAGGCCATATTTGTTGTTATGACACTGACACTTCACAAGCCACAAGAACCACAAGTAGCAGAATTCCGAACTAATCGTTCTACAATCTTACGTTAGCTAGTTTGTTAAACGTAACACATTAGACGATCTAGCTGAATGATTTTCAGCTATATTACAAAACCGAGCTGTAATGCCAAACAGCTAGAGTTTTTGAATAACAACGGATTATACAATCCAACTGCGACATATATATATCTTATACCTTTAAACGAGCAATTCTTGTATGTATATATATTTATTTATAAATTTCTGTGATCTCGAAAACGGCTCTAACGATTTCGCTGAAAAATTGTATATGGGGGTTTTCGGGGGTAAACTATCGATCTAGATTAGTTTTATGTTTGGGAAAACGCGTGTTTTTGAGTTTTCATGCGTTTTTCTTTCCACGCAGAATATGGTCGCTAATTTCGTCGCGCCGACCGCCTTGATTTTAACTCAGTGGTTAAGGATACCAACCGCTAGAAAAAGTGTTACGGGTTCGGATCCCACTCGGTGACTTACTTTTGATTTTTTTTCTGTTTAAGTTTATATATAATTTTTTATTTTGCATTGTTTTTAGACATGTTTAAAAAAATTAGTTAATGTTTGAGATGTAACCGAGCAAAGCTCGGTCGCCCAGGTACTATGCAATTAATGCGGCGGTTAATGGGACAAGCCATTTGCATTATTTAGAATGGAATATTTTACTAGATGTCCTAACGGATTGGAATGAAATATTACCATGAATGAAGCATGCACATATTACCCGGATTAGCACAAATGATACTTTTCATTTCGGAAACTACTTACTTAGCGGTCGTCTTGGGATTGTCAAATGACAAACTAGTATACACTATACACGCGAATAACGTTGCGGGAAACATTAGAAAATATTTTTTTTTTTTTTAATAGTAAGACCAACGTCGCTAAATCATATTTAGGTAACAGATTTAGATATAAAGAAGCGAATTACAGGTTCTCACATATAGATACTGTATAGGTTAAAAATAAAGTTGAACATAATATCCATATTCCACGTTACATGATAAAGTTATATATAACCTAAAATCGCAAAAAAAAATCTGTAGCTCCATACATTTTGGAACGGTAGGTATTTAATTTTGTATGGAGCTACCGATTTTTTTTTGTGTTACTCCGTTTTTTTTTTGTGTTACAGGAATGGGAGAATTTGATAAATGGAACATACTCAAGCTACCCAACATTACCTTCACGGATCGGTCAGGGTTTTTGTTACATCTTGTCGCGTAGGACGATAAGTGATAATGACAATGTCAACGTCACAAATTCAAACTAGGAGAATTCATCTAAAGGGAAATTCACTCACGGACACTCACGTCAACAAACGATTGGCCTAGCGGTCTTGGTGTTGGACTGTGAATCCATAGACCCCAGGTTCAAATCACAGTCATGTATAGTGTTTTTGAAGTTTTGTAAGAAGTTTCTAGATTTTATTTCACTCTCGTGACAATATTGTATATAACGTCGACTTGCTTGCCATCCTTCATAGCCTGCGTGAGATAAGAGCACCAAATTAGAGACAGTAGACCTTCCACTGAGGAACCCGTGTTGGAACGAAACAAAGGATTTTTTTATTTCTTTTCAAAGTTAAATAAAACAACAATTTCAAATACAAAATAAAAACATTTTAATGGCAACTCCAGAAACCTGAATAATATTATCCACATGAATAAATTTAACCCAATAATATTAAAATAACTCCTTAACACTAATACAAAATATACTGAAACAATAAATGCATCGCTCTTCAGTGGAGCTGCTATAAGTACCGAACGGACACTTGACTAGATTATTTAATTCAAATTGAAAATACAGGATGACTTTGTTTGATACCCATACTAAAAATGAAACTGTTAATCGTCTGGATGTTAAGTTTAAAAAAATACATTTTTGTACAAGCTTTTATTTTGAGGCCCATGTACTTATTAAGACAAATTAAATAAGCCCAAACTCGATGGATTTGCGTAGTTTTATTGCTGAGTACCATCGACCACCTTCCTTCTCCGTCACAAGACCCTAGGCATTATCTACCATGTGTACCTTGTACCAGTGATCATCAAGACAAATCAAATGAGTCCTACTTAATGAGATTATGTTGTTAAAAAAGAACTTATGAGATTATGTTGTTAAAAAAGAAAAATTAAACGTGAAAACATATAAAGAGGTTAAGAACTTAGCGGAAGGAAGAGAGACATGGAAAGCACTCCACCGACAAGAGCCCAGCTCTTAAATATAAGAAGAAGAAGATAAGTGATTTCCGCCGAATATATCCCGGCTCCATCATCAGAACAGCTCATTGACTTTAATGTTATGAAATCAATGAGCTGTTCTGATGGTGGATTTTATCATCCCACTTACACAAGTATACTTAATTTCAGTTGAAAATTGAGTTGCAAGATTTGACCCAAACATTCATTCATACATACCAAGATACATTGCAAGTTAAATAAAAGCTTGTAAAAAGTGATAGGCACCATGGAGCTGTTTGAACACAGACGAATCTCAACCTTATTACATTGGCATAAAGTTCATTTCATCAAGCAAAGTATTTGACCTTGATTTGAGAGTATAAATATAATATTATCACTAATATTATTACTTCAATGCTAGTCGGGAAGTAAAAAATTTTTGAATGTACCAGTCAGTATGTAACCAGCTCTTTCTTATCTCGCACAGGTCATAAAAGTCAATCGAGAGAATGGGCTAAACTTGGCCTTCGAGGCTGGCCCTATCTCTGATTACCACGTTAGTGATAAAGGCGTAAGACTAAAGTTTACAACCAATGTGTGTTACCAATGATGAGTTATGGCTCTGAAACGTGGTCCCTTACTATGGGTCTCATAAGAAGGCTCAAGGTCATGCAACGCGCTATGGAAAGGGCTATGCTCGGTGTTTCTCTACGCGATAGGATTGGAAATGAGGAAATTCGTAGGAGAACTAAAGTCACTGACATAGCCCTGCGGATTGGCTCGTTGAAATGGCAGTAGGCGGGACACATAGCGCGACGAACCGATGGTCGATAATGGGGCAAAAAGGTTCTCGAATAGCGACCATGTACAGGCAAGCAAAGGACACCCACCCACAAGGTGGTCTGACGACCTAACCAAGGTAGCTGGAAGGCGCTGGATGCAAGCCGCTCTAGACCGGTCATTTTGGAAATCTTTGGGAGAGGCCTATGTCCAGCAGTGGACGTTGTGCGGCTGAAATCATGAATGATGATGATGATGATAAAGACATGATTATGTTTCTGAATAAAAGTTTTTGAGCATTAGCCAAAGAGTGTTACAATTTTTTTAATTTTGTCTTGATTAACCGTAATTTTTTTACAGATATCTAAGATTGATCTGAAACAAACATAACGTATATTCATATCTATTGACTGACAAAAGTTTCACACATTATCTTATTAAAAATCTACTTTATATTTCATCCCATATTTTCAACTTAACCGAAACACGTTTTTATTACCACATCAATGAATACTGCATTATTATTGAATCGGTAACTTGCACGAAAATAATTTAGTATTGCCACAGAATACCTAGTATAGTACTGAAGAAGTATTGCACTGCCCAAAATCGTCAGTCTTCTATGGCCCTTTACTTAGAACGAGCGCATAATCTACATATCATTATACCAAAAGCCTCACCAGAAAGAGTATAAACAATTACACGGTCTGTAAAATAATGAATTTAGTAAAGAAAGTAAGTACGTGTTTTAAAGATACTTGTAGATGTTGGAATGTGCCTCTTCCATAATATGTTATCTAATATTATCTCTTTCAAAATTAAAACTCATAAAATTTACATTCTTTGAAATGTACAATTTCAAAATTAAAGGAATATTTTGATTCTACTTTCGACCAACGATTTGGCATATTCAAAATATTAATCCTTATGATAATGCTACCTATGATATTATACAATGAAAAGAAGGACACAAGAATATGAAAACTACAAAATGATACTACATCCTCTAACACGGGAAACCATTATTATTCCAACCTGTTACCCTACTCATGTTAAGTGATTTTCTTTTAAAAATAGCATGTAAATATACTACGCTATGGCTAGTTTTCCACCAAATACGAAGCAGATGAATCAACAGACTAGAAAACAAAGATCTCTACATTTAACCATTTGCTTATTCAGCAATTTGGTCTTACATTTTCTTACTTACTTAACGTTAAATTTTGCTTTGGTGGAAAAATAACCTAATGATCTGATGATATGAAAGATAGTCATACATGTCACTTTGTTCACATTGGTCCTTACAATTGTCTAATGGAGGTGATATTTTAAAATTCAAATAAAATCACCAAATTACTTTTTAATTTAAGAATTCACTGGTTGTTAGTTAAAATCCCTACAACTAAGTCAGCTTTCAAGCTTTAACATCAAATTTATCAACAAGTCTATTACTATCGGGGGAATCATCAGCAAACTTGATTTCGTTAGACGAATCAGAGTTTTCATCTGCAAACCTCAAGTCAGAAAAATCTGTTCTTTTCATTGTATCTGAATTTGTTTCTCTCACTGTGTCATTGACTCTTTTGGGAGTAGAAGATCCGTCTGCATCATTTTTGTTATCTCTTCTATGTACTCTTACTGGTGATCTCGTGAGTGTAAGATCTTTCATAGGTATCGTCACAGATTCTTCTCTCTTCTTCTTATTTCTTTTGCCAGCTTTGGGCGAGTGTTGCAAATCACTTATGCTGAAGTTCAATGGGTGTATAATATTAGTTCTGTCGACCACTTTTCGGTTGGATTTGATAGACTCGTTGGATCTGTTGAAGCGATTGTCCGAATGCCTCTTAAGTGTGCTTGACGTTGGTCTTTCTTCGGGTGATTCCGTGTTGCTGCCTGGATCTGGATGAAGTTCTTTTGGAAGAACATCCTGTAAATCAAACAATGAAGTATCGTTAATTGGTTTACTTTTATAACTAATCTTTAAACTTTCTGTCACATCATTAACCACATATACAGTAATTTTAGTCCGTTGTACTGATTACATTTCTCGAAGAATAGAGTTTAATTTTGTATCATCAAATCTATTTCTTATATGGCTAGAAAAAGAACTTAACATGTACTGGCTGCTTTTCTTCCGCATAGACCGTTAAGCAGGAAAAAAATCTTGGTCTGTGGTCAAAGTCAATCGAAATAAGCAATATAGAGTTCATTTCGCAGTCAAATTACCACATACAATTTAGAAGGTCATAATATTTTTTTATTTTCGAAATTGGAGTTTATTTTTAGTCTAGAAAATCTAACATACTTAGCGGCAAAAATTGTAGCCCTACTTTTGTTTTCGCCGTAGTCGGGGAAAAATTTGGTGAGAAATTCCTGGTTATTAGAGCAGTAACGTCATTAGCCACACGACCTAACTTTTTTCTCTAAGAGGGTTACCGTGTAACTGTCGCACCTCGCATTTAGTCGCTTTGTTTTCATCAATCTACTTAATAACGTCACTACCTAACCTAAAGGCGACCTAGTATATTCCGTCTACTATGAAGCGCATTTTGACATAAGCATTTATTTTTATTGAAATTGGTAATCTATACATACAATAAAACAGTAAAAAAGTGTGTCTGTACATTGATATATTGAAAAAAAATATTTGGGACGATAAAAACATAATAATAGAGTAGGAATTTTAAAAAAATGTCTTTTTGTCTGTTTGTACACTCTTATCTTCGGAATTTTCCATCTTCTCGCCCACCATGACGCTAAAAGTGGCTTTTGGGTCTTGCGGCCCTGGGCTCTGCATAGAACCGCAAGACTCAAAATGCTCTGTCTGCCCCATTAGGGATAAAGACGTGATAGTATGTATGTATGTATCTTCGGAAATACTGATCGGATTCAAATGAAACTTTTATTGTTATTATAGACGTTAAGTCTAGGAAACATATAGTGTACAATCGATTTTGAAAAATGGATCATTTGATGTATGCATAATGGACCAGCTAAACTATAAGAAATATAAAAATGACGCCTTAACAAAAGTTGTTCAGCCTGATGAGCATTTTCCGGAGTCATAAAGTCTACACGAACGAAGTTGCAGGCTTCGAAATATATCGTTAATGCTAGAATAAAAAAAATATCCCCTCTTTTTACTGATATTGCATTGAAATCTATAATATAATAGTGACTTTTTACCCATCAAAACCAGCCAAAACCGAAATGCAGTTAAAAATTAGAGAGCAGTTGTGCCAACTGCAATGAAACTGCAAAAATCTGTATCTGAACTTTTGAACAATTTGGCAGTCTAAATGCAGTTGAAGTTAAGGGTCCCCCGACCCTAGACCAAAATACAACTTTCCATACAAACGTAGTCTACGTTTTATTTCAAAACGACATGTCCGATTTGGGCAAAAAATTTTAATTTCAAAGATATTGCAATTATCTAGATTTATAACTAGTTTCCGACATTAAAAATATGAACTTGAAATAGAATATAGTGTTTTATATCATTTTTGACCATTAGTATGGGAAACTTCTAAATCGTTATATTTTCTTTCCGCTTCATAATTTTAGTATAGGAAACCAGTTATAACCCTAGATAATTGCAATTTCTTTATTTCTTTATTTTCGCTTACATGCACTCATACATTACATGGTTAGTAGGTTAATAAGTACATGAACCCTGACAGGGTGTTGCGAACTAAAAGTATGTTGAGTTGAGTTTATATAATAATAGTGGTTTTAGATTCAGGATATGTCAAAAATTGTTAGTGATTACATTGAATGTCAGCAGAGATACATAGAACTTTTATGTTATAAATATATATAAATAATTGCCGTTCATTTCAGTTAAGTTTGATTACATTTTAATTTAATTTTAATGAGATGTAGTTTTTGTAAATCCGAACATTTGAAATATCTTAACAATAATATTGCAATAAAAAAAAAAAAAAAATTCTTTACAATTACCAATTTTTACCGGAATCTGACATGTGGTTTCAAAATTAAACGTAGACTACGTTTGTATAGAGAAGTCTAGGGTCGGGGGACTCTTAAGTCCGTCTGTCTGACTTACTATATATTCCGGCGCCTTTTCATCAATCTCCTTGATAATGTCGCCTTCCTCCAAAGGCGGGATCCAGACCAGGAATGCCGGATCCATCCCCAAGTAAGACCCGGGAACTGAACCTGAAACAATATCGTCATCAATTCAGAGATCGGATATTGACAGTGGACAGTGCATATTTACCTAAACTTCGAGGTACCTAGTACGTAACATAGAGTGGCTAGCACAAAAAAATAAAATGTTTTTTTGATGACGATACCATTCCCAAGTTAAAAATAATGAAACACAGTGCTTAATACCAAGCATATAGGGCTTACAACCAATTGCCTAAAGAAATTAAAAATACTAATGGCCTTAAACCTTTTAGGAAAAAACTAAAAATATACCTATTGAAAAAAGCCTTCTACTCCATTGAAGAATATTACAAGTGAAGCTCTAAAATTGTAATTTTATTTAAATTTACATGTATAAATAATTTGTTAAATAGCAATATAGGATGTTAGTTTTAAGTTGTTCCGACGCAATGAAAATTTGTTAAATGGAAATAAAAAATGAAATGAAATGAAATGATACCGTGATTACCCAACCCAAGCGCTTTCCAGGGCGATAGGTGCAATGTTTTTTTCAACAAATGCAATCGACATGGCGAGTGCTCAACCATTTGTGTATAGCCAAATAAGTTTATTGAAAAAAATTACATTTTTTGTACAAGCTTTTATTGGGAGACCAAAAAACTTACTGAGACAAATTAATTAAACCCAAACTCGATGGAGTTGCGTCGTTTTATTACAATAATAATTACAATAATCCATCGACCAACTTCCATCTCCGTGATTAGGCCCTAGGCATCGTCTACCATAAATAACTTGTCAAGACAAATCGAACGAGTACTACGCAATGAGGTTACGTTGTTTTATAACTGAGTTCAGCTCAGAACAGCTCATTGACTTAGAATAAAAAATCAGACGTGAAATTAAAATTCATTATAGGGGTGACGATAGGGTCCAAAAAGTATAAATGTAATTAGTCCGTCTTTTATATTATCCAAAAAATATGGACCCGTATTTTTCAGTTTACCAAAAAAGTGATAATTCAAAAAGATACCGAGCGTCAAAGTTCCGTAGTGGGGGCTTTTGACGTCACACTTAAGTAAAAATCGTACCCAGCCGTGACATCACGCAAAATTTATATGCGCTGTATCTTTTTCATTTTTGGTTTCTCAGAAAAAAGGAAAAATACGTGTCCAATATTTTTTAATAATCTAATCGATGGACCAAAAATATTTTTCCATTAGTCATGCCTATTGGTGTGTTTGACTATTATTGAAATTGGGAATTCAATTCCGTAATTTTTTTTCGAAATTTAAATAGAACGGGGACGTCTTTCCAGCGCCAAATCTTATTTTTGGCTTGCGCCTAGCCCTGTCTTTATAATCTTGACTCTTACCAGCATTGTTGACTTCGTAATCGTAGTAGTCAATCTCCATCTCAGGGTGTGAGGTGAGGCTGAGGTCCGACCTCAACAGCCTTCGGTTGCAGCTCTCTTTGGTATGCTTAGGGTTGTCTCTGATTCTGGCGGAAGATACCCCGCTCAGCGCGGGGGAGTACCAGCCCTAGATAAAAAAAAATATACAACGTGTAATGAAAAGTAGGTATCAACCCGAAAGGGTTACTCCCTTTCGGGTTGATACCTACTTTTCAATGTAAACAACTTTTTACTATGATGTTATCGCACAAATTGCAAAAAAAAATTGCATGCTAAAATTTTGCGATTTCAAGGATGGTCCTATAGTAATAGGCCTTACCACTTTCGGTTGATACGCCCTTCACGCCCTTTGTTACACGTATACGGTCAAATCACTCAAATTGAGCTAACCACAAACACACAAAGTAAGTTTGAGACTTATGTTATGGGATACTAACTCACGATACAAAAGATAAACATCCAAGAACCAAGTTAATCTGAAAGACTGACCTGACCAGGGATCGAAACCGGGACCTACGGTGTGACTGTACTTCCTTCATTAAATATTGCTATATTTTAATATTTCGTCTAACCTAGATACGAGTATAAACATTATATTTACATTGGTGAGAGTAGCAGCAGAAGTAGAAGACGAAGCTCTGCTCATGCTGTCTCTGTCCTTCTCGCTGCAGCTGTCCCGCTCACTCACGCTCGTAACACTCGTACTTAGCTCCACTGTCTCTGTCTCGCTTTGCGACTGTTGGGGTGGTGATGAAACCTGTAGGATTTTTCTTTTTAGTGACACTAGTACCTGGGCGACCGAGCTTTGCTCGGTTACATCTCAAACATTAACTATTTTTATTTAAACTTGTCTAAAAACAATGCAAAATAAAAAATTATATATAAACTTAAACATAAAAAAAACAAAAGTAAGTCACCGAGTGGGATTCGAACCCGTAACACTCTTTTTAGCGGTCGGTATCCTTAACCGCTGAGCTAAAAACAAGGCGGTCGGCGCGACGAAATTAGCGACCATATTCTGCGTGGAAAGAAAAACGCATGAAAACTCGAAAACACGCGTTTTTCCAAACATAAAACTAATCTAAATCGATTGTTTACCCCCGAAATCCCCCATATACAAATTTTGAGCGAATTCGTTAGAGCCGTTTTCGAGATCCCATAAATTTATAAATATATATCTAAATAAATATACAAGAATTGCTCGTTTAAAGGTATAAGATATATATATAAATAAATAAATAAATATACAAGAATTGCTCGTTTAAAGGTATAAGATATGCTGTGGGCTATATTTAGCCCCCGACAAAGAAGAGAGGATTATAAGGTCGACGCCAATGTCCGTCTGTCTGTAGCATCGTAGCTCTCAAATGGATGGATCGAATTCGTTGCGGTGTTTTAAGTGAAACCATTTTTTTTTGTGGTGGTCCTTAGCTATTTTAGCTATGATTGATGGAAATTGGTTCAGCGGTTAAAAAGTTACGGGGTAGAACTTTTTTTTTTAAATTTACCTGGCAAACTTTTTATCACGATAGTCAGGTAATCACTGTATTCAAGATAAAAACTTACAAAGAAAATTATCCTACTTCCTACTATCCTATTATACCTCCTATCCTACATCCTATCCTATCCTACTAATATTATAAATGCGAAAATGAGTTTGTATATTTGTTTGTTTGTTACCTCTTCACGCTTAAACTACTGAACCGATTTGAATGAAATTTGGTATGGATATAGTTTGAGACTCAAGCAAGGACATAGGGTACTCTTTATCCCGAAACTCACATGGGGAGCGAAGCCCGCGGGTACAGCTAGTAAAGAATAAATATTCTTAAGATACAACGCATACCACATTCAACATGCTTACCAGCCGAGAGGATTCTTAAACCACTTGAGTTCTCGTCAAAGCATCTCACGGAATTCTAAAATACCAGAACTAATAACTCAAAGACAAGATTTAAGGTTGAAAGTACGAAAAAAATTCCGTGGAAAACATGTGAAAATGTTACGTATGTCTCAAAGAAACGGCACCGTAAAATATGTTATGCACGAGTTTGGTAGTCTATATTATCTAGCTAACTCTATCAGCTATCATCTATATATATATCAGCTACTTTGTTCTTTAAAGAAGTTCCTTTTTGCAGATCCCGGGGGCGGGATACTACAAGTCGACTGCGACTTGTTAACAAAAGCTTTTTTTTAATAACTGCTCGAAAATTGAGTTGCAAGATTTGATTTAAACAAACATCCATACATACAAGATACATTGCAAGTTAAGTAAAATTATAGAAAAAAAAATTGTACAAGCTTTTATTGTGAGTCCAAAGTACTTTTTAAAACAAATTAAATAAGCCCAAACTCGATGGAGTTGCGTAGTTTTATTGCTGAGTTACATCGACCACCTTCGATAAAGTATACTCGTCAAGACAATTTAAACAAGTCCTACTCAATGAGGTTATGTTGTTTTTAACTGAGTTCCGTCGAATATCTCCCGGCTCCATCATCAGAACAATTTTCTAAATTTAATAGCCAGGTTGTCGGTTTCTCGTGTGGAAATAGACGCACACATCATCACACATTGACGACCTCTTGCCAGCGATGTGGAGTGATTCACCATCTCTATTAAGCTATTGCATAGCTTCTATCGCGGGCCTTGAGCGCGGGGACCGAATCCAGAAATTCCGTAACGAAAAAAACCTCACGCTCCACATTCCGCCTACCATGTAGGTTGCCGCTTCGTCTCAGTCGTCCGTTTGCGACGTTGCCGTCCTTCCTTGTAAAAATTCACCGACCGAACGGAACCACCTTAATGCAATAGCTTTACCGCGGCAGTCCCCGAGTGCCACACGTCTTTTTTTATTTCTCACACTGTGTGACACTAGTGTGCAGCTTTCCTCATTATGTTTTACTTCACCGAAAGTATGTAGTGATGCCTAGGTGAAAATATCCTATATAAAAGTTGCGCCTAGCAAGGACCGAATTCTAGCCTTACAGATACAACTAGTGCCCAAATCGCTTGGCTACCACCGCTTCTAAAATTAGTATCATAAAATACGAGACAAAAAAAAATCGAGGAAACGATTACTTTTAACATTCATACGGGAAATCTCGCCATTTACATCGAATGCCTCTTGAAGCGTGAATTTTGCGCAATGAGAAAACCTTATTCCCGCGAGATCTGACCCGCATGCAATATTTATTGTATCCGATTGAATCCTGCAGAAATATTTTGAATCCTCCGTGACTGGCAATCATTATTGTGTGACGGTTTACATGGAAACGTGTTGATAAAAGATGAAATGCACATTGCTGAATTATTAACCTCTCGTATCCCGTTCGTAGATCTCCGCGAGATGTGTCTGATATTCCGGCATACAAGTGGAAAGGTGGTTACTTATAATACCTATCAGAAATCCATTTCATTTTGTAGGTCACCTTTACCTATTTGTCCCATTTTGAGTTGATTGAGTTACATTTTTACCAGGCATATCCATTAGACACACTCTATCCATCTTTTACTTGGCCTCCTTCGATTTCTGTTCTCGTTTCCTTGACTTGTAGAAAAAAAAAGACAGTGTGGTGACAGTCGAGTAGAATACGATTTGTCACTATACCACATTCTACAATATGTCTATATCCTACAGGAGTCATAAGATTCGAATAACGGATGTGTAGATAACATACTATAATGGAAAAATCGAGCTAGTCCCAATAGTATTACCAAGCTTGTTCTACCAGAGGGAACCCTGGCTGGGGACAGAACCTAGAACCTCCAGTGTGGTGGACTGGTATGTTAACCACTTCGCCACGGAAGTCATCAAAATACAAGCGACAGAGAATGAAAAAGAATAATAATAATGAAGAATGCGCTGAGAGGAAGACCACATTACTCATAAAGTAATGGACATACAGGAAGGGAAGAGAAGATTAAAAGACGTTAGGTATAAGCCCAGAAATGGCACAAAACCGCCAAGAATGGCGCAAAAGTATAAGGAGGTGCGACCCCGTACAGGAATATGGCAAGGAGAGAAGCAGAAGAGAATGAAAAAGAAATTTACTTGAGGAACGACGACGTTGGTTGCTGACACGGTGCGGGATCTTCTCAAAGGCGAGGGTGCAACACTGCTAAGTCTCACGGGTGCACTGCTGGAAGACACAGTCTCCGGAGTAACGGTGGCTTGGCTCGTCACGCTCGCAACGCTCGCCGCGCTTGCAGCGCTCGCTTCGCTTATGTTGTCTGCTTGTTCGTTTTCTACGTCCGTGTTCGGATCTTCTTCTTCTTCCCTGTGAAGTAAAATTATACTGTTATATATTTTTAGATTAGTTTTCTTTACTAAAAAACACATGTTCCAGTAAATGGCCTTCAAAAATTGTTTTAATAATTTAAAGGCATACGTAAATCATCTTAGGTTAGCAGAATTTTAATAATATTCTTGTTTACAATAAAAAAATAAACTCTTAGCTTTTTCCACTGTGAAGTTACAGTATGTTATCTTTGACGACCTCCGTAGCGTAATGGTCATCATGCTAGTCCGCCACCCAGAGGTCCCGGGTTCGATCGCCGGTCAGGGAAAGTTGGAAAATGGCCTTTTTCAAATTGTCCTGAGTCTTGGATGTTTATCTATATATGTATTTGTTTTAAAATATAGTACTGTTGAGTTAGAATCACATAATACAAGTCTCGAATTTAGTTTGGGGCTAGCTCAATCAGTGTAATTTGTCCCTATATATATATATATATATATATATATATATATATATATATATTTATATTTAAATATTTAGAAGTGTCAAAAGTGTCTCGAATTGCTTTGAGAAAGTATGCTACGTCTGAGCCCTATTTTCTTTGTTTACTTTTGCTCAACTTGGCGGAGAAACTGCCGTGTTTCCAGAATCTGGTGCAATCCAATTAGCTCAATTTCAAAAATGCTCTCGAACAAAAACTCCCTATACGAATGATGCGTGCCAAAACAATGGCACTACTACCATTATCAAGTGCTCATTACCTTCTGTTCAAGAGCGAAGGTTGTTTTAATTTAGAATATTTTTCACGTCACCCTTCCTTTGTAGACAGAAAGGTCAGAGTGCTTGACATTTTCTAAGAGTAGATGCCGTCAGGCGAGTACTGCACTACAGTTTATTTGCCAGTCAAATTGGAAAAAACCTTAACTTATAAGGGTACAACCCTTATAACTTTTGAACGGCTAAACCGATTTTTATCAAACATAGCTTATTATAATGTTTATTTTTTTTATAATTCAAGAAAGATTTTCTCAAGAGACCGGGATAAGGGTGGATCCAAAGAGTGAATCACAGGGGTTTTACGACCAATATAGCGCCCTTGAAATATACAAACAAAGAATATTAGTATACATTTTTGACTACCACATAAATGATGATACCTCTGAACAGATGGCAGTCTCACCTTTGTTCCACATTCTCCGATGCTCGGTCGGAGTCCCTCAGTCTAGTGTGTCTGGTCTTCCCTGATGGTAGGAGCCTCCGCAGCGACACACTACCTCCCACTACATCCGACAGCAGAGTACTTCGTGACCCAGCTGTAGCCACTCCAAATTCCAAGGATGCTGAACAAGCTAGAACAAAGTCTTCATTATCAAGTAACATAACTTCATATTATTAAAGAGCTAAGCTTTAATTGGAGCAACTAACTCCACCTCTATCTGTCCAAAGCCGACTTCTTTACAACATTGAAATTTGAAACATGGATTTGATCTTTCAGTTGCTTGTTTTCCTTCTATTTTTTTCCTCCAGATAATTACACAAAAAACATTTCACTTTTGTCATTTGTGGTACGGCATTTCAAAGAAGTGGAGTATCATTTGTGCCTACAACTACTACAAACGAATCTATATATCTGTGTATATGTCAATGTGTGTGTGTTCGCCCCCCAACACATTCGACAAAGCGAGATTGGTAAGAGGTGTGGGAACGGGGGCGTATATTGCGCGGGACTCTAGGAGTTTCCGTTCTGTTTGTAATATGTAGTACCTGGGCGACCGAGCTTTGCTCGGTTACATCTCAAACAATAACTAATTTTTTTTAAACTTGTCTAAAAACAATACTAAATAAGAAATTATATATAAATTTGAACAAAAGTTAGTCACCAGTGGGATTCGAACCCATAACACTCTTTCTAGCGGTCATAAACCGCTGAGCCAAAATGGATGGCGGCTGGCGCGACGAAATTAGCGACCATATTCTGCGTGGAAAGAAAAACGCATGAAAACTCGAAAAAACGCGTTTTCCCAAACATAAGACTAATCTAGATCGGTTGTTTACCCCCGAAAACCCCCATATACCAATTTTCTGCGAAATCGTTAAAGCCGTTTTCGAGATTACGGAAATTTATAAACATATAAATATAAAAATAAATAAATATACAAGAATTGCTCGTTAAAAGGTATTACATATTAATTCTGTGCTTTTATTATGGCCAGAGCTCCACTAGAAATTAACTAGGCAGTGCTGTATGGAGTCATCTTGAGTTGAATCTGAATCAAAAGAGTACACAAAAATTGAGTTTATTATAATTTCAGCCGAAGAGATTGGATGGAAATTCATACTCCACCGATAAGAACATAGCTTTTAAATATAAATAGATAGATATTAGTGCTCATATGGACAATGACAGGAAGTGTGGTGTTTTTGCTTGGATATATTTTATTCTTACGTGTAAACGTTTCCAGAGAGCTCCTCGAAATCTGTTCATTAGTATCAGAGTTTATCAAGAAAAGACAAACAAATATACGCGCCGGAACATCGTTTTATTATAGGTACGGATTTTTTCATTCTCTATTTTCTGATATATCTACTGGTTGCACTTGCTACGACCTTTGCAAACCTCTTTTGCTTTGTAAATACTCAGTATTCTTTTCATGCATACTCTGCGGTTATGTTTTAACCTTAAGTCACCTTTTAGAACATCTGCAATATACAACACTTACCATCACTATCAGTTAGGCTTTCTTTGTCAGCTGCTCTTTGGTACGCCCTGGTACGGTGCGCAGAATGCAGCGCTAAGCAGAGAGCTGCCAGAGCCGCAGCGGCTGCTAACGCTACTGCCGCGCCCCTCGCACCCCCTCCTCCCCTCCACCAGGTTCCTGCGCTGACAGACGCCCAGGCTGCAGATGCGTTCCGGATCGGCTCTGTAGAATTGTATTCATCTTGCTTATTATCATCAGATCTTTTTGTCTCAACTGTAGGAGCACAACCCTCTTTGTACTACCAGAGCCATAAGTATGGCTCTGGCCAAGTGGCCAGAGCAGCCAGAGGACTTTGGCCTACACTCTTCTCGTTGGCCATATGGGTTAGAGAGGTCACATGCCGTCTTATTATAAAACGCAGACTATTTGATCGGATAATGGTTTAAACCTGTAGCGATGTCGCCATTAGTACGGTCACTGGACAATCTCAATGCACTCCGTCGCGCCAACACTGATTTTGATTTTAGTTTTGACAACTGGTCATCCATATTAAAGGCTGTATTGAATTATTGTGAAAGTTTATGTGACCAGTGGTATATATAACACCAATAGCTGTGATAGTGATGACAATGAATAAGCGACATTATAAGTACGGACGGACGGACATGTATTTTGTTTGACATTAACTAATTGTACGTTTCATTATATTTTTTTAACATAAATTTATTTTTATATAGATTTGTTTGTAGAAAATAATAATAGACTATTTTGACTGTACCTATTTCTAATTGTAATTTGTGATAAATGTAATTGGTGTAAATCGTTTTTATCACAATAAACAAATAAACCTAGTAACAAAGATAGTCTGCGTTTTATAATAGGAGGGATGCTGTTTACCTATAAGCTTTGTTTAGCTTGTATTTCCTAAGAAGCCTTCTACGACATCCATGGGAGGATACCAAATAATTAGTTTTTGATCCAGGAGAGTACCCAATTATATTGATGAACTTAGAATTCCTACAAAAGAGTGAACGGTTCATGCCATTTCCTAGTTTCTTGCCTGTTGCATACAATCAAATTGAAGCACGAATTGTCTAAAAAAAACGTCAACCATACAAAAATTTAATTGCTTTAATTAAAATGTATGTAACTTGTTTGGACATGTTATGAGAAGAGAGGATCAACACGTAACAAAAGAACTTTTAATATGAAGATAGATTTAAATAGGGGAAAGAGAAAACCAAAAAAGGGGTGGATGAAATGCGTAAGATATGAGGGTAATAGGAGTAGATAATAGTAGAACGGGAAACAAAGGACTTTGAAAGGAGAAGACATACTGCTCCGACCTCAGATATTGGGACAAGGTGAAGTAGGTATGAGATTGTAGGTAACAGGCAAGAAATATGCACAGTAAATGGGCCTTAACTCACCAACTTGCATAGCGTGTGCTAGGAATCCTCCGGCACATCTCTCGCTGGTGTCTCCAGAGCTGAGTTCCACGAGGATGTGACGTCCACCAGCGATCTCAACCACGCCCGTGCTGTCAGTCGTAGTTGCTACTTCATCTCCCGCCTATGAAACAAAAAAAATATTATAACATGTGCTCAGGCCAAAAGTCCAAGAGGTTTCATCGCTCTAGATGTATTATCTGGGGTCTGGCCAAGGACACAAAATAGTGGAGGTGGTTAGATCGACAATCTGTCCACTGCGGGCCACGCGCATTGTAGGGTTCCGTAGTTGAGAATGCCAACTTTAAGTTATGCTACTAAAAACGTCTAAAAACTAATTTTCTATTGAATTTGTATGAAATTTTCCTTTTTTGAATACATTTTATAAGTGATCGAGATAGATCGTCTATAACTTTTAATTTGTAAACCCTTCTTAGCTCTGATAGTTTTCCTTTAAACTTCATTATATATAATACAGCTGTGAATTTTTTTTGTTTCCAGATATGTCCGTTTAGTAGATAGATGGCATTAAAACTAAATATTTCAGAACCGGATCCCTAAATCGAAAAATGGTGATGACAAGCTCACAATATTTTTGAAAGACCTATTCAAAGATACCCCACACGATGGATTAGTGAAGAAAAAGTAAATTGACTCCCATTTTACTTGTATCGAAGGAAGTATAAATGAATAAAGAGATTTTATTCTACGACTTTTTCGGCATAACTAATAAACATATCCATACCAAATTACAGCTTTCTAGTACTTATAGTCTCTGGGACAAGCCGCGGACGGACAGACAGACAGACAGACAGACATGGCAAAACTGTAAAGGTTCCTTGTTTACTACGGAAACCTATAAAGGATCACGCTAAGATAAAAAGTCAAAGTTCTTACTACAGCAGAGCTATCAGGCCCGTCCCACGAAGCCAACAAAGGTGATCCCAAAGAGTCCCCATCGCGGGCCCTCAAGGCCTGGCCCAGGCAGGGCAGACGCACCGCCTCCATCCGGAGACGAACCACGTAGCCTTCTTCAGCCTGGTGACAAATAAATGGATAAAATCGTCACTAGGTTGTTTTGTCTTATTATCATCATCAGATCTTTTTGTCTTTACTGCAGTAGCACGACTTTCTCTGTACTACTAGAGTCATACTTGGCCAGAGAAGCTAGGAGACTATGGTCTACACTCTCCTTGCTGGCCAGACGGGTTGGAGATGTCTCATTGATGTTTAGCTTTTATTTCCTGAGTGGCCTTCTATGACATCCACGGGAGGACTTGAAGTGGCTCTATTCTACTCTGCCGGAAACCACACGGCAATATAAAATTAAATACCCAGGGTGAACTTCCAGTAATTAAAAGCTAACAGTCTGTGTTCTGTCCACTGCAGTGCAGCTGATATCTTTTATACTCTGTTGCTGCAGTGTCACCGTATTGAGAGCAACCTTAATAAATAACGTATTATTGTGTTCTGTCCAATGAGGCCCAACGCAGACGACAGACTAATCCGCGCCGCACTTTTTAGTCTGTGAAAATAGAACCCATGGAATCATATGCAGTAACCTACACGACGCGCAAAAAGTCCGGCGCACACCGTGTGTGTTACTGCGTATGATTCCATAGGTTCAATTTTCACAGACTAAAAAGTGCGTCACGGATAGTCTGTCGTCTGCGTTGGGCCTGACTGTTAGCGTCCAATGACGGGACGATAAATTAAAAAAAAAAACTTGTTTAAGTTTTTGTACCTACTTATTTATTATATCTGTCTTCAGAAAGTATTATCAGAATGTAATGTCCATTGAAAACAACAAGCTACAGAACTTTTAATCGAAACGTAACCTTATAACCTAGCCAGTTGGTGGCATGGGAATCGAACAAAGTTTCAGATGTGCGCACTATGTTATTTGGCAATCTAAAACTTAGTATGGCTCGCCGAGTGTAAATTCGATTTAGTCTGAAAATCAACTGCTAGAAATGGACCGTCTTGATTCTGGAGACAACCAACAAATAAACCTTATTGGTTGATCGATTTGTGTATTATGTTTTTTTACATAGACCTAGTTTTACTGTCTTTTTTCATTTCCTCGGTTTTACTCATGCTCTCGCATTGATATTTGTTAGTCTTCAAAAATTCAATATTTAAAAAATTATTTCAGGATTGGGATTTTATGGTAGCTTTTCACGTCATTATGTATGTATGTATATGTATTATTAAGAGATATTTTGAAAATAATTACTCTTAATAAAAAAAGCTACTGATACTAGCTTTTCGAAACGACCAATTCATATATTACACAGGTGTCGTAATGTCGATGTCGATGTTTTTCGAGGTGCCTAAATAAATCTGACGAAGCTCAAAGCTTTAAATGTGGCACAGTGTTCTACAACACAGAGGTACCTACCTACTACAATTCACGCCGGGTGAGTATCAAACTAGGGACCTTTTTAACTGACTTCAGAAAAGGAGAAGGGTATAAATTCAGTTTTTTATTTATTTTTATAACGATTTTTCAGGTGGTCCTATAGAAATTTTATTAAAATAGTTTGTGTAGCTTGGTATTAAAATTAAAGTCTGTTATTAGTTTTAGTAAAATTATGTCAGTAATTAAACCGTTAGTTTAGGCTACGAACTTTCCTACAAACAGGTTCCTAAGTAACGTTTAGAAACGATCTCATTATATCTTAGCCTTAGGCTGCGTTTCCACTGAAGCGGAGCAGAGCGGAGAGGAGAGAAACTGACCAATCACAATGCTCGAAATCTCCGCTCCGCTGTTTGAAAGTAATTGTGATTGGTCAATTTTTCTCCTCTCCGCTCTGCTCCGCTTCAGTGGAAACGCAACCTAAAGCTTATTGAACGTCAAATTTAATATCGCAAATAGTATGGAACTAATTACACTTGCTTAGTGTTCGGATCCGATAATTAGTACTGACGTTAAATTTTAGTGAACGCCCGTCAAAGTATCAAGAGTCTATACTCTTGATACTTTGACGGGCGTTTGATACTATTACCAAAGCCTTATTAGATAAACAGACATTAGTTACAGTCAGTTCATGTACATTATAATTTCAGCACACACACGTACACTAATCTTTCTATCTATCTTATTATAAATAAAATGAATGTTGCTAAGCCCAAAACTCGAGAACGGCTGAGCCGATTTGGCTGATTTCTTTTTTAATATTTTCCTTAATTTTCCACGGAAGGTTTCAACGGGAACAAGAACGGGACGGACTTGGTGAATGAAATTTTTCCATAATTTTTTCCGTAACTAATTTTTTGAGGGTTTTTTAGGGTCTTCAATTTTCATAATTTCGTTCTAACCGAATGTTTCACGATACTCAGTTTTTATTAAAATCATTTTTTTAAGAGGTGCATATAAAACGAACGTAACAAGCCAATCAAAAAATGAGAGATGAGACAAAAAAAAAGGCGATTGGCACACTGCTCCGCATTACGCAGCGTAACGCGTGAATGCGTGTTCTCAATTTGTTTGTAAGTATCTCTTTTGGTATTAAAAAACGCGTAGTGCAACACACAGAACACGCATTCACGCGCAGTGTTACAGATCACGCACCTATACGCAGAGCATCACGCGCCCACGCGCGTGGTTGCGGGGCAAGACGCAGGGTATGGCTGGCACACCGAATTCTGCAGTATGGTGCGTGATTATGACAGAGCTAGTCGAGAAGCAACATTCCGTAATGGATCTCGATATCGATCGAAATCGAAAAAGAGATCAGAGCCCAGAGATCCACCGCTTACTACAACTGCAGCCCCGAGCCACGGTAAAGACAGTATTGTATCTTCATACAAACGGTCGAAACGCAAGTTATACCTACGCGCCTCGAAGGTCAGTATACACTTGTTCCGTGACTCGGTATACAAACAGTCGGGAATGCGCTGCAGTGGTGAACGATGTTTTGTTGTAAGCAGCGTGCTATTTGTGAACACTTATTAAGAAGGTATATTATTCTTTTTCTTGTGGGATAATAATATGGCAAAACACAGATTATACTGTGCTGTTTTTGGTTGTTTAAACTCGTCAATAAAGTAGTTTTTATATAGCTACCTACTAGTATGTTGTTTATTAATTTTTTAATAGGTAAGTATTTCACTTTTTCCACTGAGTAAATTACCTATTAGTGAAATATGCAATTTATGTTTATTAAATATGCTAATAATCAAAAACATAACACGCTTCCTTTTTCATTCACCTTACAATCACAAAACTAGTCACTCAAGTAGGTAGATGAAATTAAAATACGGGCAGCCCTAGCGCACGCGTGGCGTAGGTATGTTTTTCAAGGACAGCGCCGAGTTGCTCTACTGTATGATATCTTTACCGTGCCCGAGCGTTTTTGCAAAGAAATCTGCATGATGATGCAGATCTGCAATCCCGCAACGACGCGTGTGGCTCCGTCGCCACGCACCCCGCAGCGAGATGCGGAGCAGTCTGTGAATCGCACAAAGACCTGATGATGATAACAATAATTCTTCAAACTCTACTACCACATTACCTGAACAAGCCAGAAGGATCTAGAGGGACAGGCCCTAGCAGAGCCAGCTAAGAGCCTTGCAGCCGGAGCCAGATGCAACACGCAGCCACACCGGCACCTCGAGCCGACCTCCGCAACCACCATCGAGGAGTCACCAGCCCAAGACTTGGCCGTGCACTCGCAGGCAGCCAATTCCACAGCGTTGCCCTGAAGAAATCAACCCTTTAATCGCGAACGCCGGATTTATCCGACAAAAATTGTCAGGACCATTCCGCGAATGTCGGATATTTTCGACAAAAAAATGCTCATTTGACACATAACTAATTAACTAACGTATCCATATCCGTTTTTAGTTGTAGGTATTTATTTAAGATTTACTATGCCTAGCACGGGGGTCACGACAACTGATATAAAGTCTCGCGGTGAAAGGGTAATGGTACAATAAGAAATACTATTCGCTTTAAGGGTCCGGCGAACCTAGACCAAAATACAACTTTCCATACAAACGTAGTCTACGTTTTATTTCAAAACGACATGTCCGATTTGGGCAAAATTTTGTAATTTCAAAGATATTGCAATTATCTAGGTTTATATTAAGTTTCCGACAATAAAAATATGAACTTGAAATAGAATATAGTGTTTTATATCATTTTTGACCATTAGTATGGGAAACTTCTAAATCGTTATATTTTCTTTCCAGTTCATAATTTTACCATAGGAAACCCAATATAACCCTAGATAATTGCAATTTCTTTACAATTACCAATTTTTACCGGAATCTGACATGTGGTTTCAAAATTAAACGTGTACTACGTTTGTATGGAGAAGTCTAGGGTCGGGGGACCCTTAACAATCTATATATCTACAACGTGGAAGGGACAGTCCCGTAATAAATCGAACCACGGGCTATAGATTACTGCAGTATAATGATAATAAAATATTAAACAAAACACAAAAAAAAGATATTCCCATACAAATTGCCCGGTTAACCGCACACTTCGTATGGAAATGTCGAATTTTTTTGACTGTTGTTTTAATTTCATTATACTATAATAGTGATCTAGTATAGGCTGTGGTTCGATTTATTGCGGGTATATCCTTTTCACGCTGTATATAATTATTCAACGATAACTTGAGAATCTTGAGAAACAATAAATAAATAAATATATAGGGACAAATTACACTGATTGAGCTAGCCCCAAAGTAAGTTCGAGACTTGTGTTAAGAAATACTAACTCAATAATACTATATTTTATAACAAATACATATATAGATAAACATCCAAGACCCAGGACAATTTGAAAAATGCCATTTTTCAACTTGCCCTGACCGGGATAAAAGAAAAATAAAAGAACAAAAAAAAATTTTTGGCATTTCCATACTAAAGTGTGCAGCCGCCCGGGCAATTTGTATGGCAATGTCAATTTTTTTTTTGGTTCTGACTGTTATTTTAATTTTAATATGGTATAGTGATCTAGTATAGCCCGTGTTAATTTATTACGGGTATGTCCCTTCCACATTGTATAAAAACATAGGTACTTACTTATATACATACAAAATATACTAGATTATGCAAGTGTACTCGGAGAACTTCGCTCGCTTTGCTCTCTTGTTCAAATAACGGCCAAGAATCAAACAAATGAATTTTGTTTTTAATTTATGTAAGAATTAAAAGTTTTCAAATACGTAGTAAGTTACAATATGAAATACGTAGTACAATAAAAATTTAAAAATACACATTATTACTGTTCGGCCTCTAGAATCTGATCTTCTGGTGGCTCTTCTTGAACTACATTTTTCACTTCATTATTGTCTTCTTCTTCTTCTTCTTTTATTTCGCCTGCCTCTTGACTTTCTGTCACTTCAACAAGACGTTCAGCAAACTCAACCTTCGATTCTCGCATTTGCTCTGCGGATTCCCCTTCTAATGCCCTAAAATCTCTTTGTGATTGTGAATGCAATGACATGTGTGAGTACGCCAAATCCTTCATAATAGACTTTTGTATTTCTAATTTACTGGCTTCTAGCAACTTCTCGACGTCCGTTGAAGGCCCTTCATCAGCTTGCGCTTCCTCAGCGACACTTTCAGATGATTGCGTTGAAGTCACAAACGACCCTATACTTTCTTTTTCAGCTAACTCAGGTGCAGACTCAGCGGGAACCAGTTTGAGGCTAGGTATTGTTCTAACGCTACCTAGACTAGACGATGTAATAGATACTGCAGAAGAAACACGTTCCGCTTTTCCAATAGATTCTTTGGAGGTACGAGACAAAGCAGTAGATTGCAAAGATTTTTTAGCTACTGGTTTGGGAATAAATCCAAGATCACCTTCTTGGTAGACTTTGTCGAATGAAGCCAATGTATCGACAGACTCAGCACGTTGGATATCGCGATATTGTGACACAATATCAAGAAGCCTTGACAGTAAAATTTGTCTGTCCATAATTTCCCTTGACGGATCTGTAGTTGCCCATTGATCTAGTTTTAAGGCAGCTTTCACAGCTATTGCAGCCTCTCTCAACAAGCTTTTCAATTTGGCACATTCACTGGCCATTCTGTTTGCCTCAATTGTAGTTTTGTTTTGAATAGTCATCCTATTATGCAAGTTCTGTTCTAATATTTTAACTTGCAAAGCTAAGTTTTCATTTTCTTTTGTTAACTTCTGTATTTTAGCTTGTTGTGCTTCGAAATCTATATTCTTTTTATCTTGTAAAGCTTTAGTTTTCTTCATTTCCTGGAAAGCTGTTGTAAGCTGGTCTATAACTTTTAACTGTACAACATTTTTATTGATTGCTTTATCTCTTTCTTCTTCAGCTAACTCCATCGCAACACGGGCTGCTCTCTCACTTTCTTTATATTTTTCATTTTGATCAGCTAATTTTGCTTGTGTAGATAAAATGTTATCTAACTCATTGTTTATAGCAATATTTTCTCTGATCACCCTATGTGTAGAAGCAGCAATTCTTAATTCAGTTGCATCTTGGAAGTCTTGAGCGAGCTGTAATAAGCGAGCTTCCATTTCTTTTTTCAACTTATCTTTACTGATAACAAATTTCTTTTCAGCGTCATATATGATTCTTTTGTATTTCATTTCCTGGTCCTTAAAATCTTGCTCCTGCTTCTCAAACTTCCTCATTAAATCGTCCCTGATTGCTCGGAACTCTTCTAGCGTATTTAATTTACCAGCCATTAGCTTATTTTCAGATGTAAGTTGATCTTTCATTATAGTAAAGTTCTTTTCTAACTCGGCAACTGTTTCTTTGAATTCTTTTGTCTCAATCTCTCTTGTCTCTTCAAGACCTTTTACTTTGTCCTTCAATTCGTTATTTTCTTCGTTCTTCAGATTTAGGGTTTTTTTGAGATATGCAATGATATCAGCCCTATCTTCATCAAGTTTTTCATACGCTTTCTGCAACTCCTCATTTCTGACTTCATATTCATCGACCGCTGCACGAAGCCTTGCTATTTTACGGTTGCACTCGGCTACTTGGAGTTCTAAGAATGTTTTTTCTACTTCTGTGAATCCACCTGTATTTTTAGGTCCTTCCTCTGCTGGTTTTCCTTTTTCTTTTTTCGGAGGCATTTTGATTGTAGATAGCTTTGTTTTTTTTAAATATAATGAATATAAGACAAAATAATAAATACGATATGCAGTTGACAGTCGGCGCGAATATTTTGCTAAGTATTGATTTAACAAGCCGTTGCTAGGTGATTCCACGGCAACGCGTAATCAAACAAACAAAAGTTTATAGCACCATCTAAAAAGGTTGAACTTTTTTTTATCAACTGATAAAGCAAAGAGGTCCAAGGTCATGAAGTTGAGTTTTCCCTCTAATTTCAAGATTCATTTATGCAAGATTTTTTAACTTACCATTTATGGTAAGTAATAAAAAAAAAGTGAAAGTTTGCGAGTAATTAGCTCAATGATGCGTAAACGGATGAACAAGTCATATTCAATTCAATTGAAATTTTTTTTGGAACGAAGTTCCTTAACGCGCATTGCGAAAGGGGGCTAGACGGAAAAAATGAAGACCAAAAGTTGTAACGACACTTTTTGCTATAGTTGTAAGCCGTGCGGCGTGCGCGTGTTTCTATCTCTCTCGAACTTCGTTCTATCCGGGTGTCCCTTGACACCTCTCAAGTTTTTTGCATTCATATCATACATCTGTTCTTAGTCTTACTACTTATAAACATTGTTGGGTATTGCAAAAATAAGATGGATTTTTTATCTCAGTCACTTGTAAATGTAATTAGTAGTTTATAAAATAGTTTGAAGGCTTATCTAGGGCTTTATGAGACCAAAATTTCAAATGATGGTAATTTATTTCAATTGAGACCAAATATGTATCATAAGTAAAATACAGGGACCAATTACACTGATTGAGTTAGCCCAAAGTAAGTTCGAGACTTGTGTTATGGGAACTATACTCAACGATACTATATTTTATAACAAATACAATATTATAAGTAAACATCCAAGACCCAGAATAATTTTAAAAAGGCCATTTACCAACTTGCCCTAATCGGGGATCGAATCCGGAACCCCTGGGTGGTAGACTAGCATGGTGACCACTACGCCACGGAGGTCGGCATGTAAGTGCAGAACTAGGTAAATATTTTAAATTCATTGTTATGTTTCAATTACTGTTTTTATGTTTTTAAAATGCGTTAAAACCAAGTGTTGTTTGTACACATGGCGTATGATACGCGACGCATCTTACGCCGCGTAAAAGTCCTGCGCCGCGTAAATGTGTATATTTCGTTTCCTGGAATTCTACTCACCGTTCATACCACGCGCAAGTTATGCGAGTAAAAATTCTTTAAAACGCAATCGCGATGCAAGATGCTCCGCGCATCATACACTGATTGGTCTAGATAGGAATGTAACTAAAAATATTTTTGGCTCATTGGATAGATTATTAAAAATTATGGTAATCGTATTTTTATATTCGCTACGATTTTCAACACTCTTTCTAAAATCCTTTCGCTTCACAGACATTGCGAGTCTCGCTTCCTATCCGAAAACGCGGCAATCCTCTAATGTCAAACTTGACACTTGACAACTCGGCCGGTGTTACCATTTTTCTCCCATTAAAGACCCATTTTGGGCTGCCAGTATTTATAAAATTAAGGGAGATACCTGGGAATGCTAACACATAGTTCACTGACCTCGCAGTATTTGCCACCATAAGCGGGTGCTGGGTTATCGCAGAACCGGTGTCGGCTGCGAGTCCTCGTGGAGCAGTGCCCAGGCGCCGGACAGGCCGACCACGCCGACCACTCGCCCCAGCCACCCGCTCCACCTTCTGTGAAAAATATAAACTATAAAGCGACTTGAATACAAAACTACACGTCCGATTTTGATAAAAATTCAATAGGACCTCTTCCATGCTGGTTTGGGAGAAAAAAAAACTTAGAATGTACCAGCTGCTTCTCTTCCCGCGCAGATCGTAAAAGCCGATCGAGGAAATGGGCGAAAATGCGAATCATGTTAACAGGCGATGCGACTGTATTGATTGCTTTTCCATCTTCTCGTCCACCATGACGCTAAAAGTGAAGAGACCCAAAATTCTCTGTCTGTCCCATTAGGGATATAGACGTGATAGCATGTATGTATGTTCTATAGGACCACCTAACAAGTATGTCTTTTGAGACCTTTCAAATTGACCCAGGCGACTTCAACCTGAACGAATACACCGATTTTGATAAAGATTTTCATTTTAATAGTTTTGTAATCAAACGTAGTCTCCAGCAGTTTCAAAGATGGGGGAATTATTTAAAGAATTAGGTGACAATGATTCACATTCCAGACCCAGTGGATTTGAAGTGGCAGTGGCACACATAGCGCGATGAACCAATGGCCGATTGGGCAAAAAGGTTCTGAATGGCTCAAAACTCAAATGGTTATTCAGTAATTAGACGTATAAAGGCTCTTTTACACGTCATTAAGTAGGTATAACTTACTTTACGAGTATATTATTATTATTAAAATCAAACTTATTTTTAAAGAACTAATAAGCGAAGCGTAGGTAGAACACCCACCCACAAGGTAGTCAGACGACCTGAGCAAGCTGGAAATCTTAGGAGATGCCCTATGTCCAGCAGTGGATGTTATGCGACTGAAATGATGATGATGATGATAATGACAAATGTACTTAACAAGCACATAAAGATTGACTGCATCCGTGGTCCAGTGGTCTAGGCGTTCGCCTTCAGATCGTGGGTTCGAATCCCACTGGGAAGGATGTTTTGTGAAAAAGATATTTCCAGTCTGGTTAGGATATTGCAGGCTTGAATCACCTGATTATCCGAAAAAAATATGATCTAGGATTGGTTCTAGTGTACCCTTCATGTTGTGGAGGTCAGACGGCAGTCGCTCTGTGTAAAACCCAGTAACCTCGTCAAATCACCTAAGTTAGGTAGCAGACCCCAGGCTCTGAAGCGTTACCGCTGAGGATGCAACCAGAGGTACGCTCTGATCATGATAATGATAATGACAAACCAGACAATGGTGACGTAGGCAAGCAGTCCATCCGAACGTCGGCGACGGCACCCGTGACAGCTTGCGAGACGTACACGAAGCAGTACTCAGGATATCGCTCACTGAAGAGGCGGCAGTCGAAAGACGCCGTGTGCTGACCCCTGGAAAAAAGTCAGAAAATTACATATTGACTAAAACTAACTTGAGACATAGACATTTTTAGAATGAGTTTACTGAAGTAGAGTAAGCTACTGGCGGACATGTATCGACCTCAGACAACAGATGTTAGCGTCAAACTTATAATACTCATTTTTTTCGGGGGTCAATAAAACATTCAATAAGAAAAAGCGGGGTCCGCACTTGTATGGTGACTTGGTGACATACAAATGGTAAAATATTTTTTCCCTGTTTAAATCTTCCATTAGTTCCGAGTGTCACCTGTCGTCAGGCTATATCAGATACCTTTTGGCAGCCTGAAAAATCTGACACCAGTGTTGCTACTTTACACTCGAAAAAGATACGACTCACGAAAAACAAATAATGTCTTACATTAAATTTTACATAAACATCTTCTCTCACAGGCCTACTGGAAGAGATCTCTTTTGAGATAAGTAGAGCCTTTGTAAAACTTTTTAACCCTCCACAAAAAAGAGGAGTGTTATAAGGTTGACGCTAGTGTCTGTCTGTCTTACTGTCTGTGGCATCTTTACGTTCGAACGGATCGACCAATTTCAATGCGGGTTTTTTCACGTGAAAGCAACTTCCCTTGCGGTAGTTCTTGGCTATGTTTGATGAAAATCGGTTCAATCGTTTAAAAGTTATTGGGTGATAACACTTAAAATTCGGGTTTTTACCTGACAAATAATAGATGGCGCTACTAAGTTTCGTCACTACCACTAAATGGTGTCGTTAGGGTATTTTTAATTGGCCTATAGCAAATAAACTTGTATTTCATTTATTTTCTGTATAATTTTCCCGAGTACATAAATTGGTATAAATAGATAGATAGTCAGATAAGACTTTTATTTGTAGGTATATTATACCCACATACAGAAGAAAAATACAAAAATTACAAAATAAAACATGTTAAAACAACATAAATATGGTATATATTTATAATAATAAGTGCGCCTTTGTATATTTGCTCTTTCGAATTTTTTGTTTTTTGCTACAATAAAGTTATTACAAACAAACAAACAAACAAACATATTGGAAACATATATCAATAACTTTGTATCTGTGTGCTACAGCAATCAAAAAAGGTCATAGCTCAGTGCTTCGCACTGCTCAAAGAGTAGCTCACTGATTTTCAGCTTCTGTCAGAACCAATAAAGTCCAATTTACCTGCGTACGCGTCGTTCAGCGACGTACCGCAGTCGGTCCGAGTCCCGACCAAACACGCGGACCCGGTCGGCGCCCTCCAGTACACACTCTGGGTACTGAAACAGCACCCGTACCCCATCTCCGCATGGCAACACGGAGCCGCCGTGAACGTTGAGAACAAATTGCTCTGACCAGTCCGCCTGCAAAAAGAATACAACTACTTTATTCATGCCGTGTGGTTTCTGGCAGAGTAGAATAGGACCACTCCAACTTTTCCCGTGGATGTCGTAGAAGGCGACTTAGTACAAGCTAAACAAAGCTTTTAACATTATGAGACCTCTCCAACAAATAAACAAATCTAAAAAAATAATATAATACAATACAAACAACTATTTGATTGATGCCGTGGTTTCCGGCAGAGTAGAATAGGACCACTCCAAGTCCTCCCGTGGATGTCGTAGAAGGCGACTTAGGGAAAACAAGCTAAACAAAGCTTATAAACATCAATGAGACCTCTCCAACCCGTCTGGCCAGCGAGGAGAGTGTAGGCCAAATCCTGTTGCTGCTCTGGCCAATTATGGCTCTGGTAGTAGAGAGGGTCGTGCTCCTGCAGTGGAGACTAAAAATACCTGATGATGATGATAATGATGAACTACTTGATTACACAAAGTTCAAGTTTTTTTTTTTTTAATTTAATAAAAACTCTTTCGCACCTGAGTGGTCTCGCTACGAGAAGATATAAAAAATCGACGTTAGGTACAAAATGCACTAGCACAATGTTAATCAGAAAATTGATAATTATTTGCATGAAACTTTGATTTGTAACCCATCAGTTCATTAGTTATACATACTACTTCAGAATCAGGGAGGAACTTCAAATTTGTATATTTCCTTTGAAGCCTGTTTATCGTGAGTGTGGGTGGCCAACACTGTGTCAGATTTCAAGCTGCCAATATTTAACTTAAATAATGGCAGCTTAAAACATAATAAACAGTGTCGCAAGCAATAGAAGTACTAGTATGTTTTCTGTGGCAATAGTAAATTCGTGGCCTTGAAAAACTATAATAATATCGATATGTAGTCCTTTTGATATTGTGACTGATTTTCGAGGTCAACTATCGATAGTCAAATTATCGATAGTTATGCAATGCAAAATTTAACTAACATGGCTTGACTACTGCCATGTCATATGGTAACGCCATTGTATTTGAAGTTAAGTAGCGTTCGTAACATGGACAAATCTATCACCAGAAAAGTTAGTAGTTAGTTTTTGTTACGTTTTACTTCGCGGTTTACAGACTAATTTATTTTTGACCCAATACTCTATCTAAGTCTAAGAGTTTAGTCAAGATGTTAGAGCCACATACTGGAGGGCCAAGGCTGGTGAGCCCCGTCTTTTAAAATTCGATCATCCAGCACGCCTTTGGCTGGTTTACCCCCATTTCTAGTGACCTTGTAAACGTTTAGATATTTGTTACTCAATTTTTATTAATTTAATTTATTGCACTTTAAATCTTAAGATTATAGTACAAAAGGTATAACTTAATGCTAAGCATTGTCTACCAGTTTACCTTTGGAACGTAATAGAAAAGGTGATAGATGGGGTGCAAATTATGGTACAATGATTGGAAAGATATTTATTATGTACTTAACATCCATGTGGATTCGGGCAGAGAAGAATAGGGCCACTCCATTTCGAAGGCGACTTAGGAAATACAAGCTAAACAAAGCTTATAAACATCAATGAGATCTCTCCAACCCGACTGGCCAGCGAGGAGAGTATATGCCAAAGTCCTTTGGTTGCTGGCCAAGTAAGGCTCTGTTAGTTCAGAGAGGGTCGCGCTCCTTTAGTGGAGACAAAGACCTGATGATGATATACTTAAGGGTCCCCCGGCCCTAGACCAAAATACAACTTTCCATACAAACGTAGTCTACGTTTTATTTCAAAACGACATGTCCGATTTGGGCAAAATTTTGTAACTTCAAAGATATTGAAATTATCTAGGTTTATAACTAGTTTCCGACGTAAAAATATCAACTTGAAATGAATGAAAATGAAAAATGAAAATGAAAAAAAGAATCTAAATCGTTATATTTTCTTTCCAGTTCATAATTTTACCATTGGAAACCAGTTATAACCCTAGATAATTGCAATTTCTTTACAATTACCAATTTTTACCGGAATCTGACATGTGGTTTCAAAATTAAACGTAAACTACGTTTGTATGGAGAAGTCTAGGGTCGGGGGACCCTTAACTGCCTCCATGGTCCAGTAGCCAAGGCGTTCGTCTTGTGATCCGGCGGTCGTGGGTTTAAATCCTACTGAGAAGCATTCTTTGTAAAAAGTTGTTTCTGGTTAGGATATTTCAAGCTTGAATCGCCTGATATCAGGAGGCACATTTAAATTGTGGGTCCCGGACGCCATCTAGCGGTTGCTCAAATCTATCCTAGTATCTAGTCTACTCTTTGGGTTGCGGAGGTCAGACGGCGCTATGTAACAACCAGTAACCTCGTCAAATCACCTAGTTTAGGTAGTAGACCCCGGATTTTGAAGCGTTACCGCTGGGAATTCAACCGGGAATACGGCAGCATGATGATGATGATGAAGCACATACAGATTATTTTTGTCCTGGAAAAATGTGAGGTTTCAAAAAAAAAGCTAGATCCGGCCCTGCCATCATGCTTTATTGAGATAAGAAAGATTGTTTCCAATACCGTAAATACTTTTACCAAGACCCATCCAACTGTCAATAAACAATATAGAAGAATACGCAATGAAGTATTTACTTTTTAAAGTTCTACTTGCCTTATTATGTATGCAGGGACTGTACTGCAATAATTGCGACCATCATATAAAAGTGCCAAAAAATGGGAAGTATTGTTTCAAATTTGGAAAAGACGAACCTGGTTCTTGTAAGGCATTGGTCAGGGAAGGACGAATGGCCATGAACATTAGAGCACTCGATTTTGTAATACCGGTAAATATGTAATTTTTACAAGCTTTTGTTTAGTTTCACCTGCCTCCGTGGTGTAATGGTTAGAGCGTTCGGCTCATACCCGGAGGTCGCGGGTTCGATTCCCGGCGGGGGCAATGACTTTGTGTTGTTGTCTTAGTTTGGTTAGGACATTGCAGGCTGATCACCTGATTGTCTGATAAGTTAGAGGATCCGTGCTTCGGAGGGCACGTTAAGCCGTCGGTCCCGGTCACTGTCTTTGACATTGGTCGTTACTTAAAACCATGTCAGAGGCCTTTAAGGCGGTTTAAAAACTCTGACACTAGTATTAGAAACTAACACACACGATAAGAAAGAAGTTTCACCTGCCCCTTGTCTGTCTGTGACCGTAATCAAATCTTGCAAGTTAAATTTGATCCAATTCATTTTGCGCATACGTATATCGCGTGACAATGCAATGTTATGATGACATGGAGCTGATATGATGATGGAGCTGGAAGCTGGCCATAGCACAGACTGAATACTTGGCCATACATACATACATACTATCACGTCTTTATCCCTAATGGGGCAGATAGCATTTTGGATCTTGCGGTTCTATGCAGAGCCCAGGGCCGCAAGACCCAAAAGCCACTTTTAGCGTCATGGTGGGCGAGAAGATGGAAAAGCAATCAATACAGTGATGGGTTGCTAGCCGCATCGCCTGTTAACATGATTTGCATTTTTGCCCATTCCCTCGATCTGCGTGGGAAGAGAAGCAGCTGGTACATTCTAAGTTTTTTTATTTCTCCCAGACCAGCTTGGGAGGCATACTTGGCCATAGGAACTCTGTAATGCTCGTTTAATTCTTCTTTAAGAGCAATTAATTTTAATTGTTTTAGTTAAAAAGGTTTTAATAATTTTGTGTTTATATTGGAAGTGGACTCAGGGTAAAGACGTTCAAGGGTTCAAAACTCACTTGTGGCAAAATTTTCATTACTTTTTTAGGGTTTCGTAATAAACAGTGTCAGATAAACAAACAGGCAGACAGACGTCTGTTTGTTTATCTGTATGTCTGTCTGTCTGACCGTCCGCGGTTTTGCTCAGAGACTATAAGTACTAGAAAGCTGTAATTTGGTATGGATATGTATATTGATTATTCGAAAAAGTCGTAGAATAAAATCCTGAAAACAATTATAGGCAAACAACTTATAAAACGTACTCGGAAAAGGAAAATTTCAGTGGCATAAAATCAAAGTTGGCACTACGGAACCCTACCTTGCGCGTAACCCGACACGCACTGGGCCCATTATTTTTTAAAGCAATGTTACACGAAGGCACTGGACGCTGGCCGCTTCCAACCGGTCGTTTTGGAAATCCTTAGACAAGGCCTATGTCCAGCAGTGGACGTCCTGTGGCTGATTTGATGATGAGTCCGAAACCAAATTACCATGGTACAATAAAATAAGGTATTCTCTTCCCGAGATGGAACTTGACTACGTCACAAAGTGTTGCCACTGATTGTTCTTTTCGGTAAATTTAAGGACTTTCTCAATTAGTTCATGAATATTTAAAAAAATATTAAGTAACTTAGCTATTTAGTATCTCGCGATTCTCGCGTGATTTATCAATTCAATATTTTATAAATTGATATAATGGATTATTAATTCGAAATTGGTATATAAAATTCAAAAATGCATTACGCTCAGGTAATTCAATTTCACACAGTGGCAACATATCAAACTGATGACGTAGTCAAGTTCCACCTACGTCATCAGCTGTCACGGGAAGAGAATACCTTATTTTATTGTACCATGCAAATTACTACAAATAATACTTTTTAAAATCTGACACAGGAAAGACCCTGCCGAGAAGTGATATATGTGAAAGTTGAGGTAGCCAATCCGACATCGACGCCTTTTGTCACCACCGACTTCAAGACCGTGCAGATTAGCTACGTATATCCTCGGCTAAACGAATCAGTTTACAACATCCTCGCGAAAGCCAGGAAGACATGCGATTCTCGTGAAGAAGAATGTCCCTCAAACAAAAAATGCTAAATCAAGTGCAACCATAACTTTTCAAAACTAAAAACCGACTTCAACTGATTTTGATAAAATTCGTATGACACCTCACTAGTACGCCCTTTAAAATATTTTTTTAATTTGATAAAGGCGTCTTTAAAAATAGGGGAAAATACATAAAAAGATTCAGAAGAATTGACAACCTCCTCTTTTTTGAGGTCGGTTCAAAAGTTATGAGTACTTATATTTGAATTAATAAAAACTGTTGTCATTTATGTTATTTTTTTGTATCATAAACAAAACGTTGGAAGATTATATTTATATTTTACCTGACTAAGGCAAAACAGTTAAAGTATTTAAAAATTATCTGTTTTCACAGTAGCGTCTAAACTTTTAACTGGATTTCAAAGTGAGATTATTTTCAAATACCTTTGTAATAATCTATGATAAAATAAAATAAACCAGCAATTTTATTTCTATATTTTTTCTTCCAAATATCGTTATCATTGTAAATAAATAATATATATAGGGAAAAATTACGCTGATTGAGTAAGCCCTAATGTAAGTTTGAGACGCGTTATGGGATACTAACTCAACGACACTCACCTACATTATATAGATCACATCCCAGACCAGAGATATGGGACTTAGTCCCCGACCCAGTGTCGCGGAGCAACTACGTCATCGCGGGAGGCGCGGGGCGCGGGGTGATTGACAGGGAGTTGACAGGACCATGGTCAGGCCTCCGTCACTCGATCAAGATCGCTCAAAATGTACCTACCGGCTAGCCGTGTTTTCTAACGCCCAAGTCACAGAATACATACTATTACTTACGTACAGAAGTCTTACTCTAAAAATAAATTCAAAGAAATATCTACTCAATATTGTCAGCGATATGGTCTAATTTAGCTCGCGTCAGAATTCGACACCTACTCGTTTAAATGCCTAGAGTTTCAGTTGCAAGCCAATTTAATTCTTATTACGCTAGTCAAATGGTTCATCATAGGAAGGTACCTACACAAAACCGATTAAGTGAGCAGTTCGCCTAGGGTTGTCAAGATACTAACATCGACACCTTGTTAACTGTAATAGGTAATATAAATTATACATACATACATACTATCACGTCTTTATCCCTAATGGGGCAGACAGAGCATTTTGGGTCTTGCGGTTCTATGCAGAGCCCAGGTTTTGTGCATGCAATATAAATTATATGGTATATAAATCTTTTTTCGTGATAATAATCATCTTGTTTATTCATGTTACCAATATATCTTAATATACCTATCATATGATAATTCATGATATACTAAATAGGTACCTTTCAGCGTCTTTAGGAAGCGTAAAAAAATACTGGATCACTGTATGTGTTTAAACAATTAAACACTGCACAGTATTTTTTGCCTTTTTAGAGTTCCGTACCCAAAGAGTAAAAACGGGACCCTATCACTAAGACTTTGCTGTCTGTCCGTCTGACCGTCTGTACGTCTGGCTGTCTGTCCGTCTGTCCGACTGTCTGTCACTAGGCTGTATCTTAAGAACTGCGATAGCTAGACATTTGAAAATTTCACAAATTATTTATTTCTGTTGCCGCTATAACAATAAATACTAAAAACAAAATAAAATAAATATTTAAGGGGGGCTCCTATACAACAAATTCGGTTTTTTTGCTCTTTTTTGGTCGATATCAATAATGGCAACAGGTAGGCACTTGAAATATTCACAAAATATTCAGTGGTATTTTACATTTTATAAAAAATATATATGTTTAACGACTCCGACTCGCACTTGGCCGGTTATTTCTTTTTCTTTCCATGACTATTAAGTCGGTGAATTGGTTGAACAAACCGCGCGTGCGTCACTGCTCACTGCTCGCTAGCGACCCTAGCGAGTCGTCCTTGATGGATTAGCCTCCATATAGAGGCCGCAATGCGTAGGTATATTTTCGATACCTAAACGGGGAGTGACACAGGCCTGCCCAAGTGGCAAAGGGGCGCCGCACTCCGGCCTGTGTAGTCGCGTGCATGAGACTTGCTTATTGCGTATTGTTTTTTATAATCATCATCATCATCATCATCATTTCAGCCGCATAGCGTCCACTGCTGGACATAGTTTTTTATAATATCTTCTTATATTTATATTATATTTACAATATAAACAAGCGTTATATTTAACAATGTCAAGACATTATTGTGCGGTATTCCAATGTCAAAATCAAAGAACCAATAAAGAATTGTCGTTTTTCACATTGCCAAAAGACGAGGAAAGTAAGTGTTTTTTTCGTTAAAAAGTAGGTAGTCGTATAGAATAGGATTTGGTACTGTCTCATCCAATCAGATTATTTTGTAGGTATGAAGTTTGATTGTCCTATTGAACGTCGAAAGTTTAACATCGATGTACTGTATCCAGATAGTATATGTTGTTGTTTTTCGTGTGTGTAAGTGGCCAACACTGGTTTCAGATTTTTCAAGCTGCCTAAAGGCATCTGACATAGCTTAACGACTGCCATACAATATGACAGCCGGAACCAATGCAAGCACAGAGGAGCTCAATTTTTATGCCACTTGTGGTCACCCATCCAAGTGCGGACCACGCCCGGTGCCGCTTTACATGCGAAAGTGCTAGTGCGGGCCACCGAGCTCCTCTAGTAAAGTATATAACAACGATTTACGTGAACTAGAAAGTATGCTATAAAGAATTACTCAATATCGTATGTTTCTCATTGCGATGTACGGTACATCCACAGTTAATGAAGTTTCTATGAAAATCACACGCTCTTATTACGTCACAACTTTTAAAGTCAAATCATCTATAGATCCTTTTTAATAAAATTTCTTTTCATAAATATGCGTCACGTTCATTTTTATATTTTACAACATTGAGTCAACCCTAAGGTAATCTCACAACGGCCGACGTCATCGTCCGCTGTGCACTTAAAACGCTCCGTTGAGTCAAAGCAGTTAGGCTCATATTTCCTCGCGTCGCTTGACAGCTAGAAAGTTTAGTTAAATAAAGCGTAGGTATTTGGCGTTTGTAGGGAAGTGATGTATCTGTAACGTAGTAACTTATTAGTAATCTGTGCCATGGTATAATAAAACAGATATTCTCTTCCCGTGATGGAACTTGACTACGTCACAAAGTGTTGCCACTGATTGTTCTTTTCAGTAAATTTAAGGACTTTCTCAATTAGTTCATGATTATTAAATAAAATATTAAGTAACTTAGTTATTTAGTATCTCGCAATTCTCGCGTGATTCATCAATTCAATATTTTATAAATTGATATAATGGATTATTAATTCGAAATTGGTATATAAAGTTCAAAAATACATTACGCTCGGGTAATTCAACTTCACACAGTGGCAACATATCACACTGATGACGTAGTCAAGTTCTACCTACGTCATCAACTGTCACGGGAAGAGAATACCTTATTTTGTTATACCATGGACAGGACCGCCGGTCAGCGGTCATCGTCATCACTCGGCCAAAGGACTGGCGTTGCGCGCGCACGTGTAGATATTTTATTTTGCTTGTAAACCAATATTAACATAACCTATTACAGTCCGCCTTTTATTTTTCGCCTTAAAATCCCACAGGATAACCTCGTAGGGTTAGGCTTATTCACCCAGGACAGTTTGAAAAAGGCCATTTTCCAACTTGCCCTGACCGGGGACCGAACCCAGAACTTGGTGGTATTGTAGGATTCTATATAGACAATGGCCGTTATAGGTTATCTCATGGAAGTATATTATTAAACCACGGGTTATCTAAGTACCTACCAAATTTAAGTGTCGATTTCTACATCTCATAATCAATTTTTCTATTTATAAATAGCAAAAATTAGGTAGTCCAGTCCTAAAGACTAACACTTCTTGAGTAAGCCGAGTCTTGTATCTAATTTGGAGGAATATAGTTTGTTACCGCTTCTTTTGTACTTGCGCTTAGGAAGCGGCAATAAACTTAACTGTAAGTAAATGCTCTGACGTCAACATCTATCATGTAACCGAAAGAAAAATTGACAAATATCAAGCGATACAATCCAAAGAAATAAGTATTTGATTTAACTTAGATACCCAATCTTATTATATATATTAGAAAAGGTGAGACTGCACAGGCAAAATTAAGCCGTATAGAAATATTCAGAATGTTAGTGCTGCGTATTTAATTCTAGACTGGGAGCCAGATACACAGCCCCGCTTCATAGTACTAAAGTATTTACCCAAGAACCGTATCCCTAAATTCGATGTACTACCCTTGATATATGAACGTATAATCCAACGGAGCCCAAAGGGATGCTTTGAGAGATAAGCCCTCTAAGGGCTGACCTGATTTATGTAAACCTTTTTGCTATTGATTCTAAATTCTCTTTCTGTTTTTGTTCTAATTATTTTGGGTTATCAGTATATATTATTTAGAAAAAATATATGTCACTGATTTTTTAGGGTTCCGTAGTAAACAAGGAACCCTTATAGTTTCGCCATGTCTGTCTGTCTGTCTGCTTGTCCGTCCGCAGTCCTACTTAGAAACTATAAGTACTAGAAAGCTGTAATTTATCATGGATATGTATATCAATCATGACAAAAAAGTCGTAAAATCAGGAAGTCAGATTTTTTTTTCTACAAACATATTGTGTGTGGTATCGTTAAATCCGTGTCTGAAATATTTAGGTTTCAAGTAAAATTTTTTGTTAAAGTCACGTGTCCCCCCCATCTATCTGCTAAACGGTTATAGTATACTAGCTGAAGCCCGCGACTTCGTTCGCGTGGACTTTATGTCACTGTAAAATGCTCATCAGGCTGAACAACTTTTACTAAGGCGGCATTTTTATATCTCTTATAGTTTAGCTGGACCATTATGGTTCTGCATCAGGCGTTCCATTTTCCAAAATCATTTATACCCTATATGTTGCCCAGGCTTAATAGCTATATAACAAAAAAAGTTTTATTCGAATCCGTCCAGTATTTCCGGAGATTAGCGTGTACAAACAGACAAACAGACAAACAGACAAACAGACAAACAGACAGACATTTTTTTTTAAATTCTTACTCTATTACTACGTCTCCATCGCCCCCAATATTTTTTTTGGAAATATATTTAATGTACAGACACACTTTTTATACTGTTTTATTATATGTATATAGATATAGATATATAGATATAATGTAGTTTAAAGGTAAACTATCAGAGCTAAGTAGGATTAACAAATTAAAAAGTTATAGGTGATCAACTTATAAAATGTACTCGAAAAGGAAAATTTCATACAAATTCAATACTTAGCCGTTTTAGACTGCAAGTTGGCATTTACAACTACGGAACCCTATACTTCTCGTGGCCCGTCACGCACTTGGCCAATTATTGTTAATGGGACGACCCGTAGATAACAAAGTTATGTTAGCAAAATAAGTTATTATCTATATAAATATATATATAAAAGAAGAAACTGACTGGTTGTTATATACAACGTGGAAGGGACATGCCCGTTATAAATCGAACCTCAGGCAACAGTATAATGAAATCAAAATAACAGTCAAAAAAGAAAAAAAATTGACAATCCCATACAAACCACGCGGGCAGAGTCGTGGGCTTCAGCTAGTTTATGAAACAACACCTGACATATGGGACATAGAAAAAATGCGAGAGATATAAGAGAATGGGTGGACATTACAGAGATGGTGAGGGATAGGAAATTATGGCGGGAGTATGGTAGAGGGAAAATGCGAAAGAAGAAGGAAAAACCCATGGTATAATAAAATAAGGTATCCTCTTCCCGTGACAGCTGAAGACGTAGGTGGAACTTGACTACGTCATCAGTTGATATGTTGCCACTGTGTGAAATTGAATTACCCTAGCGTAATGTATTTTTGAACTTTATATACCAATTTCAAATTAATAATCCATAATATCAATTTATAAAATATTGAATTAATGAATCACGCGAGAATCGCGAGATACTAAATAGCTAAGTTACATAATATTTTATTTAATATTCATGAACTAATTGAGAAAGTCCTTAAATTTACTGAAAAGAACAATTAGTGGCAACACTTTGTGACGTAGTCAAGTTAAATCTCGGGAAGAGAATACCTGTTTTATTATACCATGGAAAAACCTTAATTGACCGAGCGAGTGCGAAGTGCCAACGAAGCTTGGACGAAAATGCTTTTTGTTTGTCTGTCCAGCTATTCTTTTCTATAAGTCTAATTTTTCAACCTATTCTCGCGAACTTGTGTGATAAGGTTTGATAATTATATCGATTTTTTTCCATGAACTTGTTGCAATTTTTCATAACGGCGATGCCACGGTGAACTTTTATTCAGTTTTGAACCCCAAGACGCAAAAAATATATAAATATATACGGACGAATTACACTGATTTAACTAACCTCAAAGTAAGTTCAAGACTTGTGTTCTTTACGGATCAGAAGGTTTCGGAAGCTAAATGACCTTGGGTGCATATCGACTGCAATATAAAATGCTCTGAAAGCAAAACGTCCTCAATTTAAAATGGGTACGAAAGCTAATTGGCCTTACCAATAATTCGCCCTCTAGATATAATGTCTTTGAATCTATTTGACCATTACGGAAAAACAACCAAGAAGCAAATCGTCCTTATTTCAGAAAGTATTTACTGCAGATAGGACACTAACTCAAAGAAACTATATCTTCTAACAAATACATATAGATAAACATCCAAGTCCCAGGACAGTTTGACAAAAGCCATTTTACAATTTGCCGTGACGGGGATCGAACCCGGATCATCTGGGTGGCGGATTAGCATGGTGACCACTACGCCACGGGGGTCGTCAATCAACCTGTGTATATTTTTGAGTGATCAGTAGTAACTAATATTGAAACATCGTGTTGATGAGTAGGCTCTTTCACCGAGTATATTTTGGTTAATCCTATCCTATCCTACTAATATTATAAGTGCGAAAGTGAGTTTGTATATTTGTTTGTTGACGTGACGTCTTATAAATTGGTTTGCCGGGTGACACTTCAAGAAACTGCGTTACGCTCCGCTCACGTTATGCGCTCACAATGAGAGCGAGTGAGAGGCACGCGTCCCTTCCACTCGGGCATGGTTAGCCCGCCTAAGAGCGAGAGAGACAGACATAAAAAGTCGTTGTCACGTAAAACTTTCGCCCGTATACCGACTTTACAGGCAACCAATTTTTTGTTACCTCTTCACGCTTAAACTACTGAACCGATTTGGACGAAATTTGGAATGGATATAGTTTGAGACTCGGGGAAGGACACAGGGTACTTTTTATCCTGAAATTCCTACAGGAAGCGAAGCCCGCGGGTACAGCTAGTATTTTACATAAAACAAAAAAAGGTACCTCTGAAAAAATCATTCGAATTGTCCTGGGTCTTGGATGTTTATTTATATTATTTGTATTTGTCATAAAATATAGTATTGTTGAGTTAGTATCCCATAACACAAGTCGAACTTACTTTGGGGCTAGCTCAATCAGTGTAATTTGTTCCTAAAAAAAAAAGGTATATATAAATGCTGGGTAGCCTTGGAAGTAGACTCGGAAACCTCGCTTGGCACGCTCTCTCAATAAATCATAAGGTATAATAATAATTAATGGTGATCGCAAATCAATAAATGGAGCAACGCACCCCAAAGTAATGACAGACCAATATTATTCAGGAAATTTTGATTGATTGATATCTCTGGTAAAGATCTATAAATGTATTGGACTCTCAACATCGGAAAGATTTTTCAAATCGGCCAGTATTTAATATACCAGACAAATGCGACTCGGACTCGTACATGAAGGGTTCAGTAACTCCGTAAGTACAATGTTTTAAAATGTTTATTTTGAATATTAGTTATTCTAGCAGCCATAGATAATCGGTAAAAATTTCAAGAAACAGTGATGGGTTGCTAACCGCCTCGCCCATTAACAATCTCTGGATTGGTTTTTACGATTTGTGCGGAAAGATAATCAGAGCAGCTCATGACCTTTACAGGCCGATCCTACCTACCTACTACTATACCTTGACAGGCAGATTTTAAAGCCGATCGAGGGAATGGGCGAGTTTTGAATCATGGTAATAGGCGATGAGGCTAGCAACCCATCACTATTTTGATTCCTTTTTCATCTTAATGCCCACCATCACGCTAAGCGTGGCCTTTGGGTCTTACGGCCCTGGGCTCTGTCTGCTCCGTCAGGGATATAGACGAGAAAATGTATCTGTATCTTTACAGGCACTTTTACACGTCAATAAGTATTATTTACATAAAGTTTAGTGTATATTATTTTTTTTTTTTTTTTTAAGATAAGCTTCCGATTCCACCGCTTCGACCACTGCTTAGAAGAAACGCCGAAAGAAACTCATTTTCAAAGAATTGGCCGCCGGTACATTCTAAGTTTTTTCCTTTCTCCCAAACCAAGAAAGAAAAAAATGATGGTTTAAGTCCATTCTTGCTCCTGTGAGTCTAATCGACTGTTCAAAAACTTGACCTCAGATATATTTTATGATATTATAAAGTAGGTTAAAACATATCCCTCGTCAATATTCACAATACAAAAAGCGCATAAAATATTCCACGTATAAAACCCAAAGCCATGAATCTCAATAAACTAGGATACCTTTCGGCAACTTTTTGTACGAATTAAACATACTCCCATAAATATTGTGAAGTGGTTGAAATACGGCCGACTTGGGGGAAACTAAATATTTATCGGGTTACCTCGCCCTTTTATGCGGGTTTACATTCAAAGGCTTTTTGGCAATCATATTTAAGCAGTTTTTTCTGGCGGTTTACTGCATTGGGAACAAAATTATTGTTACCACTCAACCAGGGGTATTTTAAACTGAATATAAGCCCTGAACCGTGAACTCGCGGGCTACTTATATCCCCGCAAACAGTACACCGATTTGGCTATCTAATCTAATCTTCATATTTTCCGAATTTAGTTTAATAAAACTAAACAATGTCCTTTTTAATTATGTACAAATATTTAAAGGGGTGAGTCAATCATTTCAAACAACTATTCCCAATAAATGTATATCGAAATACGAAAAAGAAATTCATTTTCGATAGTAATGATATCACGTGACTACTTCGAGTTGTATGAAAACCTTTAATTTTTTTTCCTATATCCGTATACATTCATTGAGAACAGTTGTTCAAAATGATGGACTAAACCACCCCTTAAAATATTTGTACTTAATTAAAAAGGACATTGTATAATGAAATAAGAAATGGTGCAATTTTTTTAAGAAAGAATAGCTAAGAATGAGGTCCCATCACGACAATTAAAAGATGGCAGAGAGAAAAGAGTAATGGAGGTATATCCACTTGACAACCCTTAAATTACAAGAAGAGAAGAATTCCAAGTACAAGACTTGAACCAGCGACCTGTTCTTACGATTGTAGTCATTGTTTGATTTGAGGACTTCATATCATTTGCGACCACCAATCCGCCTGCTTTTAACTTCATAAGCCCTTCATTTATTGGAAGAGGCCATTAGTCCAGTGATCTGATACAGGCTGACAAAGGACTTACCTTAATAAAAGCCAAGGCTAAGTCCTGAGGCCCTGCGGCTGCTGCCGGCCTCAGCGTGAGGGCGTAGTCCCCGGCCTGGCCAAACAGCTCACATCGCAGTGTCATCGTCCGCCTCCCGGGGAACCCATGCATCTGGAAGCAAGTCAAAATCAGTCTCCTTCTTATGTAATGCAAATCGGCAGTGGTCTAGTCATTTAAGACCCTGGGTTCGGGCCTACTCAATCCAATTCGTTTCTAAGTTTATTAGCCTTACGGTATTTTTTTCGAGTGCTGCTTGCTTCCGATAAAGAAAAACGTGAAGAAACCTGCACACTATTTCACTTTGTAAAAATTACTTCTTATCGAGTTGAAATGGCTCAAATTATATGTTGTTAGACCAGAACCTAGCCACGGCGACCGCCTTGTCATTGGCCACATTCAGATCTGCCTTAGTATAAGGAGTCGGGTAGTTGGTAAAAATTACTGTCGCTAATAGAAAAAAGTCAATGTCTTATGTGTGCATGCATACACACACATTTATTTAATTTTAAAATTTTGTTTATTGTTTATTATAAACGTTAGAGATAAGAAAGAGCGCAATCTCCTGGCACAAGCATAATATAGCTTATAAAGCATAAAAAGAGGCTCCATCAATTTTGTATAATTGGTCATAATTATTTTCCCAAGAAACAATTGTTATTTATTTTTATGTGCAATGCCCTTTAGAACAAAATTGCCCAGCTAGAAAAAGTCTGACTCTAGTCTTTATCATCAGGTTTTTTTAGTCTCCACTGCAGGAACACGCTGCACGACTCTCTTAATACTACCAGAGTCATACTCGGCGAGAGCAGCCTGAAGATTTGGCCTACTCACCACGCTAGGCAGACGGGTTGGGAGGTCTTATTGAGATGTTCAACTAGATTAACTCTTCAAGCTGCGCCAATACCGGACACAATAGTTAAACAATTGAAGTCGGGAGGAATTCGTCCAAGTGCCGGCTTAGAGGTTATAACAGTTCAGCTTGTATTTGTGTGTTGTAAGATTTAGATATTACCTGCTCGGAATACAAGACGTGTGCGTGAGAACTGGTATTCTTTCCATCGCACAACACAGCGCCGCCACTAGAATGTCCACAATAAAGCAGCTCCAGCCAAAAGTCCGCGCTAGACTCCACCGGAGTACACACCACCCTTGGAAACTCCAGTATAGCCGTCACCTGCCTCTCAGGATACGTCTGAATCTGCTCCGGAGTCACGTCCAACTTAGCTGACGGCCACAACACATCGAATTTCCAAGATTTCACTACGCTGTCACCAGTCTCAATTATACTACCGTCCTCGCGTTTCACTCTAAAGTCACTTATGTTGTTATTATCGTAATCTTCTAAGAATTCTTTATCGGAAACTAATTCTAGATAGTAGGTTCCTCCGCGGGAGAAGTAGCCGCATGGGAGGGTCATTCGGCTTTCGGCGTCGAGGGCTAAGGGCATGGTGGCGAGCTGCACTCGGCCATCGTCGTCTTCTCGAGCGAGTCGGACACGCAGATTCCCACCAGTGAAGCCATGGACCTGAATCAAAGAATCAATTGGGTATTTTCCTAAGCCAAGCCCTTTTGTACTGATAACAAAAGAAAACGCCGCAAAATAATGTCACTTGTCTTTGAATATATCCATTTTAACGTGATTTTATATTTCTTATTGCAGTAGTGATAATAAGAGAGCTCATTGACTCCAAAAAACTATGACGTCATCTGCCTGTATTTCTTACAAAATCACTCGCAAATGTGCATATTTTCTATGCACATTTGCGAAAAACGGCTTCACGTTCTCACTTTAAACTGTAAACTATTGTTCATAACATAAAATAGTTTGAAGATTTATCTAAGGTTTAGTCAAGACAAAAATTTAAATGACATTACCGTTTCCTTTCAAATAATTTATTTCAAATGGACACTGGACCCCGGAAAATTCAGGTAGCCCATTAAAAGACCCTACCAAAGTTTCATCACACAGATTGAGCTAAAAATTTGATAGGGTCTTATGAGGCCAATGGTTTAAGACTTCATAAAGGACGAAATATACAAACATTTTTATTTACATAGAGAAGCCCTTTGAGGCACTTTTACTAAGTATACATTACATGTAGGCAATTTTATTAATATTTTAGAAATTGGTAATTGTTTTTACTTTTAAAAGATACAAGAAGCAACTACTGCTGAGAAGAAACGCATTATTAGCTAAAAGTACTTTTATAATAAATAAAATAAAATAAAATAAAATAAAATAAAATAAAATAAAATAAAATAAAATAAAATAAAATAAAATAAAATAAAATAAAATAAAATAAAATAAAATAAAATAAAATAAAATAAAATAAAATAAAATAAAATAAAATAAAATAAAATAAAATAAAATAAAATAAAATAAAATAAAATAAAATAAAATAAAATAAAATAAAATAAAATAAAATAAAATAAAATAAAATAAAATAAAATAAAATAATTTTATTTCAGGCTACAAAGACCCATATTTTTCAAATAACAATGTCAGTCGCTCTTACAATCTATTATTACAATTAATTACAATAAATGTCAATAAATTATCATTATATTAAATTAATCATTAAAATTTATTAAATTACTTAAAATAAAACTAAAATTAAAATTTCCTTAAATTATATGTCTGTATCAGTTTAAAAAGATAATTATAATATAATGATAAGTAAATAATACCTGGATGCGGACATCTCCCCCCAAAGCTACTAAGGTGGTAGGGATGTCCACCCATACTTGGTTGAGATCTACTCGGTCGTCACCAGCGTATGGGTTTCCGAAGTTTACGCCGCCTGAGGACAAAAATGTTTTTTTTATGACTAAAAATGACGCTTAGATGTGCCAGGGGGTTTACTCCACAATTTTTTTTTTATTTTTTTTTTATTTTATTTATTTAGAGAAACAAACAGGCTTAAATATTACATATAGGCTTATGATTTATAAATTACACATCACCAAAAAGTTTCTACTACTAGCTAATTCCTATATTGACGTTTAAAGTTTAATAACAAAATCTAAGAAAATTTTGCCAAAACACAGTTCTTAACAGTTCTCTTTTTCACAATGCCACTAAAACAGTAGCATTGTAAAAAAGATATATTATTATATACTAAAGAGATATTATACTACAATACTATTATTACAAATATGCTATTTTACTAATTAATATAAATAAATGATATTTTAAAATTATTAATATAATAAAATTAATTTTACGTTAGTCGTACAATAGTATAGTTCTATTTCTATATAAATTATTATTATGAATAAATGATATTTTAAAATTTATTAATATAATAAAATTAATTTTACGTTAGTCGTACGATAGTATCGTTCTATTTCTATATCAAACCAAATTAGACTGTATCATCATTCGTTAGTGCTCAATGTTGCTTGAAACTGTAACACGCATACGCAAGGACGCGCATCGCTTTCGGAGTAACACCCCAGTCCTACCTTATTTTCTCATTAATAATTTGTGTGCTAATTAGTAGTATTATACAACGTGGAAGGGACATGCCTGTAATGGATCGAACCACGGGCTAAACTGGATCACTATACCTACTATAATGAAATTAAATTAACAGTCAATGGAATAAACGTCAAAGTAATGAAACAGACAATCAAAAAAAAACTATTTGTATGAATGTCGAATATTCTTTTTTGTTTTTTGACTTATTACGGGCATGTCCTTTCCACGTATACCTTAATTTTCTAGGGATGGAAAAGGGGGAAAATATTTTTGTTAAAATCAATTTGAAGGTATAAGTGCGCTGCTAGCCACTGTCACTTTAGAACAGGAATGCGCGAAGATTAGAACAGAGAGGTTTTACTTAAAAAATTAGTATCGTAAAGTATGTCATAATATTATTACAAGACTGGGCACGCTCTTATGTACAGAAGAGTGTAAGAAGGGACTGATATAATAGGTCATAACGGTATTAAGTTGGTAGCCGGTTTACCTTCATTTTCTAGAGAAAGATACGGGGGGAAATATTTTTGTAAAAAAATTTAGACGATATAAGTGCGCTGCTAGTCACTGACACTTTAGAACAGGAATGCGCGAAGATTAGAACAGAGAGGTTTTACCTGATAAAATTATAGTATCGTAAAGTATGTCATAATATAACAAGAGTATGCTCGCCTTAAGGATGCAGCTGGGCACGCTCTTATGTACAGAAGAGTGTAAGAAGGGACTGATATAATAGGTCATAACGGTATTAAGTTGGTAGCCGGTTTACCTTCATTTTCTAGAGAAAGATATGGGGGGAAATATTTTTGTAAAAAAAATTTGACGAAATAAATGCGCTGCTAGCCACTGTCACTTTAGAACAGGAATGCGCGAAGATGAGAACAAAGAAGGTTTTACCTGAAAAAAATCGTATCGTAAAGTATGTCATAATATTATGACAAGACTGGGCACGCTCTTATGTATTAGAAGAGTGTAAGAAGGGACTGATATAATAGGTCATAACGGTATTAAGTTGGTCCGGGTTCGGACGATATAAGTGTGCTGCTAGCCACTGTCACTTTAGAACAGGAATGCGCGAAGATTAGAACAGAGAGGTTTTACCTGATAAAATTAGTATCGTAAAGTATGTCATAATATAACAAGAGTATTCTCGCCTTAAGGATGCAGCTGGGAACGCTCTTAGGTACAGAAGAGTTTAAGAAGGTATTGATATAATAGGTCATAACGGTATTAAGTTGGTAGCCGGTTTACCTTCATATTCTAGAGAAAGATATGGGGGAAATATTTTTGTAAAAAAAAATTGACGATTTAAAGTGCGCTGCTAGCCACTGTCACTTTAGAACAGGAATGCGCAAAGATTAGAACAGGGGTTTTACCTGATAAAATTATGGTATCGTAAAGTATGTCATAATATAACAAGAGTATGCTCGCCTTAAGGATGCAGCTGGGAACGCTCTTAGGTACAGAAGAGTGTAAGAAGGTATTGATGTAATAGGTCATAACGTCATTAAGGTTTTACTTAATAAAATAGACCACTTTTTGCAAATGTGCAAACCTTCACGTTCTAACTTTAAACTAGAAACAGTAGGTAGGTCAAAAATAGTTTGAAGAGCCGTATGAGATTAAAATTTTAATTGATATCTCTGTTTCCTTTTAATTGATTTATTTCAAATGGGAACAGCACTGGACCGCGAAAAATTTGTGTATCCCTTTATGCAACCAGGAACGTGCTAAGATGAGAAAAGTGTAACAGGTCTAAAGGCTTGTTAGGCCGAGCTTTTGAGTTTTGAAAACCATCTGAGCTACAGAAAATAGTATTTTAAAATCTGAAAAAAGTCTTAGTTGAAGATCTAGTCTAATCAAATTCGCATTCAGTTACATGATAACAAACTTCACTGTAAAGAATCCCAAAGTAACCCCTTTTAAATTCTTGAGCTCAATTAAAACCACTAAATATTTATAGACAAATTCAAAGAGTTCCCTACTCTTTTACGTTTAAAAAACAACGATAAAATCTACATTCCGTGTCTTTTCGCGTTCATTCCGCCGCCCGTTCTCCAGTCAGACGAGATATGTAAAAGTGCGGGGTACCTCGCAGATCACCCCGCACTTCATCCGAGTGGGCCGTTGGAATACAAGGCCTTTAGTCCAGCAGTGGATTGGTAAAGGCCGTAAAGGTATTCTTCTTCTTATCGTGTGTGTTAGACAGTGACCGGGACCGACGGTTTAACGTGCCCTCCGAAGCACGGATCATCTTACTTATCAGACAATCAGGTGATCAGCCTACAATGTCCTAACTGTAACAACATAAAGTCGTTGCCCCCGCCGGGAATTGAACCCGCCACCTCCGGGTATGAGCCGAACGCTCTAACCACTACACCACGAAGGCAGTTAAGGTATTAATTACCTGCTAGAAGTAGCAGCCGCAATAATGCGGCGAGCGGCGCGCTCATGCTGCGTCACCGCGCCATCAAACCAAGCTTGGCGCCCAACCTGAAACAAAGAAAAAAAAAATGAATATATAGAGACAAATTACACTGATTGAGCAAGCCCCAAAGCAAGTTCGAGACTTGTGTTATGGGATACTAACTCCACGAAACTATATTTTATAACAAATACATATATAGATAAACATCCAAGACCCAGGACAATTTGAAAACCTCCGTGGCGCAGTGGTCACCATGCTAGTCCGCCACCCAGAGGTTTCGGGTTCGATCCCCGGTCAGGGCAAGTTGGAAAATGGCCTTTTTCTAAATTATCCAAGGGTCTTGGATGTTTATCTTTGTATGTTTTTGTTATAAAATATAGTATCGTTGAGTTAGTATCCCAAAACACAAGTCTCAAACTTACTTTTGGGACTAGCTCAATCAGTGTAACTTGACCCCATATATTTATTTATATTTATATTTAAAAAGGCTATTTTCCATCTTGCCCTGACCGGGGATCTAACCCGGAACCTCCGGGTGACGCGTGACTACGCCACAGAGGTCTTCAAGTAAATAATATTACGTTACAAAATTTTTCGAAATTCTTCACCTCCACACTTCACAGCCGATTTTGATAAAATTTCTATAGGACCACTTCGCAAGTATGACCTTGAAACAAAAAAGAATTTTCCAAATTAGTCCAGGTGTCTTCGAATAGTCGATAATAGTAGTTTATGCGACTGTGCATAATGAAGGACACTGCAACACGAATGTGGGTATAATAACATCACATGAGTCTTGTAATGCCTAATTGGGAATTTTCCTAAGCCAAAAATAAGTTATTTTGTACTGATAATGAAATAAAACATCGCAAAATAATGTCTCTTGTCTTTGAACATATCAATTTTAACGTGATTTTAAATTTATTATTGCAAAAAACTGATAATAAGAGCGCATTTTGACTCCAAAACACTATGACGTCATCTGCCTGTATTTCATACAATATTGCATAGAAACCGTTTGTTTTGACGTTTAGAAAAAAGTATCTGATTTGACTTGTTGGAAAATAGCGTATTATGTATAGTTGCATGCACTACTTTATCAACACACATCATTTTCATAGTGAACGTAATTCGTTTCAACTTTTCACAAACACTCTTTAACAGTAAAACATCAACAAACAAATGTCGACTCGGAATGGCGGCGTTTCGAAATTCGAATCAGGCATTTTTTAAATCATAGACAAACGAATAAACTCCCCTATTCTTGTGTCACTCGAGATCAAATGTCGTGCGATTTATATTAAAAATTATACTTAATTTGGCATTCGTGTTGATAACTGTTTTAATATATATAGATACTTGAATAGACACCCATTTGAATTTGAGAGCTGTTCCAAATTTAAACTTATTGCCTACTGATTTCAGAAGGTAATGTTATCATTACGTCTCCGTTAATATGTGCGTAGATAAACATACATAAAAAAAGATTGCGCCGAATTGATAAACCTCCTACTTTTTAGAAGGCGGTTAAATATAATGCAAACTCCAACATACCTACTTATAATTTTATTAACAACATTAGCTACGCAGACGACATTGTACTGCTGGTGCCTTCAAGCAGTTCTGTGAGAAAGCTCGTGTCGATTTGTGAAAAGTATGCAGTGAAACATGGGATCAGGTACAACGTGAGTAAGAGTGAGCTGATGGTGATTAAGGCTGGTAATAAAACCTACCCAGTTCCTCCCATCACACTTAATGGAACGGTTTTACAGCAACTCTCCAAATTCAAGAACTTGGGTCACTGGGTCACTGAGAACTTGTCTGATGATATAGACATTGATAGGAAACATTGTCGGTAAGGGGTAATATGCTTTTCCGCAGGTTTGTGCGTTGCTCGCGCGAAGTTAAGGTTACACTTTTTAAAAGTTACTGCAAAACATTTTACACGTGCAACCTGTGGAGCAATTATACCAAAAAAGCCTACAATCCTCTGCGCGTACAGTACAATAACAGCTTCAGGAGTTTGTTGGGACTGCACTGGCGCTGCAGTGCCTCAGGGATGTTTGCAGATCACAGCACAGACAACTTCCAGGCCGTGCTTCGCAAAAGAGTTGTATCCTTGTGGTCACGGGTAAGGAGCAGTACCAACACACTCTTGAAGGTGGTGTCAGAAAGAGTGGACAGTCCAATATATAAACATTGGTCGTCCTTACATGTCTCAAATAATAACCCACATTTAAAATTTTATTAACATAGTTATTAAGTTTCCTACTAACAAATATGGACCTGTATTTGAATACCTGTGCAGTTTGAAATAAACGATTTCATTTCATTTCATTTCATAATTAAAATTTTAAACCTATTAAAATTTTTATCTTTATTAGAAATGTCTTAAAGCATTAAGGGTGACGACAGGGTCAGAAATGTATTATTCCAATCACTCCGACTTTTAGATTTCAATACAAGCTTGTACATAAAATGTATTTTTTTGAAAAACTTATTTAGTGTATACACGCTTATAGTTTTCCTTTCTTGTCATCTTTTGTAAAGCATCAACTGTAAGTCCTCAATATCAATCTACATCAATTACAACCCCTGTCGACAACCCCTCACATCCACATGAATTGAGAAAGGGCAGATTTATAGATGACGTCATCATTGGCGCCGAGGGGCTCGATTGTTGGGAAACTGATTAATATTCGGCGTAAGACCGTTTCCAATCGTAACGAGGTTCTAACTAAGTCTAACAAAATAATAAGTTGTTCAGATCGCAATTCTGAAGATTTTCTTAAAAAAATATCATTTCAATTAGAAATACGAAAATGGTTTATTTGCCAGGCAAATTAAAAATCTCCCGACTTTCAAGCGAAAGTAAGTTTTCAACGGCTAAAGAACTGAATAGATATCTTCTAATCTTCTAAGATAAGTCCACCATTTATACCACTGTGTTCAAATTATGTGCAATTAATGTTTGTTATTAAGTACAATACAGTTTATAAATAAATCAATAAAAGACATCGAAATCGGTCCATCCGTTCAAGAGCTACATTGGCGAGCAGAATTATTTTAGTTCGCTCGCATTTGTATTTATACTAATATTTTAGTATACTAACAAAGAAGGTTTGACCGGTAAAATATCTTCAAATCAGAGACACTTAAAAGTGTTATCGTTAAGAAAACATATAATTTTAACATGTCTGTGAAGGGTCGTAAAATGAACATTAAGTATCTGCCTTTTATGTTCCGAGATAGGGACATACTATAAATATTGCTAGTGTTGTAGGAAATACTATAATATGCCGTGTAGTTTCCGGTAGAGTAGAATAGGACCACTAAAAGTCTTCCCATGCATGTCGTAGAAGACGACTTAATACAAGTTAAACAAAGCTTATACACATCAATGAGACCTCTCCAACCCGTCTGGTCAGCGAGGAGTGCAGGCCATTGTCTTCTGGCTGCTCTGGCCAAGTTTGGCTTTGGTAGTACGGAGAGGGTCGTGCTCCTGCAATGAAGACAGCAAGACCCTGATGATAATGATGATTACAACCTCACTTTTTCGAGTGGTAAAAATGAGTTATCAGACATCTGGCCAGCGTGGAGAGTGTAGGCCAAATCAAAAGTATGGCTCTAATAGTACAGAGAGCGTCGTGCTCCTGCAGTGGAGACTAAAAAGTTCTGTTGATGAATGATGATGATGATGACTATAATTAGATAAATATAATAGGGTAGTAACCTGGGTAAAAAATAAATGATTTGGTACTGTTAAGAGAATAAAACATCTTCTTCTTCTTCTTATATTTAAGAGCTGGGCTCTTGTCGGTGGAGTGCTTTCCATGTCTCTCTTCGTTCCGCTAAGTTTTTAACCTCTTTATATTTTTCACGTTTAATTTTTCTTTTATTTGATCTATAAATTTTCTTCTGGGTTTTCCTACTCCTCTCTTTCCTTCTATTTTCCTTCCATTATTGTTTTAAAGAACGCATCGTGGCGTAGTACGTAGGTGACCGAACATTTTCCCTCTTCTATTTTCTATAATTTGTATTATGTGTCTTTTCTCTCTCACACCCTATAGTACCATTTCATTTGTAATTTTTTCTGTCCAACTTATTTTTTTCATTCTCACATACATACATAATATTACGTCTTTATCCCTAATAAGGCAGACAGAGCACTTTGGGTCTTGCTGCTCTAAGAAAACAGAGCGCAGGGTCGCAAGACTTAAAGGCCACTTTTACCGTGATGGTGGGCGAGAAGATGCAAACAAGAATATAAATTATGATGGGTTGCTAGCCGCATTTTTGCATATTCCTTTGACCGGCTTCTACGATCTGCGCGAGAAGAGAAGCAGTTTTATTCACATTCAAAGTCTTTTCAAATAAAACGTCACAAAATTAAGTCACTTGCTAATAATGTTTCGGTAATTTACCTTTTATTTTTAACCGGTAAATTTACCCATTTTCCGAAAGCTTATTACAAATTCTAGCAACTGTCAGCTGCATTTGACATGAAAGACTCACTTTATAACACGTTCAATGCCTTGTTGACGAATAATTAGGCCGTTTTTAGGGTTCGTACCTAAAGGTAAAAACGGGACCGTATTACTAAGACTTCACTGTCCGTCTGTACGTATATCTGTCAACAGGCTGTATCTCATGAACCGTGCTAGCTAAAAAGACAATTGAAATTTTCTCAGATTTATTTCTGATGCTGCTATAACAACAAATCTATACATATAATAAAACAGTAAAAAAAGTGTCTGTACATTAAATATATTTCCAAAAAAATTTTTGGGGGCAATGGAGACGTAGTAATAGAGTAAGAATTTAAAAAACAAATGTCTGTCTGTTTGTCTGTATGTCTGTTTGTCTGTATGTCTGTTTGTCTGTATGTCTGTTTGTCAGTTTGTCTGTTTGTACACGCTAATCTCCGGAAATACTGGACGGATTCGAATGAAACTTTTTTTGTTATATAGCTATTAAGCCTGGGCAACAAATATGGTATAAATGATTTTGGAAAATGGAACGCCTGATGCAGAACCATAATGGTCCAGCAAAACTATAAGAGATATAAAAATGCCGCCTTAGTAAAAGTTGTTCAGCCTGATGAGCATTTTCCAGAGACATAAAGTCCACGCAAACGAAGTCGCGGGCTTCGGCTAGTACTTAATAAATACAGAAAAAAAAAATTTAAGTGGGGCTAACAATCGTGATTTTTTTATAGATAATGGTACGGAACCCTTAGTGCACTAGTCCGACTCGCACTTGGCCGGTTTTATTAATTTATTATAAAACCGAGTGAGAACTTGATTAATTACCGTCAAAATCACAAATCTGAGAAGTTGTTAAAGTGAAGTAATTGAATTTATTTCCGGCTTTCATCTAAATTGACTGTGAAAGTTAAATTTCCGGTATTTTTAATCTTTACAAAGATTTTACATTCCTCATTCTTTGACGTCGATTAAAAAGGCGACCGCACTGATGACAAGACATACTATAACTGCCTCCGTGGTGTAGTGGTTAGAGCGTTCGGCTCACACCCGGAGCTTACAACGACTTTGTGTTGTTGTCCTAGTTTGGTTAGGACATTGTAGGCTGATCACCTGATTGTCTGATAAGTAATATGATCCGTGCTTCGGAGGGCACGTTAAGCCGTTGGTCCCGGTCACTGTCTTTGACATTGGTCGTTACCTAAAACCATGTGTTGGCAATCCAACATTAATTTTAGTTTTTTATTTTTTATATGGCAACTTTGTGATTTCCCGCGCTCTCTCTCTCTATAGCTGTGTCAATAAAGCTGCACGTTGAATTTTATCTCGTGGATTTATTTTAATTACCAGTAACCTTACAACAGTCCATTCAGTTACATACAACATACAAATTACAATTTCCTTCACCATGTCAGAGGCCTTTAAGGCGGTTTAAAAACTCTGACACTAGTGTTAGTCACTAACACACAATAAGAAGAAGACAAGACATACAACGTAGAAGAAGGGAATTAACCGTAATAACCGGTAAAGACCCGCACGACATTAATAAAAGTCCACGTCTATTATCTTTATATTGGGTCTGGTATTGGCAATAATGGAACGGTAAATCGAACCACAGGCTATACTCCATTTGGTTAGGTATTTAAATAAATGTAAACAATCTTAGCTTGTCTTTTTATTTCAATATACACTTTATAAATCAATACCTTTGCAAATTACAAAGTAATTATGTAATTTATAATTTATAACAATAATTACTTTGTAATTAGCAAAATTATTGATTTATAAAGTGTTTATTTCAATAAAAAGACATGTCAAGATGGTTTACCTTTTTTTAAATACCCAACCAAATGGAGTATAGATCACTATATTGTTATAAAATAACAGTCAAAATGATATTCCCATACAAATAGTCCGGACGGCTGCACACTTCTTTTATGGAAATGGCGACTTTTTTCTTCAGTTTTTGACTGATATTTTAATTTCATTATACTATACTGGTCCAGTATAGTCCGTGGTTCGATTTATTACGGGTATGTCCCTTCCACGTTGTATATTGTCGTAACACGAAAGTATTTTTACGCATAGGTGAGCTTAAAGCTCAAAGGCGACATAGCTTTCTACTACCGGGATCATCCTTATAGTCGAAGAGCTAGTGTAAGGTTCATTTAAGTAAGTTACCAATTTTTGTTTGTACCAAAAAGACTATAAGGGTTCTTTATACACGGTGATTTTTCATTGGTTTTGAAGCCGAAGGCCACTTCATAGGCATCGTTAGTAAGACCTAATTAGCTAGTCAAAATAAAAATTCGAAAACAAAAAATGTTGTCTAAAACTCGATAGTAAAATTGTGAGATCAATTAGTAGTACCGCCTCCATACACCGCCCGCCGGCCGGCCGGGGTTATCGTCATTACGCAGCTGGCGGCCGGCGTATAACTACGTGGTCTCGATCGAAAATCATTTACGCAACTTTTTTATCTTATGACATAGAGGAATTTATTTACTATACGACATTTTTTTTTCCAAAACCAATAAAAAGTCAGCATGTATATAAGCCCCGCCCTTGTCAAAGCTAATTGGGCGAGCTAATTAAGGCCCGCCCCTAAAGAACTACAACTAATTATCTTATTACATTTCAATTACTATTACTAATTATGTCTAATAATTATTATTTGTTAAGGCCCGTAACACTGTATGTACTACCTGATATTAGGTGCAAATGTACGTAATACTCATACGGATATAAAAGGGTGACCCATCCCATCAATTTGAACAACTGCAAATAATTTGTCGTTAATTTTTTTTATTTTCTACGATATTTTTAGGGTTCCGTAGTAAACAAGGAACCCTTATAGTTTCGCCATGTCTGTCTGTCTGTCTTACTGTCTGTCCACGGTCCTACAGAGAAACTATAAGTACTAGAAAGCTGTAATTTGGCATGGATATGTATATTAATTATGGCAAAAAATGTCGTAAAATAAAATATGGAAAGAATTTTTTTCAGTGTAGCTGCCATACAAGTAAAGACGTAGTCAATATTTTTTTTCTCGAAAAACACATTCAGTGGGGTATCGTTGAATAGATCTTTCAAAAATATTGTTAGCTTGTGAACACCATTTTTCGATTTAGGAATCCGTTTCTGATATATTTGGGTTTAAAGTTCAAATTTTTGTTCGAGTCAAGTGTCCCCCCCCTCTATCTGCTAAACGGTTATATATGGCCACGTGAAAAAAATCACAATTATAGCATATATAATGTAGTTTAAAGGAAAACTATCAGAGCCAAGTAGTGTATACAAATTAAAAAGTTATAGGCATTCAACTTATAAAATGTACTTGAAAAAAGACATTTTCATACAAATTCAATAGATATTAGTTTTTAGACGTTTTTAGTGGCAAGAACTCAAAGTTGGCATTCGCAACTACGGAACCCTACACTGCGCGTGGCCCGACACGCACTTGCCCAATTATTATTTATATTTTTAACGACTTCAAAAATGATTTTATGATTTACTATTTTCATTAATTTTTTTTTCTTTTATGACTTTATTTATATATGTTCGAAGATGCCTCGGCCAATTCGGAAAATTGTGAACTAACTTCTCAGGTAGTGCCATAATTTTTTTATCAAAATCGGTGGTGTTGTTTAGTGTTAAAGTCGGTTTTTAGTTTTGAAAAATTATTAATAAATAGTGTTTGAATGTTTTAAAGAATTCTTTACTTCTTAAAGAGTATACGTTAGTTAGTTTTTGTTTTTTTACAAACATAAATACAAAAAAAAAAATTATAATAAGGGAACTTATATAGGCGGATTTATCCGCCTATGTCAACATCATCAGTCGTTTTTAGTCTTCACTGCAGGAACATGACCGTCTCTTTACTACTAGAGCCATACTTGGCCAGAGCAGCCAGAGGTCTTGGTCTACACTCTTCTCGCTGCTCAGACAGGTTAGAGAGGTCTCATGATGTTTGATGTTTATAAGCTTTGTTTAGCTTATATTTCCATCGCCTTCTACGATATCCACGGGAAGATTTGGATTGGTCTTATTCTACTCTGACGGAAACCACATACTGTATTTGATTGGTCCACCTTTGTGCTGTTTTAGTAAAGTTCTAAAAAAAATACTGCCCTACTCCTGAACTACAATTTAAATATCCCAAAAATCGGCAATTCACTCCGTACGCGGCACAAAGGCTGCTTTTGATTACTCACAAACGTACAACTTCAAAAGATATCCGTTGATTTGCTAATAGTACAAAAATGGGTCAAAAGCTGTTCTACTCCCTTTCAACTTTATCACACTACACGTCTATGATCCGCACAGGGAAGACTATTGCGTTCATAAATCGCAAGTTAAGCAACACTGGGGGTGGTCAGCAATTATTTGGATAAATGTTTCCAAAACGGTACGTATTTTCTAAAAACAATATGCTTTATTTTAATTTATAGGGATTTTTATTCAAGATGCTGTTTTTTTTTCAATTCAATTCAAATTTAAATTCAAATGTATCTTAATTATCATAATAAATAATAATATATATAGGGATAAATAAATATATAGGGACAAGTTACACTGATTGAGCTAGCCCCAAAGTAAGTTCGAGACTTGTGTTAACTCAACGATACTATATTTTATAACAAATACGTATATAGATAAACATCCAAGACCCAGGACAATTTGAAAAAGGCCATTTTCCAACTTGCCCTGACCGAGGATCGAACACGGGACCTCAGGGTAGCGGACTAGCATGGTGACCACTACGCCACGGAGGTCGTAGAAAAATGAAAATGTCAGTAGTAAAATGCCATGAATCATTTACAACGCCACATCTGAACGAGTCGCGAAGTTTTGGCAGGGAACACGTTTCGAGAAATAATGTTATCTGCATTCGGAACGTTTTCACGAAAAATTGTCGTTCGTTCTCGACTGTTCCGTGTTATTTTGAAATAGTTCACAAGCAAAAGTGATTTGTCACTACTGGCTCTCTATTTTCATCTCACAAACCATGAAACCAAACCTGGGTTTTGGATCTAGCGTGTGACGCACTCATGCACTAACCGGTGATGACATTATAAATATTTAACTTCTTAGGATTTAAGATTCTAAATTCAAATGCCATAAAATATTCAGCGTTTAGACCTTTACAGGCACATTTACACGTCAATAAGTATAATTTACAGTACCTGGATGACCGAGCTTTGCTCGGTTACATCTCAAACATTAACTACATTTTTTTTAAACTTGTCTAAAAACAATTCAAAATAAAAAATTATATATAAACTTGAACATAAAAAAACAAAAGTAAGTCACCGAGTGGGATTCGAACCCGTAACACTCTTCCAAGCGGTCCGCATCCTTAACCGCTGAACTAAACGGATGGCGGCTGGTGCGAAGAAATTAGCGTACATATTCTGCTTGGAAAGAATGACGCATGAAAACTCGAAAACACGCGTTTTCCCAAACATAAAACTAATCTAGATTGATTATTTACCCCTGAAAATCCCCATATACCGATTTTCAGCGAAATCGTTAGAGCCGTTTTCGAGATCACAGAAATTTATAAATATATAAATATACAAGAATTGCTCGTTTAAAGGTTTATGATTATGTGTAGGGTATACAAAAAATTTATAATTTTTTTAAAGAAAAGCTACCGATACTAATGAGATTGAAGCTTGGTTTATTTTGGACTTGAATATACATGTGTAAAACGTGAAAAGGACATACCCGTAATTAATCGAACCAAGGGTTACACTCTAAGGCTAAACTAGAGCACTAATAGTATATAATGGAATTAAAATAGCTCCCATGCTGGTCTGGGAGAAATAAAAAAAACTTAGAATGTACCAGCTGCTTCTCTTCCCACGCAAATCGTAAAAGTCGATCGAGGGAATGGGCAAAAATGCAAATCATGTTAACAGGCGATGCGGCTAGCAACCCATCACTGTATTGATTACTTTTCCATCTTCTCGCCCACCATGACGCTAAAAGTGGCTTTTGAGTCTTGCGGCCCTGGGCTCTGCATAGAACCGCAACACCCAAAATGCTCTGTCTGCCCCATTAGCGATAAAGACGTGATAGTATGTATGTATGTAAAATAGCAGTAAAAGAACAAAAAATAATTTTGGCATTTCAAAGTGCGCAGCCGCCCGTGTTATTTGTATGGATATGTCGGTTTTTTTTTGTTTTTTTTTTTACTTTTATTTTAATTTATTATGCCAGTATAGCCCATGGTTTGATTTATATAATATTGGTCACGCGTGGTGGTGGGCGTGAAGGAAAAAGGAATCATGGCGATGGGATTCAGATTTTGGTCCCTTCTCTCAATGAGCTTTTTTAAGATCTGCACGTAGAGATAAGTATAGGTAATAAATTCTTTTCTTCTCCCATGCTGGTCTGGGAGAAACAAAAAAACTTAGAATGTACCAGCTGCTTCTCTTCCAGCGCAGATCGTAAAAGCCGATCGAGGGAATGGGCAAAAATGCGAATCATTTTAACAGGCGATGCGGCTAGCAACCCGTCACTGTATTGATTGCTTTTCCATCTTCTCGCCCACCATGACGCTAAAAGTGGCTTTTGAGTCTTGCGGCCCTAGGCTCTGCATAGAGCCGCAAGACCCGAAATGCTCTGTCTGCCCCATTAGGGATGGAGACCTGATAGCATGTATGTATGTATGTAATAAATTCTTTGTGTATTATTTTTTTAGGTACTACGTTAGCAAAGTTCTTTTTAACAAGTGGCTGCCTAATACTGGTGTCAGATTTGCGAGTTACATAAAGGCACGATATGAATCGGCACACTGCAGGAGCACTACCCTCTCTGTACTATCAGAGCCATATTTGGCCAGAGCAGCCAGAGGACTTGGCCTACACTCTCCTCGCTGGCCACACGGGTTATAGAGGTCTCATTGATGTTTATAAGCTTTGTATAGCTTATATTTCCTAAGTCGCCTTCTACGACATCCACAGGAGGACTTGGAGTGGTCCTATTCTACTCTGCCGGAAACCACACGGCAATCGGAAACCACACGGCAAAATATATAATACAATAAATATAATAAATATGAATACTAAATATAGGCAATAGCGCAGAATAAATACTAGTACTTAACTATGGTAAAATATCTTTGTACTGTAAACAGCATGGAAGAATATAATATCTCTTCATATTTTTTTTTACTATAATAAATTATTTTTTAAAATATCTCCATGTAAAACCTATTTCTAGAAATCTATATTTATACATCTATACATATAATAAAACAGTAAAAAAGTGTGTCTGTACATTAAATATATTTCCAAAAAAAATATTGGGGGTGATGGAGACGTAGTAATAGAGTAAGAATTAAAAAAAAATGTCTGTCTGTCTGTCTGTTTGTACACGCTAATCTCCGGAAATACTGGACGGATTCGAATGAAACTTTTTTTGTTATATAGCTATTAAGCCTGGGCAACATATAAGGTATAAATTATTTTGGAAAACGGAACGCCTGATGCAGAACCATAATGGTCCAGCTAAACTATAACAGATATAAAAATGCCGCCTTAGTAAAAGTTGTTCAGCCTGATGAGCATTTTCCAAAGACATAAAGTCCACGCGAACGAAGTCGCGGGCTTCGGCTAGTAATTTAATAAACGACAGAATGTATCAAGTTGAGGTTGACGTAACAAATCGCTTGGACAAGACGTGTGGTTGGGCTACTACTTCGGGCCGTTCCCATGTTGCCGCGTTCCTGTCTCGACGCACAATAGTTTATTTGTATTTATGTTATTTATGGAATCATACCTACCAACAAGATACATTTTATTCTATCTCTATAAGGTAAATTTTTCAGCCAAAATGATTATGCATTTTTTTACCTATCACATGAACGAGCGAACCAAGGGAGCATTCAACTCGAATGACTGAGATTACTAATTCAGCAGATAAAATAAAATCAATTTTGAGAAGAAATTGCCGTAATAAGATGCGATGACTTGCGCCCTATAATCTTATACCTTTAAACGAGCAATTCTTGTATGTAAATATGTATATTTATTTATAAATTTCTGTGATCTCGAAAACGGCTTTAACGATTTCGCTGAAAATTGGTATATGGGGGTTTTTGGGGGTAAATAATCGATCTAGATTAGTCCTATGTTTGGGAAAACGCGTGTTTTCGAGTTTTCATTGGTTTTTCTTTCCACGCAGAATATGGTCGCTAATGATGTAACCGAGCAAAGCTCGGTCGCCCAGGTACTAATAGTTATAAGAGGAGCGCTAGTTTCATAAAAACTAACAGTAATACGTTCGAAATGTATTTACTTACTTGAAATACTTTTAATCAATTGTTACACCGGAGACATTTAAAATATAGCTGAATTGATTTTAGATTTTTTAATCCCAATGACAACATAATGTCTTGTTAACATTACGTGACTTGTCGCGAAATATCAAACCAATATTATATTATATTGGTTTGATATTACAGCATGGAATTGGCGAAATATCAAACCAATATAATCATATTGGTTTGATATTTCGATTCTATTGTCGTTCGATTATTAATAACAGCTGTGATGAAGCGCTTCTTTTTGGCCTGTTTTAATTTTTGTTTGGTTGTGACAAAATAAAACCGTGCCGAGTTAGGAAATGCTACTACATCTAGTAGCAAATTGTTTTAGCCGTCGACAGGCGTCAGGATGACGCGGGTGTGGTGAAACATGTCGTGTCGACTGTCATAGGGCTTAGTGTCAGGAGTTATTGTACTGCTATCCGTCACGGAGAAGTTTTACGAGCTCTGAATGAAAACTTTGTGAACGGGATAACTTAACTATTATTTCGACACAGGCACCTGCTCACCTAATCCTATCCTACTAATATTATAAATGCGAAAGTGAGTTTGTATATTTGTTTGTTTGTTTGTTTCCTCTTCACGCTTAAACTACTGAACCGATTTGGATTAAATTTGGTATAGATATAGTTTGAGACTCGGGGAAGGACATAGGGTAATCTTTATCCCGAAATTCCCACGGGGATCGAAGCCCGCGGGTACAGCTAGTTAATGATTATGACAATGCCCTTTAGGCCAGACATCTGTAATATCGTTGAAGGATTTTCAAGTTTTTTCACCTCAACATTGGTCATTGGTTCTAAAGCGCATTCGCAGTTTGTCGGGATTAATTTTAAATAATTATAAGTCACGTTAATGTGACAGTACGTGACTATAGTAACAGTTTGACAAGCAGTTGTTTCACCATCAGGTCTTTTTAGTCTCCACTGCAGGAGCACGACCCTCTCTGTACTACCAGAGCCATATTTGGCCAGAGCAGCCAGAGGATTTGGCCTACACTCTCCGAGCTGGCCAGACGGTTTGGAGATGCCTCATTGATGTTTGTAAGCTTTGTTTGGCGTATTTCCTAAGTCGCCTTCTACGACATCCACGGGAAGACTTGGAGTGGTCGCCTATTCTACTCTGCCGGATACCACACGGCGGTTTTGAAGCAGTAGTTTATTACCGGTTAACTTTACATTATTGCTTGCCAAATATCCCAATTCTCATAATCCAGTTGCCTGAATTTGCAGTCACGTCACAGTCTTTTATTGCAACTTTGTACTTAGCACTTTAAAAGATAGCAGTCCTTGAAATAAAACATAAAAGAATTGTATCTTGAAGCAATCGGGTAAAAGTTTACGTTTTAACACATTGCCTGCTTCTGACAATTGTTCTCTTGAGGCACGCTGAGTGGATTGAACACTGCAACGCGTTACCCTGCAAAATGTTACTTTTTTGTATGTACATTTTATATATGTGTGCCTCAGTGAGACAGATAAAGAGTTTATCTATCTATCTATCTTTTAAACATCGACAAAAAGTTTAAAGCCGATGTCTGTCTGTCCATTTGTCTGTGGCATCGTAGCTCTTGAGCAGACAGACCGATTTCGATGCTAATTTTCACGTGAAAGCAAATTATGTTTGATAGAAATCTCCGACTTACAAGCGTTCACCCCAAATTTTGAACCGCTGAACCAAATTCCATTAAACGAAGCAAGAACTACAGCAAGGAAATTTGCTTTCAAGTAATAAAACCGCATTGAAATCGGTCCATCCGTTCGAGAGCTACGATGACAGACAGACATACAGAAGGAAAGACACACATTGTAGGTAGGTGAAAAAAATATTTTCTAAATATGTAGTATGTAATGTAATGATTTAACCTACCGATAGTTTAAGTCTGTACACATACACACATTGTATGTTAGTCTTACGACGATGTAACGACTAAACAAACGCATTACCGACCCTTCAGAGCGCAATCTGAAATTCAAATATGTTATTGCCAACACGGCCCTTAATTCTAAAGGTGGGAACACACATACAACATTCATAGAATAATGTCACAATTTGAAAATATTTAAAACAGCAATAAATTAGAAGGTCATAATATAATTATGTAAGTCATCATCACCATTTCCACTGCTGGACATAGGCCTCTCCCAAAGATTTCCAAAATGACCGATCCAGAGCGGCCTGCATCCAGCGCCTTCCAGCGACCCTGGTCAGGTCATCTGACCACCTTGTAGGTGGGTGCCCTACACCTCGCTTGCCAGTACGCGGTCGCCATTCAAGAACCTTTTTGCCCCATCGGCCATTGGTTCGTCGCGCTATGTATCCCGCCCACTGCCACTTCAACGAGCTAATCCGCTGGGATTTCCTCATTTCTGATTCGATCACGAAGGGAAACACCGAGCATAGCCCTCTCAATAGCGCGTTGAGCGACCTTGAGCCTTCTTATGTAACCCATAGTAAGGGACCACGTTTCAGAGCCATACGTCATCACTGGTAACACACATTGGTTGTAGACCTTAGTCTTGAGGCACAGAGGTATTTTGGAAGAGAAGACATTGCGTAGCTTCCCGAACGCTGAATAATTACTATTGACGAGAAAATAAATATATAAGTTCTAAAAAAATATACTGAAACTAATTTAAGATTGAATTCAGTTCTTGACAGATAGCAACTTTCCCCAAGAAACATATGTCGAAATATGAAAAATATTTTTTACCTTTCTATACAAACTCGGATCAGGTCAACGGATCAGTCAAATTGTATGGGAGGCTTAACATTATTTTTAATATTTTGATACATGGTCCTTGGGGAAAGTTGTAAAGTATCCTGGACTGAATTCACTCTTAAAATAGTTTCAGTATATTTTGTTAGACCTTATACAATTGAACTTAAACTTTAAACATATTGAGTAAGTACTTCTTAAAATCAATATTATAATAGAAAATTTAAAATTAAAATACTTCAGTTATTTAATTTGCCCAATGATGGGACCTATTATTGCTAAGCGAAAAAAAAAAATTAAATAAAAACCATAAGCAAAATAAAATGAAAGAGAAGAAACTAAATGTGGATAAAATAAAATAAATTGGACTAAAATTGGACCTTTCTGTGGTGAAACAAAAATTGCCGCAAGAGATAAATAGATAAAAGTATTACAATACTTATTTGACACTACCCAAATAGTTTTAATCAATGTGCACTTCGCTGTATTAAGTGAATAGACTTAACTCAACTGTCAGATTGCTAGCAGATGCGATAAGGTCCAACCCTTACAGTTACCTCCACTCTTAAGATCGCCCCGGAGAGCCCTCAGCAACCCTTCTGCGTTGCAGGGTTAAGTGTGCGTTTATTTACAGTAATTCCAAGTTTCTAAGGGATCAGATATGTGAATTGAGGGTTAAACGTAGTACAGTTATCTTAGAGTTTTACCTAACAACCGGTACAAGCTGGATTTTTGTATAAACTTAACTATTTGTAAAATATATTTAAAGCAATCATCATCTCTCTGTACTACCACAGCCATACTTGGCCAGAACAGCCAGAGGATTTGGCCTACACTCTCCACGCTGGCCAGACAGGTTGAAGAGGTCTCATTGATGTTTATAAGCTTTGTTTGCTTGTATTTTCTAATTCGCCTTCTACGCCATCCACGGGAGGACATGGAGTGGTCCAATTCTACTCTGCCGGAAACCACACGGCTATTCAAAACAAGCTTCTATCTAATACTAGCTGTAATCCGCGACTTCGTCCGCATAGTAGTCGAAAGTGGTTGTAATAAGATTGAATTTTGTAAATCCTATTACTCATTTACCGCTAGAGTACTCTTACGCTTCAGCTTTTATCTAATAAAGTGCTCAGAAGAATAATACAAGCCCAAACTCAGAGGAGTTGCGACGTTTCATTACAGAATTCCTATGGCTACCTTCCGGCTTCAGATCAGCCATCATAACATTGCACGTGATATACGTATGCGTGCAAAATTTCAGCTCAATCAAAAACCGGGAAGTGGGTCAAATTTAACTTGCGAGATTTGATTACAGGCAGTACCTTGTAACAAGTAATTATTTAAAAAACTAGCTGAAGCCCGCGACTTCGTTCGCGTGGACTTTATGTCTCCGGAAAATGCTCATCAGGCTGAACAACTTTTACTAAGGCGACATTTTTATATCTCTTATAGTTTAGCTGGACCATTCTGCATCAGGCGTTTCATTTTCCAAAATCATTTATACCCTATATGTTGCCCAGGCTTAATAGCTATATAACAAAAAAAGTTTCATTCGAATACGTCCAGTATTTCCGGAGATTAGCGTGTACAAACAGACAAACAGAATAACAGACATACAGACAGACAAACAGACAGACATTTTTTTTGAAATTCTTACTCTATTACTACGTCTCCATCGCCCCCAATATTTTTTTTGGAAATATATTTAATGTACAGACACACTTTTTTTACTGTTTTATTATATGTATAGATATAGATAGATATTTTTTAAACAAGCTTATAACTATTAAAATAACCTAAAAAGGTTAAAGTGCTGTAAAAAAGACGAATCGATCGAGCCCAAACTGGGTACAATTATGTTATGTTATGTCATCATAATATTGCATGCATTGAACTGCCTCCGTGGTGTAGTGGTTAGAGCGTTCGACTTATACCCGGAGGTCGCGGGTTCGGATCCCGGCGGGGGCAACGACTTCGTGTTGTTGTCCTAGTTTGGTTAGGACATTGTAGGCTGATCACCTGATTGTCTGATAATTAAGATGATTCGTGCTTCGGAGGGCACGTTGAGCCGTCGGTCCCGGTCACTGTCTTTGACACTGGTCGTTATCTAAAACCATGTCAGAGGCCTTAAAGGCGGTTTAAAATCTCTGATACTAGTGTTAGTGACTAACACACACGAAAGAAAGATTGCATGGCCACGCGAAAATGCAAAATTTATGCGTGCAAAATTTCAGCTCAATCGAAAACCGGAAAATGGGTCAAAAACTTGCAAGATTTGATTACAGAGACAGAACATTGTAAAAACAACGCTCATTTCGCGTTTCATTTTGCCCAATCAAAAGTCATCTTCACCGTTAAATCTCAGCGTATTTCCGTAAATTCTTCACTTAATTTAAACGGGCCATCAAAAGTCCAATAAGTCCATATTAAGGCACCGGCTGTCCTCGAATATTAATTAGGGAATCTGGTTAAAACCGGATTTTAATGAATCGTTCAGCGATTAGTCGTGGATTCGGGTTGTCGGAATAAGGATTGAACTGGTGATTCGAGATTAAATAGTAGTCTACCGCCTTTATTTATGTCAGTGGTAAATCTGTAATAGGGATATGGACTGGTTCAAATATATATTATATTTAGTAGAGATCTCCCATGCTGGTCTGGGATAAATAAAAAAACTTAGAATGTACCAGCTGCTTCTCTTCCCACGCAGATCGTAAAAGCCGATCGAGGGAATGGGCAAAAATGCAAATCATGTTAACAGGCGATGCGGCTAGCAACCCATCACTGTATTAATTGCTTTTCCATCTTCTCGCCTACCATGACGCTAAAAGTGGCTTTTGGGTCTTGCGTCCCTGGGCTCTGCATAGAACCGCAAGACCCAAAATGCTCTGTCTGCCCCATTAGGGATAAAGACGTGATAGTATGTATGTATGCGTTAGTAGAAATGTGCCGATTATGACTTTGGCCGACTAGCCGACTAACTGATTAGTCGGTTGCGAAGAGGCCGACTAGTCGACCGACTATTCGGCCAAACCGATCACGGTTTCGGGGATTTCCGTAACGCTTCGTTTACAGCTGATTCGAGCGCAAGTCGCAAACGCTGTCGTACGGAAACTACGAGTATTTGTTTACCTCGCATTGTTTTTCATGATTTCTGCTTTCGTAAGGACTGAGCAATGTTTAGGTTTTTATTTAATCTACCTAATTACTCCTACATGCTTGTACATATTATTGAGAAATACATACACAATAAGAAGCCGGATAGTCGGCGCTCTTTGCCGAATATTCGCCAACTAGACGCCGACTGTGATAGTAGCCGGATAGTTAGCGCTCTTTGCCGATTATTCGCTGACTAATCGCTATAATGGAAGGATAGTCGGCTTTACCGACTAGTCGCTGACTACTCTCTAATATTTAGTCCGTCAACTAGACTATTGGAGCTACTGCGTTCATAAACTGCCATGGGCCACATGGAGATGCTTGATTGGTCTCCGAACTGAGGTGGGTCGATGTAGGCACAGTGGTGTTCTGGCACTACGTTGACCAAGCAGAAGCACAGAGTGTGGTCACGATGACCAGACTTTGCAGCACCTTCTCTCATGCCCTCTGTGCCCCACCAGCTGTACAATGTTTGACCTACAGTCTGCCTCGGAGAAAGGCGTAAAAGAAGCAACGTATTAGAAGAACAAAATATGAAGTTTGAGCCACCGACACCTATGAAGAAGAAATTTAAATAAAGGACTCAGTGTAGAAGGTATTTTTTTTAGTTTAATCAAAGTGTGGTTTATTTTTGTTAATTAAGTTGATGAAAAAAATAAAGTATACTCAATGTTTACAGGTTTCCTCACGATGTTTTCCTTCACTGGAAGCAAGTGCTGATAATTAATAACCGGCCAAGTGCGAATCGGATTCGCGCACTACCTTTATCTATAAAAAATCGTTTTTGTTGCATGGGAGCCCCCCTTAAATATTTATTTAATTTTGTTTTTAGTATTTGTTGTTATAGCGGCAACAGAAACACATTTGTGAAAGTTTCAACTGTTAGTTATCGCGGTTCTTGACATACAGCCTGGTAACAGACAGATAGACAGCCAGACAGACGGACGGACAGACAGCAAAGTCTTAGTATTAGGGTCCCGTTTTTACCCTTTGGGTACGGAACCCTAAAAATGACCGTACATGAGTACACACTCAGAGGTACACGTCGCACGTAGTGAGAATCGAATTAGTGCCTAATTAACACAGGGCCAGTGCTTCAACCTAAAAAATTTTATAATAGTATTTTATGCATCAGTTCTACAAGAAGGGTCAAAAAATGCGAGTGGCGCAGGTTACAATGCTAGCTTCGAGCATCGTAAGAAGACGCCACCGAGCATTTTTTGACGTACTTACACAACATTGCATACAAAACTTTTTCTATGACTATATTTACTAAATAAAATATAAAGAAAAAGATGAAAACGTTTGACATGTATTTGGTAGATACTAGATATTTATGGAAAACTTTATTTTTATTGATTTCTTTTCAGTGCCTATCACGATGCTAGCATGTGATTATATTTTTTTTAAAAAGTTTTTCTTATTTTGTTAGTATGGCAGGTACATCTAAAGAAAAAAGTTCTAGGTCTATGGCTAGGTGTTAAGGCGAAATTTCAACGTGTGTTGTTATTGGGAATACTATAAACTTTTCTGAAATCATAAATAAATCAATGTTCATTTATATTAGTATTCGTGACTATCCTATTCTATCCTATCCTATCTTACTTCCTACTAATATTATAAATACGAAAGTGAGTTTGTATATTTGTTTGTTTGTTACCTCTTCACGCTTATACTACTGAACCGAATTGGATGAAATTTGGTGTGGATACAGTTTGAGACTCGAGGAAGGACATAGGGTACTCTTTATCCCGAAATTCCCACGTGGAGCGAAGCCCACGGATACAACTAGTTTAAAATACATATCCAGTACAGTCGTAGAAAAAAATCTTTTTTAAAATCTTTTGAAAGTTTTCCAAAAATATATATAATAGGTCCAATAAGCTGCTGTCATTGGATACATTTGACAGAGCAAACGAAAAAGAACCTCAACTGGTGGGTTACTCCAAAACCGGTACACAAGACAGACTGCTATAGTGCGTATACGCGTTACAGTGTCAAGCAACATTGAACACTAACGTATGATGATAAAGTCTAATTTTGTTTGACATAAAAATAGGACGTCACTATTGTACGTCTAACGTATTAGTTGATAGAGTAACCCCCCTCGTCAATCGTTCAAAAATAGTCAACTGGACCTGAAGTCACTGTGGTGCCATCTGGTGCCATTTATAAAACCCTCATTTCACAGCCCGTCTTAAAACATAAAGAAAAAGAAATTCAAATTAAGAAGCCATTTATTCGTCAGTTAGATCAGGTATAACTCGTCTACTTTCAGTAAAAGTAAGACCGACCGTACGGGTACCCGTATCCGTATCCGTAGTTCCGGTAGGGGTACCCGTAAGACCCGTACGGGTAGTACCCGTGGCGGTAGTAGGAGGGGTAGAATAGCGACCTCTTGTCGTGGGTCTCAGCGGGAGAGGGGGCGCTGAGGCACATCACCACCATGGCTAACAGGAAAACAAACACCAGCTTGTTCATCTAAGGAATTAAAAAAAATATTAAATAAATAAACACGCTGACTTTTCATTGGTTTTGGAAAAAAAAATTCGTGTGGTAAATACATTCCTCTATCCATATACGTAGTCGATGACCTCCGGCCGGCGGGCGGTACTACTAATTGATCTCACAATTTCACTTTCGAGTTTTAGTCAATATTTTTTGTTACTGAATTTTTATTTTGACTAGCTAATTAGGTGTTATTAGCGATGCTTATCAAGTATCTTCCGGCTCCAATACCAATAAAACAAAGTATAAGGTCTAACAAAATATATTGAAACTATTTTAAGTCTGAATTCAGGCCATGATACTGAACATCCTTCCCCAAGGAACACGTATCGAAATATAAAAGTAATTTTTGGCCTCCCATACAAGTTAACCAATCAGCTGATCCGAGTTTGTATGGAAAGCTAATAATAATTGTTCATATTTCACTATAAGTCTGTTGGGGAAAGTTGTTCACTAGCAAGGACTGAATTCACTTTTAAAATAGTTTCAGTATATTTTGTTAGACAAATTACACTGATTAAGCCAGCCCCAAAGTAAGTTCGAGACTTGTGTTATGGGATACTAACTCAACGATACTATATTTTATAACAAATACATATATAGATAAACATCCAAGACCCAGGACAATTTGAAAAAGGCCATTTCCCAACTTGCCCTGACCGGGGATCGAACCCAGGAACCTCTGGGTAGCGGACTAGCACGGTGACCACTACGCCACGGAGGTCGACAAATATTGTAACAATAAAGCTTTCGGCAGGTTCCCTGTTTAACAACAAACGATTAAATAATTGGAAATGATATCATAGTACGAGTAATTATTTAAAAGATGTATAAAGTCTGATTTTCGTCGAAGACTCTCTTTGTCTTAAAAACAATACTTAGCTTCCTTTTCGCGATTGCCTATTTTTAACTCCCGATACAAAAGAGGGGTTTATAAGTTTGACGCTTATATCTGTCTGTGTATATGCTTATATCTCTCAAACGAATGAACTTATTTCGGTGCGGTTTTTTACGTGAAAGTTCATAGCTATACATTCATATTTTCACGTCTTGTTTATTTTGCTTGTTTTGTTCTTAGCTATGTTTGATGAAAATCGGGTCAGCCGTTTAAATCTAAATCGGGTATTTTAAATTGACCATCGGGACGACTTGGAGTGGTCCTTTTCTACTCTGCCGAAAACCACACGGCTTATTATCTTGTAATAAATTAAATATCATTAATTTCTTGAAGTCATTGAATTCTACAAAATATATTTATTTATTTCAATTTATTTTTGTATAAACTTGTGTTTATTTTAGATGAGTTGCTACATAGACGATTCAATGCTAACTCCATGTATGAAAAGTATCTTTATTGCACAAAATAAACAAATACAGGACATAATAATATCTAATAATAATGAAATTATGTTGAACTAAAAGCTATTCTATAAATTAAAACTATTACTAAAAATAAAAACATCAATTTATATAAAAAATCGTTTCCAGATCGCCACCGTCAACAGGCAGAGTCCCCAAGAGGCTGGCGGCATTTCCGCGTTGTATTGCAAGGCTAAGCCTTTGGCCGAAATGCGCACCAGCTCTTGGGTCCCCAGAGACTCCATGTATTGTTTAAGGAAACAAAAAGAAATTAAATCTTTCTTATATTCTTATAAACAGAGAAAAGTACCTAGTTATTTTCCTTACCTTGAGTGTTGTCAGGATCAGTCGGCAGACTATGTTTGAAATCAGGAAAATTGATGTTTATATACACACATCAAATTCAGCTTTCTACGCATAAAAAACGTCATCTCTTAAAATCGAATTAGTTAATGATATAAACAATTCCTTTGCGGTATTTCTTTTGAAAACCGGCTAAACTACCGCAAGAGGTACTTCAAATGAACCGACCGATAATTCCGCTATAAATACTGATACAGTTTTGAAATCAAACATAGTTTTGAGTGTGCTGTGATCAGTAAAACTCCAATCAAGTCACGGTAAAGTGAAACTTTTTAATATTTCTTATCATATGCAACGTGGAAGAGACATACCAGTAATAAATCAAACCACGAGCTTAGATCACTATAGCATAATAAAATTAAAATAATACCTAGCCCTTTAACTGTCGGACGCCCGGAGCGGGCGTCTGATGTATTGTTTTACTATTGTGTCTGCTATGCCGACATTCGAAGGGCTAGTCTAGTTAGTACCTAATAAACCAAACCGTCCAAGTGCGAATCAGATTCGCGCACTAAGGGTTCCGTACCATTATCTATAAAAAATCGCGTTTGTTGTATGGGAGCCCCCCTTTAATATTTATTTTATTTTGTTTTTAGTATTTGTTATAGCGGCAACAGAAATAAATACTTTATAAAAATTTCAACTGCCTAGCTATCGCGGTTCTTGTGATACAGCCTGGTGACAGACAGACGGACAGACAGCGAAGTCTTAGTAAAATAGGGTCCCGTTTTTACCCTTTGGGTACGGAACCCTGAAAAAAAGACATTCCCATACAAATTGGTCGGGCGGCTGCACACTTTAGTATGGATATGTCAATTTTTTTTTTGTTCTTTTACTGTTATTTTGATTTCATTATACCATAGTGATCTAGTATAGCCCGTGGTTCGATTTGTAACGTGTATATCTCATCTACGTTGTATATAAGTCACGCTTATCGAATTAGCATAGCTAATCAAAGAGGGTAGGCAGCCTGCGTTCTTGGCACCATGCCACATTGTCAAAATCTTTTTTGGATGAAGTACATATATAAAGTGACTAATTGTATTTGAACGCAAACCCAATACAGACATATCAAAAAAGACATATATTTCCATTACACATTTACATAAATTGTATTTGATAATCTTACCACTGTAAGGTAACATTCTAAAGAAAAAATAATTGTTTGATAAACTAAAATACGCCTCTATTTCCAGAGTCACGTTTTCAATTCAAAAGCAGCCTATTTGATAGATAATAGTACATACATATATAATATGACCCCTGTTTACCATGGTATAGTGGGCTAACAAGATCAGCCCTCTACATATATCTTGAATTTTCTCGTAAACTCAAAATAATCTCTATCTATATCTATACATATAATAAAACAGTAAAAAGGTGTGTCTGTACATTAAATATATTTCCAAAAAAAATATTGGGGGCGATGGAGACATAGTAATAGAGTAAGAATTTAAAAAAAAATGTCTGTCTGTTTGTCTATATGTTTGTTTGTACACGCTAATCTCCGGAAATACTGCACGGATTCGAATGCAACTTTTTTTGTTATATAGATATTAAGCCTGGGCAACATATAGGGTATAAATGATTTTGGAAAATGAAACACCTGATGCAGAACCACAATAGTCCAGCTAAACTATAAGAGATATAAAAATGCCGCCTTAGTAAAAGTTGTTTAGCCTGATGAGCATTTTCCAGACACATAAAGTCCACGCGAACGAAGTCGCGGGCTTCGGCTAGTTTATAATATGACCCCTGTTTACCATGGTATAGTGGGTTAACAAGGTACCAGGACCAGCCCTCGACCTATATCTTGAATTTTCTCTTAAACTCAAAATAATATTAACATAAAAATGGATATTCAGAAAGATTTAAGTGAAATCTTTCTGAATATAGGTACATATTTATGAAATTTAAATACACATTTTCATGTCTCCTCGGCCCACTGTACTACAATCCTTGCAACCTCTTTTGCTTCTGGCCTGACAAGTTGAGTATGTCTCATTAATGTTTATAAGATTTGTTTAGCTTGTATTTCCTAAGTCATTCTACGACATCCACGGGAGGACTTGGAGTGGTCCTATTCTTCTCTGCCGGAAACCACACAGTAAACGTGAGGGCGGCAACACAAATCAAACTTTTTTAACAAACCTTATTCTCAATTTTTTTTCTTTTTTTCAGATGAACAAACTCTTCTTTGTCGTACTTCTTGCGATGGTTGTGGCATGCTTTGCTATGCCTGAACCAATGGCAGAGCCCGAAACTTCGGAGACCCGCGACAAGCGTACCATCCTCTCGCCTTATCACAGTCTGTACCGCGCCGGCTACTATCCATACCGCCCCGAGTTGTACCCCCATATGTCTCACCGGCTTTTCGGATACCCCTACTACGAGCCTGCTGCCCGCGGTTACGTCTACCCTTACTACTAATTTGTAACCCATAAATAAGTTAAAAATAAACACTTGCTTATTTTATTTTAGTTTTTACTAGCTTTTAAGGCCTAGTTTCTTGCCTACATACCATTTTATTGAAGCAATAGATAACTTGCATAGTCTAAACTAAACGTCAGCCATACAAATAATTGGCTGCTTCAATAAAATGCATTCAAGGGAATGGGCAAAAATGCGAAACATTTTAACAGGCGATGCGGCTAGCAACCCATCACTGTATTGATTGCTTTTCAAACTATTTCTATTAGTACGACATAAGTTTTTTTAGTGCTCAATTTTTTACAATAAATTGAATACGTAATACTGATGAAATTCTTCGGAGAAATAAATGATGAAACACAAAAAAACTAGTTCAGTCAAGAATGGGAAGTAAGGTTTTTTTTTCATAGTTCACCATGTTTCTTTGGAAATGTTACAAGTATTTAAAATTAGTCAAGAATGGAGCTAGCACCATTAGGATAGAACTTTGTGGACGGTCTTGAATTAAAAGTAACAATAACAGAAAAATAATATCGGAATTGGTACTAAAACTTAATCCTATTGCTGTGAAATCTGAGCACCGATATGCCTATAGTTTTTTTTACCATTTATGTATTTTTTAGGCACCATTAATACAATAAATAGGGAGCAGACCCAACACAGTACAATGGCTCGAAACTGGTAAGTATATAAAGATACATTGATACGCTAAGAAATTAGTATTAGCAAAATAATAAAAAGAACTACAAAAGGGCCTTTAGAAAATGCCTAAATACCTATACACAACACAGTTTAAAAAAAAACTTTTTATATTTCTTGTGCGTGGAGACAAGTGGAGATGCTTCCACTCTCTTCTTTCTGCTATATTTTGCTATTCCAAAGATAATATGATTGGCTGTTCTATCTTCTGATTTATTACCTAACTAGACACGAAGTGACAAAACGACAATGAATATATCTAATTGTAATTTTTCATCAAAACTACACAGAGTTTAGTTACATGGGAAAAATAATTAGAAGTTTGTCTATGCAATCGTATTTATTTTCAAAGCCAAGCCATGATTTTGCATTATAGTAACCGAATCATAGATTTTCATATTTCGTACACGTAGCTCTTAGCCGCGGGTTCGTAGTACGGTACGACGGGCGCTACGCTCGGGTAGTACGAATAGTACCGCGGGAACCAAGCGCGGGCGAACGGGTACAGTAGAAGGTCCCGCTTGGCGCGGGCCGCCTCGGTGTCTGAGGGCTGCAGTGGGACCGCGAAACATGTAGCCACCAGGGCCAGGAGAACGAAGACAAAGAAGAGCTTGTTCATCTGAAAAACAATCCGTACAATAACAATGGCACAGAATAGGAGTAACGGCAGATTGTAATTAGTCCGTCTTTTAGATTATCCAAAAATAATGGACCCGTATTTTTCAGTTTACCAAAAAAGTAAAAATTTACAAAGATACGGAGCGTCAAAGTTCCGGAGTGGGGGCTTGCAACGTCACCGCTAAGTAAAAATCGCATCCAGCCCTGATTTCATGCAAATTTTATATGCGCTATATCTTTTTCATTTTTTGTTTCTCAGAGAAAAGAAAAAATATGTGTACAATATTTTTTAATAATCTAACCGATGGACCAACGATATTTTTGCATTCGTCATGCCTATTTAAATAAGTATTACACACAGAACGGAAACTCCTATGGTCCCGTGCAATACGCGTCCCCGTTTCCCGTCCCCTCTCTTCCCCGTTCCCCCTTCCACATTGATGTGTGCACGGATGTACAGCTTTGTTTGTAATAGCACTAGGCGTAAATGATACTCCACTTCTGTGAAGTGCCATACCTGTGACAATACTGACAATGGCGCATAAAAAGGGAGACCTCAACAGTGGGTTGATGTAGGCTGGAAATGATGATGAGTTGCTAGCTGCGTCGCCTTTTTAACATGGTTACATTTTGGATCATCACGCTCTTTGATGTTCATAAGCTTTGTTCAGCTTGTAATTCCTAAGTCGTCTTCTACAATATTCATGGTAAGACTTGGAGTGGTCCTATTCTACTCTGCCGGAAACCACACGACACGACTAATATTATTTTTGAGGTAGGTGAATTATTTGGGTCTCTAATGATTCTTATAAAAATATTTGTAATAATATAGTTTGAAATAATGCTTTTTCTCATAATCGTAATTTATCATAATGAAATTTAATATAATTATTTTCACATAATTATTTTTTATATAATTAGATCATACTGATTGTCGTAAATAGTAATAATCATAATATAATTTTATTATAATGTCATTACTCGTAATGATTTTTTTATAGAAATTTAATTTTAACATAATTATTTATGAATTTAATTTAGGCCTTTGCCTAACATTGGATCTAGCTGGCTCTAAATAATAATAATATTTATGAATTTGTAAAATATGAGACACAATAGCTCATTTTAATGTAATTTAGTCACTAAATACGCAGGTAATTTATACTTTCGCCTTAAACTTAAGTCGCTCGCTCGCTCATATTTTGGTCACAGGAAACCTAACCTACACTCAAAGCCTACGGCAAAGTTGTTTTTGTGTCTTTGTTATTTTCGCCTTAAACTTGGGTCATGATAAATATAAATAACACAAAAAAATATGATCAAAAAACATTATGTCAAACTATGTTTATGACCATAACAATTATGAAAAATCCATTATGATAAACCATTTTATGAGAAAATTCTGTATGACAATCTATGGTTATGCCTACACAAACATTATTGCAATAAACATTATTTGAATCAAATATTATGATAAAAAAATTATGGGAAAGGCCTTATGACAAACCATATTATGATTATGAACCTTATGAGAAATGAGAGGATCCCAATCATTTAACTAGACCACATTGTAAAAAAAGGTTAATGGACAAATAAAAGATTTCAAAATTTGAGATTTAATAAATATTTAAGTATGTAATCCTTACCTTGAAGGTTGATGTAGGGAGTGAGTAAAGCAGATGCTGACTCGATGCCAATTTGAATGAGAGCAGACTTTTTATACTGCATGATTTACATCTCCAACATACCAGAGAAACCGCAAATTATCATTACAATATTAAAAATCGATTAAAAGTAGTTCAAGTATATTTTTTTTCGTAATTGGAGAAATTAATTAGAAAGGGTTATGAAGATAAATTAATTGTTTTATTAGCTCCACATTTTTATTATGCATATTTTGTCTGTTTTTAAAACATTTGTTTATTATTTGAGCATGGTTAATCACTTAACCCTTTCACCGCGAGACTTTATATCAGTTGTCGTGCCCCCAGCGCGAGACATGGTAAATCTAACATACCTATCTACAACCTAAAACGGATATGGATACGTAAGTTATGTGCCATAAGAGCATTTTTTTTTGTCGCATATATGAGACGCTCGCGGTGAAAGGGTTAAAATTACACTTACATTATAAAGGCGAAAGTTTGTGTATGTTTTTAGGGTTCCGTACCCAAAGGGTAAAAACGGGACCCTATTACTAAGACTTCGCTGTCTGTCCGTCTGTCCGTCTGTCAGTCACCAGGCTGTATCTCAAGAACAGCTATAGCTAGACAGTTGAAATTTTCACAAATTATGTATTTCCGTTGCCGCTATAACAACAAATACTAAAAACAAAATAAAATAAAAATTTAAGGGGGGCTCCCCATACAACAAACGCGATTTTTTAAAGATAATGGTAGGGAACCCTTAGTGCGCGAATCCGATTCGCACTTGGCCGGTTTTTTACTTCTTCACGCGCAAACGGCTGGACCAATTTTGATAAAATTTGGTTTGCAGAAAGGTTACACCCTGGATTAACACAAAGGCTAGTTTAACCGCGTTACGATAGTAATTATATTATCTTTGACCGCGGGTAGGGGAGACTGGGTACAAAAGTAACACTTTGTACTTTTACCTTGATTTCTTAATGGGTTTTACTGTGGCTATTAAATTAATATAACTATATAAAAATTCAGTTTATGTTCTATACTCTAGCAACTCGATTTGTTACAGTATAGTGTGTTTATAAGAATTACAGAAATTAAAAAAAAAAAACAGTATTTGTTACTTTCGACCCGCCGTTACTTTTGTGCCCGGCCTCCCCTAGAACAGCGGGGTGCAGCTGATACTAAATAAAACAGATCAAAATAACAAATTAAACAAAATAACAAATAGCAAGTTAAAAATCTTTGCTACTATATATATTCAATTTAAATTATGCGCAAAAAATTGTAGGTATGACAGTTTTGTCAAAGGCCGATCAAGATGTTTGAATGTATCTTTAGTCTATAAAAATAAATAAACCAGCCAAGTGAGAGTTGAAATCGCGTTGAGAGGATTCCGTACAATGCCAAAGTTAAATACTACTAGCGCTATCTAGTGGTGTTTTAGTGAACTATTTTCCGTAACCGTAAGTGAACGTATTATCACAGAGTACTATAAACTAGGTATTATATTGAGTTTACCACTTTATTTCCAGTTGATAGAATTCTTATATGTTTTCCTGTAATCTAAAAGCAATGAACTATATTTTGTATTTTTTTTCTTCAAAATTTTAAGTTCAGTAGTTTTGGAGATCAGTTAAGGTAAATGGTCAATTTTCGTCTTTTTTCATGAATAAAATAAAAACTGTTAAATGTGCCTGTGTTACAGATTTCTAGAGCTCTTTTTTATCATACACGCTGACTTTTAATTGGTTTTGGAAAAAAATTTCGTATGGTAAATAAATTCCTCTGTGCATGTACGAGACGTAGTCAGAATATGTATATGACATAATAAAAAAGTTACGTAAATATTTCCGATCGATACCACGTAGTTATACGCCCGTCCAAAACTGCTGCGCGAACCCGATGAACTCCGGCCGGCCAGCGGCGGCGCCTAGTGGCGGTGCTACTAATTGATCTCACGATTTTACTTTCGAGTTTTACTCAACATTTTTTTGTTTCAGAATTTTTATTTTGATGAGCAAATTAGGTCTTACTAACGATCCTTATAAAGCGACCTTCAGCTCCAAAACTAATGAAATATCACCGTGTATAAGTATAGATTTAAAAAATGAATGATATAAAACAAAATACAGAATAATACAGAAATGCTTTTATAAACACAACCATCAATAAATCAACTAAACAAATAGAGGCGGATTTAGTCAGCTTTGTAAATGACTGTATCAATTATATTGTCATCACAATTAACAATATTACACTAATTACCTACAAACAATCAGGTCATTAACACTAATGTATATCGCTTATATAAGGTAACTTTTCTAAAAATAATTATTCTGTTTTTCTTTGCTTTTCGACAAACACGCTATCATGGTAAGATATAAAATATACATGTATTTTTAACCAACATCGGTAAAAGAGTAGTGTCTTTTGACGTGAATATCAGTGTGTCTATATTTGTGATTCAGTTTCGAATCATAGCTCCCAAACTGATTGACAGTTTTTGCTTTTATTACAAGCTTTTATTTAGTTTCCCGTTTGTGTGTCTGTAATCAAATCTAGCAAGTTATATTTGACCCACTTTCCGGTTTCCGATTGAGCTGAATTTTGCACGCATACGTATATAGCGTGACAATGCAATTATTATGATGACTTGGGGCTGATCTGATGATAGAGCCGGAAGGTGGCTATAGGAACTCTGTAATAAAACAACGCAACACCTCTGAGTTTAGGCTTTGATTCGTCTTTTACGTAGTATATCTGAATCACCTGATGTTGGTAACATCATCATCATCACCGGCAGCCTTCCGTATCCCACTGTTGGGAATAGGCCTCTCTCAATGTATGCCAACCACCTCGTTCCTGCGCCTTACGAAACCAGGGGGGTTACTCCATAGTAATACGTTAGTCGTACGATAGTGACATTCTATTTCTATGTCAAACCAAATTAGACATTATCATCATACGTTAGTGCTTAATGTTGCTTGACACTGAAACACGGATACGCAGTAACTAGTGATGTACAAAGCTCGAGGCCTCCTTTTGTCTGGAGCTCGGAGTCGTTTGCAGGGCTCGCCTCGTTTGGTTGAGGCTCGACGACTTGGGAGTCTTTTTCGGAGCTCGAGCCTTTTCGAAAGCCTCGATCGATCTCGAAGCTTTTTCACGACTTGAGTCTTGCGAGCTCTTTGAGCAACCAGTCGAGCGTCAAGCTTCAAATATTATTTTGTAAACTTGAGTTATTCTTAAAAGCTATATATATATATAAGACTCGAGCTTTTTTGAAGGCTCGAACTCTTTTAAAGCCTCGAGGCGTGGCTCAGAGAGCTCGCGCCTCGGCTAGGCTGGGGTCTACGAGCCTACCGAGCTCACCGAGTCCTGCCAATCTGCCTCGAGCCTTCAAAAGTAGAACTCGACGCCTTGAGGTTTGTACATCACTAGTAGTAACGTCCGTCTTGCGTACGGCTTTTAAAGTAGCCCCCCAGTTTCAACCCGCGACTCTTCTTATGTCATCGACCCATCTAGCTCTCGGAAGACCCTTACTACGTTTACCATCTATGGACCACCACGCTTTCAGCAATCTACTCCTATTGTCACCTCGCCTTGCCAGGTATGTTTCGTAAAATTCAATATCCCCTGATTTTGCAGATGAACAAGACTGTCTTCGCTCTCCTACTCCTAGCGGTGGTTGCTTGCTTTGCTGAAGATGTCCAGAAACGGGAAACCATTGCCAGACTCCTTGCAGACTACCCGTACGCTTATGGGTACAGAATGTTGACTGGATATCCTATAAGGGACCCCGCGGCTTACGATTGGTCCCTTGGTTATCCTAGGGCCCATTTTGTACCCGGGCGATATGTTTTGTGATTTGGAATACTCTAATGTGAATAAATCATTTTGAATAATGAAATGTAGCATTTATTTCGTTGACTCATTCCTTTTTAACAATTTTTATAAGTTTCATCAAGAAGTAATTTAGCCACCACCACGAAAACGATTGATTTCTTTTACTGTACTTTATACCATAGTACCTGGGTGACCGAGCTTTGCTCGGTCGGTTACATCTCAAACATTAACTAAATTTCTTTAAACTTGTCTAAAAACAGTACAAAATAAAAAAAAATATATAAACTTGAACATAAAAAAAAACAAAAGTAAGTCACCGAGTAAGATTCGAACCCATAACACTCTTTCTAGCGGTCAGCATCCTTAACCACTGAGCTAAGCGGATGGCGGGCGGTGCGAGGAAATTAGCGACCATATTCTGCGTGGAAAGAAAAACGAATGAAAACTCGAAAACACGCGTTTTCCCAAACATAAGACTAATCTAGATCGATTGTTTACCCCCAAAAACCCCCATATACCAATTTTCAGCGAAATCGTTAGAGCCGTTTTCGAAATCACAGAAATTTATAAATATATAAATAAATAAATATACAAGAATTGCTCGTTTAAAGGTATAAGATTGAGACTATTATATTATACTTACTTGTACTATTATAATATAAAATAAAATGTTGTAAAACAATGATTTGCAATTAATTCTGATCATGATTTTGACTAAATTTTTACCTTTGACTACCTCAGTGGCCTAGTGGTTATCATGCCACAATGTCAAATTGAAGGTCCCGGGTTTAAACCCCGATCCGATCAAGATGGAAAATGATCTTTTTCATTATGACCTAGGTCCTGAATGTTTGTCGGGATATGTTGAGTTAGTATCTAGTAATCTCGAACTTACTTTAGGGCTAACTCAATCTGTATAATTTGTCTCTATATATTTTAAACATCTACTCTTCCCCTCCTCCCATTTCTCGTCCTCTGTATCTTATATTTTATTATTACAGACATTGTACGCAGAAGTTAGTGCGAGTAAGAAAGTAACTTCAATAGTAAGTGTAGTAGAATATTCAATTCTATAATATTACCTACCCGTGTCTCGTGTGTTAAGAGTCCCCTTACCCTAGACTTCTCCATACAAACGTAGTCTACGTTTAATTTTGAAACCACATGTCAGATTCCGGTAAAAATTGGTAATTGTAAAGAAATTGCAATTATCTAGGGTAATAACTAGTTTTCTACAGTAAAATTATGCACTGGAAAGAAAATATAACGATTTACAAGTTTCCCATACTGATGGTCAAAAATGATATAAAACACTATATTCTATTTCAAGTTCATATTTTTACTGTAGGAAACCAGTTATTACCCTAGATAATTGCAATATCTTTGAAATTACAAAGTTTTGCCCAAATCGGACATGTCGTTTTGAAATAAAACGTAGACTACGTTTGTATGGAAAGTTGTATTTTGGTCTAGGGTAAGGGGATTCTTAATTTGTTTGACAATACAACGGGGACTTAAAAAATTTCCGAGATAAAAGAATCCTTCCTATGTATGTGTTTTAATCCAGTTCTACATGCCAAATTTCATTTGAATCCGATCAGCCATTTTAGTGTGAAACCGGAAACATGTATATCAAAATGGTTCAGTGGGAGTGTTGTGAACTGTAACATTACGAATGAAGTTATGAGTTATTTATTAAGGGTGTATTCAGTATATAAAATTCATATTAAATTATTTTTTTCGTATTTCGAAATACATTTATTGGAAATAGTTGTTAGGAATGATGGACTGAATCACCTCTTAAAATATTTGTACTTAATTAAAAAGGCCATTGTATATAGCCACACATTTATATCTATCTAAATATAATAAAACAGTTATGAAGTGATACCTAAATGAAGGCCTGATTACCTGAGACAAAAAAAAATCTTTTTTTAATTACATACACTTTTAATTAATTATTATAGCGTTTGTTTTTTGTTGCGAATGTTGCGATGCGCGCTAAATATCTTTATCTAAATAAATCTTTATATTTAAAGATTTATTGTTGGATGTACTTATTCTATTTAGTGTGTGTTATTTTTTGGCAATAAAGTAAATTCTATTCTATCCTATTCTATATCTGTATATCCAGACATTCATACAAACTAGGATAGAATTTAGGTAAATAGGTACCTGAAGCCTAATTTATATACATACTATCACGTCTTTATCTCTAACGGGACAGACAAAGCGTTTTGTATCTTCCTGCTCTAAGCAGACAGAGCCCGGGGCCGCAAGACTCAAAGCCACTTTTAGCGTCATGGTGGGCGAGAAGATGGAAAAGCAATCAATACAGTGATGGGTTGCTAGCCGCATCGCCTGTTAACATGATTCACATTTATGCCCATTTCCTCGATCGCCTTTTACCATCTGCGCGGGAAAAGAAGCAGCTGGTACATTGTAAGTTTTTTCTTTTCTCCCAGATCAGCATGAGAACTAATTTAAATAATAACCTAAATTTGAATAATATAAAATCATTGACCCCAGCCCAGCAGTTGCTATAATAAATAAGGTCTAATTTAATAACAACGTCCTTCTAGCTCAATTAATCAAACTGTATTAAAAACTCATATCTAATAAAATATATTTAGTATATTTTTATTAGACCTCATATAAAGTAAGAAATCAGCTATAATGACTAGGTAAAAAAATTAAAAAGAATTAGTTGAATAAACTCTTGTATTAAATCTTTAAGGTATTATTTAAAAAACGGGTGCAAAAGTCTATGATGTCTCAGAACCAAATCCTCAAAGGCCCTTCAGCAGGGTACAACGGCGGTAATCCATGAGGATATGTGAAGTCAGGGTCCACGGGTTCTATCGGAGGGGGGAACGTCTGGTACCTCAGGGATACCACCTCGCTGATGGGGTACATGGCACTCCATTCCATATCCAGGGCCGGTTCAGGCTTGGCTAATGTGATGGCAGCAAAGGCCATCAGAGTAATGATTGGGAGTTTCATCTGAAATATTCATAAATTTATCGCAGGTTAACTGGGAGAGATCCCTACGTATATGGTATCCGTGGATATCGTAGAAGACAACTTAACGAGCTAAACAAAGCTCATAAACATCGATGAGACCTCTCCAACCCGTCTGGTCAGCGAGGAGAGTGTAGGCCAAGTTCTCTGAGTGCTCTGGCCAAGTATGGCTCCGGTAGATCAGAAAGGGTCGTTCTCCTGCAGTGGAGACAAAAAGAACTGATGATGATGATGGTTTCCGTTGGACCGCGACCCTTTAACCCACCAGCTTCACCCACCAGTGGGTCCACGGGGAATTAATAGATACCTGTTTACTCTTTCGGTATTTTTTTGTGTATTGGTACAATAAATTTATTACAAACAAAATTTATCAACCATTGATCCGCACGTCGGCCGTTTCCAGTCGAAAGTACTCTAGATTAATTTATTTTTTTTGTAATTTATTTTCTTTGAAGGAACAACTATACAATAAATAATAATTTATTATAATTGCAAACTTGCTTAATAAAAAATATGGACAAAAAGCAACCATCTTTAAATATTTTAGTACACCTCTAAAAATGCTAGGTAAAGTGATACTCGTAATTTGCAGATTTTCTTACAAAAAATTTTAGTTAGGAGAGTATTTAATTAATAACAAATGTTATTCATGGCAAATATTTAAATTAAAAACCAAATTAAAATCTTAAAAATCTAAATAAAAAATGTGGTTCATAAAGCATGGTGTAAAGAATACTAGATGCATTCCTGCGGTAAATGGCTAACTTTTTAAACTACTTTCTTAATAACAACATCCTTAATAGGCAATGTTGCCAGCCCTAAAGCAGGGGTTGGTCCTGGTCCTGCTGTTTAACCAAAAGTCATTTGGCAAAATTACACTTGACAAACAACGTTTGGCAAAGAAATGGTTTCGCCAATTGATAATTTTTTTACTTATATTTATGATCAACACTTAAATTTACATTTTACAAATGAAAATTTTGCAACTGAGTTATTAGACAAAACTACTATTGGTCTCAAAAACATTTGATAAAATGTATTATTTTACAAGTGTTTCGTTTATTAATAAATCTATTAATAAGTATGGTTTGGGTCAAGACACGAGCGAGCGACTCAAGCTTAGGACGAAAGTAACAAAGACACAAAAACTACTTTGCCGTGGAGTGTTGGTTAGGTTCGTTAGGTTTCCTGTGACCAAGACACGAACGAGCGAGTGAAGCGAGCGAGCAACTCAAGCTTAGGGCGAAAGTAACACAGACATAAAAATATGTAGAGGCTAGGCATCATTTGGACATATGATTAATATGGAAAAAAATATTATGAGATCTTAAATTATGGTTATTAAATTTATGAGACAAAATAGAGAACCACTAAATCGTGACGTTTGAAAAATGAAGTACTTTTTATAAAATAACATTTTCTTAAATGATATTTGGACAAATACTTAATTTGCAAAACATATTATTTGGTGAAATGATAAAAAGTCAATTGACATTTTATTATTTAACACATTTAACTAGTGTAGTGTTTGCTAATGGATCATTTGCTGAGTGAGTTTTTGTAAGATGATACTTTTGTCAAATGTATCGTTTGCCAAATGAACATTTGGTGAAACTTTGTTTGTCGAATGACCATTTGTCAATAAATTTTTGGTCAAACATTAGTAATAATAAACAACTTTCGCAAGACATTTTGAAACGAAACAACTTACCTTCTATTTGTAAAAGAATCAAGTTCGACTACTCTAATCGCCGCAGTCCGAACAATACGAGTATTTATAGTAGCAAGAAATGAATTGCTTTTTCATTTAGTTTTGTGGTTAAAATAATGATAACTATTTTTTATCAATTCAAGTAGTTTTCCACGTTCTTTGGTAAACAACTACTACAAGAGTATTGGTCTTCTATTGCATTATTTGGTATTTGCCACAAAATTGTTGAGTATCGTTGAGTTAGTATTCCAAAACATTTGAACTTACTTTGGGGCTAGTTCAACCTGCGTGATTTATCCGTATATTTTTTTTTTTTTTTACTAAATACAAACTAAGTCGAATAGAATTTTTTTTAACAAACGGCTTTCCGTGGGATTTGACGCAACGATAACGGAAAACTGTATCGCGACATTGGGTTAAAAACTTAAAAATATCAGTATCGATTTATTGACAGTTGTCAAAATAAAAAAGAAAACCAGGTTTATCAAATTTATTAATGTTCATTTCAATCGTTAATGTTCAGGGTAGTACCCAAATTTGTTGTAAAAGAACTCAGGGTCATAGGATCGGACTATCGCCTCACCGGCCATGGGCAAGTAGGGTTGCGGGATGACGTACCCAGGTTGTGTAGGGAGGACAGGCCTGGTGGGGAGGATGGGCCTGGTGGGGAGGATGGGCCTGATGATTGGGTTCAACCCAAACCGTAAGGGTACAATGTTCCCGACGGGGTACTCCCCGTACTGGGCTTTCCATTCCAAGTCGGGAGTGGGTAGCGCTGATGCGCAAGCGACGAGAAAAGCGATGGCAATGATGGATTTCATCTGGAAATAATAAATCATTAATTTTTTATTCGTTGGTTATGTTTGTATATTTTTAATTCTGCTGTTGTTATCATGATTTTCATTTTTTAATGTATTGGAGTGGTCTTATTATTAAGGGGATACATGAATTATTCGGGTCCAGCTGCCCCCATTTGAACCAAGTTAATTATTTGAAAGGAAACGGAGATATCATTTAAAATTTTGTCTTGACCAAGCCCTAGATAGCCTCCAAAAGATTGCTTTCTCAGCATCACCTGTTGGTTGACTGGTGGAAAAGGCCTCTGGCCTTAATTCCGCCGCTAACATGTATTGTAATAAAGTTAAATAAATAACCCTTCGAACTAATAAATGTTTACAGTTAAAAACATAAAGCTGTTTTTCGCACTTCGGTTTTTGTTGACAGATCAGCCGACCCGAATTTCTATGGAAATCAACAATATATTTTTCATATTTCGATATATCCTTAGGCAAAGTTGTTTAGTATCATGAACTGAATTCTCTCTTAAAATAGTTTTTGTACTTATATATTTTGTTAGAAGTTATTTTAAGAGCACTACCGATAATTACATCAAGATGTTGAAATTTCACACCTTGTTAAAATACTTTTATGTATCCTGTTTATAGAACATATACAATTTGATACCAAACGACACATACATACCTAGTAATGTATTTTTTTAATAGAATTTAGAAATAATTACCTTGAACTGATGGATATTCCTTGAGCTTCTAATAAAAACTGATGCCCAAATTTCGTCGACTTAGTATTTTATACTTTTTGTGAACAATTAAATGTAGATCATTTAATAATCACGTGACATTAAATGAAACACTTCATTGCTCTTTTAATTACGATACTAGTTCTTTATTGCATTTTTTGTGGTGTTAGTGGTCACCATGCTAGTCCGCCAGCCAGAGGTTCCGAATTATATCCCCGGTAAGGGCAAGATGGAAAATGACCTTTTAAAAATTGTCCTGGGTCTTGGATGTTAACCTATATATGTATTTATTATAAAATATACGTAGTATCGTTGGATTAGTATCCTTTATCACAAGTCTCGAACTTACTTTGGGGCGTGCTCAATCTATAAAATTTGTCCCTATATCTTTATTTATTTTATTTTTGTGTAAATATTTTAATTTTTCTAATAGGTACATCGGAAGATTACAAGAAATTGTTTAATCATTATTCCTGTACTTTGATCTGTTTTCCCTTTTTAATTTGCCCTTTAAAAGCATCTTTTTATTGATTTAATTCATCATATCTTACATCTTTTTTCTTTTTAACCGCCTACAAAAGAGAGGGGTGTTATAAGTTGGACACCAATGTCTTTCGGACTTTGTGTCTGTCGGTGGTTCTTAGCTATGTTTGATGAAAATCGGTACAGCGGTTCAAAAGTTATTGGGGGTGAACGCTTGAATGGCAAGGGTTTGTAATCGGTTCTTGAAGTGCCAGATAGAAAATTTAAAGCTTATGTAAAAAAAGTACTTTGTGTGAAGGCTTATTACGAAACCAATGATTAGCTTAGAGACAAAAACGTCTGGCTTGAGCTTGGTCCCTCTTAACCTGTCATCTGTGAGCAGACCGGAATCCGATCGACATGCATTGTTTTACTATTATGTCTGGTGTTTTGCACAGACAACAGGTTAAGGGTTTGTATTTGTGCATTCACAAATGTCATAATTTGTTCTCAACAATGTATTCTCAGCAAAAATATCTAATTTTAGTATCAGTATAATTGTAAGTTGACGTGTCGGTGAAAATGCTGCAATACAATTTGTTGCCACTTTTTCTGTACTTGCGCTTAGAAAGCGGCAATAAACTTAGCTGTAAGTATTTGCGATCTGACGTCAATAATTAAGTATTATGAAATCGACAGAAAAATTGACAATTATTATCAAGTGATACAAATACCTATCCAAAGATAAATAAATTATTTTTGACTTTTTGATTTTGACTTTGCCTAAATAAACTTGTTTAAATTGCCCTACATTGTTATAGATCCATCCAAGTTAATAATCAAAACTATTTTTGTGACACTGATTAATATTATTGTAACGAAAAACTACTAAAATTTGCGTACGTTACAAATAATTATTTTATACTTACATGCCATATTAATGCTTTAATTTGATTGTTTGTTACTTTTGTCGGTAAATCTAATTAACGGACCCAAAACAGGTCTTATATGTAATACCTAATTTTATCAAACCACATAGCGGTATAGATCAAAAGTCATTAACAAAAATGTATAAAAGCGTTTCCGACTTTTTTTGAGTCACACATTGAATCTGTTCCGAGAACTAACCAAATCATCAAGGTAAGTTTCAATGTTTTTACTGTTCAATTTTTTATTGTTTTTTACATTAAACATATTGTATTGTTTACACTACACAGTCACTTTTTAAAATAGTACCTAGGTAAATAAAAGAAAAATAATATTTAAATGAAAAAAAAACAACCGATTTTTTTTTTTTCAGAAGTTTGTTATATACCTCCAAAATTCTTCATCATGTCTTCACCAAATTAATATGGGGCTTGAGAATAAAGGCTTTTAAATAAAAAAAGAATCATCAAAACCGGTCCACGGTTGACAAACCTATTGCGTAACATACGGACAAAAAATAATTTAAAAAAACATATAATCGAATAATTGATAACCTTAACTTTTTTTGTAGGCGGTTAAAAAATTACATATCTTTCTTCTGTGTCAGATATTGAGTCAAAACACTTCACCAAAAAAAAATTACATGTAGGTATATAGCCCTGGAAATAAGGGTACTGAAACCTGTTAAGTACTTAACCAGTGTTATAGAATTAAGTTTTATTTACGCCATCTATATAAAATACACCCTTTTTAGGGTTCCGTAGTAAACAAGGAACCCTTATAGTTTCGCCATGTCTGTCTGTCTGTCTGTCTGTCTGTCCACGGTCCTACAGAGAAACTATAAGTACTAGAAAGCTGTAATTTGGATGGATATGTATATTAATTATGGCGAAAAAGTCGTAAAATAAAATATGGAAAAAAAAATTTTTTCAGTGTAGCTGCCATACAAGTAAAGACGTAGTCAATATTTTTTTTCTTTGAGTGGGGTGATGAAAACACGTTGAATAGATCTTTCAAAAATATTGTTAGCTTGTGAACACCATTTTTCGATTTAGGGATCCGTTTCTGAAATATTTGGGTTTAAAGTTCAAGTTTTTGTTCGAGTCAAGTGTCCCCGCCCTCTATCTGCTAATCGGTTATATATGGCCACGTGAAAAAAAATCACAATTATAGCATATATAATGTAGTTTGAAGGAAAACTATCAGAGCCAAGTAGGGTATACAAATTAAAAAGTTATAGGCGATCAACTTATAAAATGTAATATACTTGAAAAAAGACATTTTTATACAAATTCAATAGATATTAGTTTTTAGACGTTTTTAGTGGCAAGAACTCAAAGTTGGAATTCGCAACTATGGAACCCTACACTGCGCGTGGCCCGACACGCACTTGCCCAATTATTTCTTAGGTCACCGCAAACGGGCCACCATCAACGCGCACCAAAACCACTTTCCTACTAATTTAGCGTCACCGAGTGCGGCGAGTCCATACAAATGTATGTAGCCGCGGTTTTTGGTAGCCCATTTGCGCCGAGCCTTAACCAACATTGTATCGATGCTGGGCAGGTGCCTTCTGTACCTATTAAGTGCGTGCAATCGATTATTTTCAAAATGTTTTAAATTATCGCACCAACGTTTCATAACATCTTTTAAGACACTTATATATTTTTTCAGATGAAATATCTCCTGATCGCCCTGTTCGCTGTGTTCGCATTCGCGGCTGCCGAGCTCAAATGGGACGAGAACGGTCAGTACCGGCTAATCGAGACTGAACCTATTAAGGCCATCAAGTTCAACAGAGTGCTGCCGATAAACGCCTACGCCCCCGGAGCGATCCCGTACAGTGTGCTCTCGAACCCCACCTACGCTCCCGGAGCCATCCAGTACAGAGTGCTGCCGACCCACGCTTACGCCCCGGGAGCGGTTCAGTACTTGCCGTACCCGTACGCTCCCCTTTCAAAGGCGAATGTTCCGTACTACCCTCCCCTCGCTCCCATTCAATATGCATAGTGTATAATACTAAGTACTTTTTGATATGAATAAAAACAGCAATGATTTCGCTATGAATAGTAGCTAGTGATTTTATTTATAACTAGCTGCGCCATGCGGTGTTACCCGTGCTTAAAATAGCCTGTGTTAATTCAGGAAGTCATCTTCCTGCATACCAAATTTTAGGCTGGACAAATTTTATCAAAATTGTTTCAGCATATCTACGTCAAAGATAACATAATTACTTACGTAACAGATACCTAACGCCATAGAAACTGTTGGAGATCCCTTAAGTAAGCAAAACTGGAGTTTTGGGATAGGCTCACAGAGATGGCAGCAAACACGACTAGCGAAAAAAGTGACAAAGAAAGTGTTGAATATACTTTAAAAATATTTATTGCATTTAATATAAGTTATAGTCAATTAATTAGAGTATTATGTTAGTTAAATAATCTTCTTATCGTGTGTGTTAGTGACTAACACTAGTGTCAGAGTTTTTAAACCGCCTTAAAGGCCTCTGACATGGTTTTAGGTAACGACCAATGTCAAAGACAGTGACCGGGACCGACGGCTTAACGTGCCCTCCGAAGCACGGATCATCTTACTTATCTGACAATTAGGTGATCAGCCTTCAATGTCCTAACCAAACTAGGCCAACAACACAAAGTCGTTGCCCCCGCCAGGAATCGAACCCGCGACCTCCAGGTATGAGCCGAACGCTCTAACCACTACACCACGGAGGCAGTTAAATAATAGTAATAAAAGATTATAATGTTTTAATTATTACCTATAGCGCCATCTAGTGACAAGGAAAAGAAGTAATTATGTTTATAAGGCGATGGGTAGGCATCTCTACGTTCAGATGCCTGCAAGCAGCTTTATAAACCTATGATACCAATATTTATTAAATCAAAGAATTATCGGCATGACATGTATGTACAAAGATACGAGTGTTGGCCACAAACACATACTTACGACAAGTTTATTTGCCAGGCCAATCTATACTATCTATTTTATAATATTATAAAGCTGAAGAGTTTGTTTATTTGTTTGTCTGTTTGAACGCGCTAATCTCAGGAACTACTGGTTCGAATTAAAAAAATATTTTTGTGTTAGATAGATTATTTATCGAGGAAGGCTTTATTTAGGCTATATAACATCACGTTGCGAAGCGAAGAAACAGTCGAAAATGTGGAAAAAACGGGGAAAATTATTCCGGGGCTTCCGTTGCGTGCCCTGCGAAAACCGTTCGAGACACCCAAAAAATATGTATCAAAGAATTATTCCTCTTTTAATTATTTAAAAATATGTCCCCGACAGTATATGTCTATCTTTTAAGATTAACTCATAATAACCGTTTCTATGATAATCAAATTTGGTCGAAATTAATGCATTATTACAAATTGTTTGTCAGAGTTGTGTCAAATAATAATATTAATCTTTATCCAGATAAATGTGTTATTGATTAAGAGTATTTAACTGTGAACAAAATTGTCTTTGACATCACCTAATTGACCGAGCGAGCGAAGCGAGCGAAGCGTCTCAGTTTCGAGATTAGCCAAAAATTCTTTTGTCCGTCTGTCTGTCTGTCCGTCTGTCTGTCTGTCTGTCTGTCTGTCTGTTCTCGCCTACAGGTCGCATTTCTTAACCGATTCTCATGAAATTTTGTAAGCAGGTTCAGTAACTAAATAGAATTTTTTTGTCGAGCCAGTTTTTCGAAATTTTTCAAAATGGCGGAAATATGGGGGTTTAAAATTTTAAAACTATCATATATCCGCCATTTCAGAATATTTTCAAAAATGTCATTAGACTTTTTTGTTGCCATTATAAAAACGATATTTTTTTATTGGAACAACATTTTTGTCTGCACAACTTTTTATACGTTATACTAAAATGGGTTTAGGGTCACTCGTGAAGTCTAGCTGACTGAGCCGTGACGGATATACAATACAAATCTGCGTACAAAATATACTGAAACTATTTAAGGGTGAATTCAGCCCGGGTTACTAAACAACTTTCTTAATATAATCTATAGTTTTCTGGTTTTTCCAACAACGAGCTGACTTTGTCATTTGAAAAATGATGGGTAATTTTTCGGTGAAAGACTACTGGTACAGAACTGAATTTCAGCATCACGGTAGACCTCATATCCATGGGATTGTATGGTTGGAAGGTGCTCCTGACATTTCAGAGCTAGATCGAAAATCATTTGAATAAAGGGCTGTGACTGGTAACTATTTTGGAAATTTGGTCACAACCATGAATCCGCATATTATTATCGGTAAACCTGCACCGATAATTCATCCAAATCAGGTACATTATTCTGAAATAATAATCGCGAGGTCTAAGTTCGTGGCGAACTACTAGTTTTAATAAACATCTTATAAGATTAACAATTTTAAAATAACCATGTAACTAAATCGTCTAAATTAGTCGTGGGTAACAGCTATTAATAAAGCTGAGGAGGTAGGTTTGTAAACAAATAATAAATATGTTTCCCAAAATAACTATTACCACGCGGACTAGTTAAAAATAACCGGCTAAGTTCATGTCGGGCCACGTGCAGTTTAGGGTTCCGTAGTTGCGAAGGCCGACTCTGAGTTTACCCAACTAAAACGTCTAAAAACTAATGTTCTATTGAATTTGTATGAAATTTTACGTTTCCGACTATATTTTGTAAGTTTTAATTTAGTCACTATTGAATTTGTAAACCCTACTTAGCTCAGATAGATTTCCTTTAAATTTTGTTATATATTCTACTGCTGTTAATTTTTTCACGTGTCTACATTATATAACAGTTTAGCAGATAGAGGGACTTGACTCTAACAAACATTTGAACTATAAAACCAAATATTTTAGAAATATGAGTCTACGAGTATAGAAAAAAAATGGACTTCCACTTTCCTTGTATGGAAGAACTAACAAAAACAGACGGACAGACATGGCGAAACTATAAGGGTGCCGTAATAAATAAGGAGTAATTTCAAGTTTAAATCAGTACCGCGCGCCGCGGTTCAAAACCACTACCACTGTACCGAATTCTTTCAAACATGCAATAAACCTGGATTTTTTTCATACAAAACCGCATCGATTTCTATCCATCCGTTCGAGAGCTACGATGCCACAGCCAGACAGACCAATGGCGTCAAACTTATAACTCCCCAACTTTTTTGTCGGGGACTAAAAAATAAAGTAGTGGAAGGTAAACAATTTTCTAAGCGGAAAGTTCATCCCTCCCTAAACCAACTGCTTTTATTGCGATATTATGCAGAGTAATAACCGAGCTCATTTCCTAGTAGACAAACAAGTTTGTCGCACGAGGGATTAAATTATGGCAATTTGTGCTAGCTGGATAATCTTGATGGATAGCCTGTAGTGCTCCTGTGGTTAGCAGGGAAACCTAAATTAGTTTTTAGAAAATAAGCGAAAGTAACAGGAATTCCACGATGGAGAGGCGGAGGTGGCGGGATGATAATTCTTCTTCTTATCGTGTGTGAGTGACTAACACTAGTGTCAGAGTTTTTAAACCGCCTTAAAGGCCTCTGACATGGTTTTAGGTAACGACCAATGTCAAAGACAGTGACCGGGACCGACGGCTTAACGTGCCCTCCGAAGCACGGATCATCTTACTTATCAGACAATCAGGTGATCAGCCTACAATGTCCTAACCAAACTAGGACAACAATACAAAGTCGTTGCCCCCGCCGGGAATCGAACCCGCGACCTCCGGGTATGAGCCGAACTTTCTAACCACTACACCACGGAGGCGGGATGATAATAATTCAATTTAATTTTTTTTAACGGCTTAATTAGAGTTTTTATACAATATACAGCACAGGACCGAGATGGGTAGCGTCGACGAAGAGAGGCCTATGCTCAGCAGTGGGCGTTAGAAGGGCTGGGATGAAAATGACGATGATGGTCTTATAAACTAAACGTCCTTTTTATCGACCTCTGCAGGTATTGCAAATCTATACATATAATAAATATATATATGTCCAGCAGTGGACGTTGTGCGGCTGAAATGATGATGATGATGACATATAATAAAACAGTAAAAAAAGTGTGTCTGTACATCAAATATATTTCCAAAAAAAATATTGGGGGCGATGGAGACATAGTAATAGAGTAAAAATTAAAAAAAAATGTCTGTTTGTCTGTTTGTACACGCTAATCTCCGAAAATACTGGACGGATTCGAATGAAACTTTTTTTGTTATATAGCTATTAAGCCTGGGCAACATATAGGGTACAAATGATTTTGGAAAATAGAACGCCCGATGAAGAACTATAATGGTCCAGCTACACTATAAGAAATATAAAAATGTCGCCTTAGTAAAACTTGTTCAGCCTTATGAGCATTTTCCAGAGACATAAAGTCCACGCGAACGAAGTCGCGGGCTTCGGCTAGTGTTGAATAAGTTACAATAAGTATTATTTTACTTGGTACATATACAGCATTAGTCTCTAAAGGGTTAACAAGTGTGAAAACTGTACACACTCACACACAAGAAAATGATGCTTTTTCAGGGTTCCGTTGTAAACAAGGAACCCTTATAGTTTCACCATGTCTGTCTATCTATGTGCGGTTCTGTTTTAGACTCTTAATTAGGTTTGGGACTCATTAAGCAGCACGAAACAGCATTTTTCTATGCTGCTATCCTTTCCTGTCGCTCAGAATCTTCATTTGCTAGAGCGAGAGAGAGCGACGGAATGCTTAAGCACGGCCGGTGCAAAAGTGTTCCGTCGCTCTCTCTCGCTCTACCAAATGACGGTTCTGAGCGTAAATAGGCATCATTTCTTGCGTGTGTGTGTGTGTGTACTTGTGTGTGGGTGTGTGTGTGTACAGTTTTCGCACTTGTTAACCCTTTATTCTCCTTTTATCCTCTGGCTGCTCTGGCCAAGCTCTAGCAAATGAAAGTTCTGGGCGACGGACAAGGATAGCATAATGCAAACGTTCCGTTCCGTGCTGACAGATGAGATCCAACCCTTAGTACTAAAAAACTGTAAGTCGGCATGGGTATGTAGGTATATCAATTACGCCAGCAAAGTTAATCATATAATCTTGAAAAAAAAATTTAAGCGTGGAAGTTACATACCCGTAATAAATCAAACCACGGGCTATACACACGTTATTGACGTGATAACGTCTTTAAAATCGTTTTAGTCGGGTGACATGTTCAGAAACTTGTGTCACACCAAAACCTCACGAGCGCGATCGCAGGTATAACGAGAGAGAGACGGACCGATCTCCCGTCTCATCTCGAGCGCTGCCAGTCATTCCGTGAAACGACGTTATCACGTAAACATCTCGATCGTAAACCTACTTTACAAACAACCAATTTTTTTTTTGTTCTTTTACTATTATTTTATTTCCATTATACTATAGTGATCTAGTATAGCCCGTGGTTCGATTTATTTCGGGTATGTCCCTTCCACTTTTTATTTAGGGTAGCTTCCATGTAACGTGGGAATAAATGTCTATTTTTCTCGACTAACCGTGGTACAGGGTATCGTTATATAGGTCTTTAAAAAATATTGTGAGTTCGTAAACATCATTTATCGATATAAGGATCCGTTTTTGAAATATTATTTGGTTTTTTGTGAAAAAGGTTTAAAATGTACTTGGAAAAGGAAAATTTTATACAAATTAGTTTTTAGACGTTTTTTGTCGCGTGAACTGAAATTAGGCATTCGTACGGAACCCTACACTCTACACTGCGCGTGGCTCGACACGCACAGCCACGCGCACTGAAGAGACTCTCAGTCAAGAACTTTTCATTTATATAACCACAGGCTATACTAGATCACTATTATATAATGATAATAAAATAATAATCAGAAAACGATATAAAAATTGATATTTCCATACTATTTTAATTGCCCGGGCGGCTGCAAATTTTTGTATGGAAATGCCGAAATTGATTTTTCGTTTTTGACTGTTATTTTAATTTCATTATTTCATTTCATTTAATTCATTTCTATAGTGGTCTAGTATAGCCCGTGGTGCGATTTATTATGGGTATGTCCCTTCCACGTTGTATAAAGAAAAGTAACTGGGCGACCGAGCTTTGCTCGGTTACATCTCAAACATTACTTACTTTTTTTAAACTTGTCTAAAAACAATCCAAAAAAAAATATATATATATAAACTTGAACATAAAAAACGAGTGGGATTCGAACCCGTAACACTCTTTCTAGCGGTCCGCATCGCGACCATATTCTGCGTGGAAAGAAAAACGCATGAAAACTCGAAAACACGCGTTTTCCCAAACATAAGACTAATCTAGATCAATTGTTTACCCCCGAAAACCCCCATATACCAATTTTCGTTAGAGCCGTTTTCGAGATCACAGAAATATACAAATAAATAAATAAATATACAAGAATAGGTATAAGACAAATTGTAATGTGATTTACGACATACCGGTTAAGACTTCATTCCCGTCATGCCCTCATTTTTTTTATGTGGCACAAATAATATTAGTTCCGTGCTGAGCTGGGAGAAAAGAAAAAACTTCGAATGTACCAGCTGCTTCTCTTCCCGGGCAGATCGTAAGAGCCGATCATGCTAACAGGCGAAGCGGCTAGCAACCCATCACTATTTTGATTCCTTCATCCACCTTCTTGTCCACATCAAGCTAAAAGTGGCCTTTAAGGCGGCCCTTCACGGTTCGTCTATCGTCAACGCGAGAATGGTTGGAAATGCTTGTTGTTTCATCCAGCGCAATGATAGAAAAAAAAGAAAAGTGAAAAGAGAAAGATAGCACCTGAGCGCTCAGTTTGCATTATATTGTACGAATTTAGTATTATTATTTACTATTCATTGAACGAATGTTGCGGAAATTTCATAAAACTTGTTCCAGGTGATACGTGTTTATCAGTAAGTCTTACGAGTGTGTGAAATAAATGTTTTTCATTTAGAATCTTCATTACATTTGCAAGGTTTCTATGTAAATATTTTCTTTACTTTTACAATTCATGAGTACCATATGATCGGCCGAAGTTCGGGTAAAATTTGTGCAAAAAAGCAGATTTTCGGAGACTTATACTGAATTTGTTTTTCCAAATTTTAATTTTTTATTTCGATAGAAACCTAGATATAGCGCACAAGATTCCTGTAGGTTAAAAACTTTCCAAGAAAGATCTGTTACAACGCCATAATCACGTACGAGCGTTTGTATGAAAAGTAAGGCGGGTTGGCCGCTCTTAAGTCTTACAGCCCTAGGATCTATCTGCTTAGAGCCGCAAGGCTCAAATGCTCTGTCTGCCCCATTAGGGATAAAGACGTGATAGTATATATGTATGTATAACATTAGTTAGCAATGTTAAGAAACAAAAACAAAACGCAATCCCTACGCGGGCAACACCAACTTTAAACCACATTCAAATCGATTTCCTTTGTCTTCACATACACATAATTAACGGCTCTTACACATAACTTGTCTTGTAATCTTCTCCTTAGTGTACCAGTCCTATGAATACATTATAAATAAATAAATAAATATATATATATAGGGACAAATTACACTGATTGAGCTAGCCCCAAAGGAAGTTCGAGACTTGTGTTATGGGATACCAACTCAACGATACTATATTTTATAACAAATACATATATAGCATTATAGTTAACGTTTACATAGTTAGCAGATAGGGAAGTCCCTTTTTTCTAAGCAGTGTTAGCACAAATGTTGGGTACAGGCTAGAAATCCGTTTCCCTCTAACTGCCACTAACTTTATTAGAGCAATTATTTTACCGGAATCAAATTGTCGAAGCCACAAATTGTAAGTTAATAGAAACAGCAATTAACACTACGAGAAAACTGTTTATTGTTACATTGAACACGTGTTTCTGGTTACTCTGTAATCTGTATATAAACTGTTGACATATTTTGTGAACATCATTCACTTCTGCTTTTTCCAAGAAACGATACTAAATCCTAAATATATCAATCAAGGTAAGTTGAAAAAATAAACGTAAAATTTTAATAATTTATACGGGATTTTATAGAAAGATGATATTTAGTAAAAATTAGTTTTAACTAGGGAAAACGTGTTCTATTTAAAAACGTTTTTAACTGTAACCTATATATGTATGTGTATTTGGGATGGGGCTGAGGAAGATCTTCACAAAGAAATACTAGTTTGAGCGAATAATAAAAATCTGATATATTCGACTTTTTAACTTTAAAATAAAACTTAACAAATCCTTGTTTACTTCTTATGTCTTAAAACTTAAACTTATCTTTAAAATACGTCTAACACCTGAAATTCCGTGTTTACGTAATTTTCATTACTCCGTAATCCCTAATCCTTTTTTTTTTTTAATTTTGACTCGACTCTATTGCGTATTTAGCCAGGCTCAAGTTAATAAAACGCGGGAACAATCGATGTGAAGTAAATATATATATATATACAATCAAAGGTTGGTATAGGTCCTTTGATTGCTTTAAGGGAGCTTCTGGCGACAAATCTATACGAGTCCACTGGTTTTCATAGCCGATTGAGTGGCGGACGGCGCCTACAGACGCCCACCGCAATCCGCAAATAAATATCACTACAGCCGCACTATGACTGTTCACTTTAAACATTTTACATATTGTCCATGAGAATGATCATTTATAACACCAAACTACACCAATTTCATATTATAAAGTCCACTAGAATCAATTTGCAAAACAATTTAAAGCAAACTCCAACTGAACCCCTTGACTTTCCGCCAAAAACTCCAACCCTAATATTATCCCTATAATTCACATATTCTTATCAATTCAAACTTTTTCGCGCGTCTATCCCTTTCTCTCTCACACCATCTTACTTGTGTCATCTGTCCTTCTCTTACAAATCATACGTTCCTTTCCATTCAAAACTTTTACATCCTACATGTATGTGCGTGTAAAAAATAAAAGTTAATTGAAACCAATTCTGTTTTTCAATCTAATTTCTTACTTAGTTAACGTGTAAATGCTATTGTACCATTACGGTCAATAAAGATTTAATAAAATAAAAATTATTATCTTTATCTATAATTATACTCTCAAATTGAAAGATCAATTTTTCTGAATTTCAAAAGTAAGAAACGGACCCCTTATAATATCACTCGCTTATCTATGTATGTGTCTGTCCATTCGTCTGTAAATCAGTTTAATTAATATCTAAATTTTCATAAATCTTTAACAATCTCCTATACTAGACTAGGTTTACCCTTTATTACACGCTTTTTTATTTATTTTCCTAAACTAATATCGTCTTATTATAAAAACACAGTCTGACTACCTTTAAACCATTATCCGATCAAATCAAGTTGACATCTAGTAATATGTCATTGTCTTATTTGAAAATGTCAACTTGATTTGGTCTGATAATGATTTAAACCTAGTAACAAAGTTAGTCTGTGTTTCATAATAAGACTGTAAGCATTTTGTCGACCTCCGTGGAGTTGCGGTCAACATGCTAGTCTGTCACCCAGAGGTTCCGTGTTCCATCCCCGGTCAGGGCAAGTTAGAAAATTACCTTTTTTTAAGGTAATTTTCTAACTTTTAAATTGTCTCGGGTCTTGGATGTTTATCTATATTTGTATTTGTTATAAAATATAGTATCGTCGTGTTAGTACATAACAGAAGTTTCGAACTTACTTTAGGGCTAGCTCAATCAGTGTAATTTGTCCCCATTTATTTCTTCATCATCAGGAAATTCACGAAATGTATAATGTATTTTTTTATCCAGATGAAATTCTTCCTATTCTCCCTGTTCGCCCTCTTCTCCGTCGCCGCTGCAGAACTCAAATGGGACGAGAACGGAGAGTACCGGTTGGTGGAGACGGAACCCATCAAATACCTGACGGTACCCTCGGTTGCTGAGTTCGCCCGTACAGCCCCGGTAGTTTTACCCTACCCCGATCTGTCATACGTGACCCCAACTATAGTCCGGGCGTACAAACCTTTCGTATACTCCTATCGGCAAATCACGCATTAAAAACTATTGAAAATCATTGATACTGACTGAAGATAATAAAAATTATATTCGTATTAACAGTGTGGTTATTTATTTCTTAGTATAGTACTTTTACATTGCAAAATATTGCAATGAATGCATGTGTGTTCGCATCAAATCATACAAGTTTTCCACTTTCCGCGTCTCTAACAGAGATTAAATTTTGTATGCAAATGTAAAAACTATCATGAGAAAATCTGATCTGACTGACAGGAAGGTGGACTTAAGAATACGTGCGTTCCGAAACACGTAATCATCTTTCTTTTCGGATAATAAGGTGATTCAGGCCTGCAATATCCTAACCAGACTGAAAACCACTTTTCACAAAGTAAGTATGCTTGCTAGTGGGATTCGAACCCACGACCTGTGGATCACAAGGCGAACGCTTTGACCACTAGACCACTGAGGCAGTCAACTTTGAATCTAATAAAACCTTTTGTTTAATTCACTCATAAAACTAAATTAAATATTAACAATCCACGTAGCAACGTAGCACCAGAAAATACCAGTGGATAAAAATCGCATTTGCCCGCAAATCCTTCATACTTATTCAAGCTCACTTCACCTGTACAATAATTAATTAAAGCTTTTATAAAACACCCCCGCCGGGTGCAAAAATCCCCTGTGGCGTGTGACGTGCCGTAAGGCATGAGCGATTAGTGGTCACAAGATTGTATTAGTTTATTCGTGGAAATTATAAAAAAGAATCAAATGATGTATAGTGATGCCTCCATTGTAAGGATCGTGTGAAAGAAAACACAATGTACCTAATAACAGGCATGACAAATAGAAAAATATTTTTAGCCCATTGGTTAGATTATGAAAAAAATTGTACATGTATTTTTTTTTCTTTTTTTCTGAGAAACTAAAAATGTTAATAAAGATACAGCGCATTTAAATTCGCATGACGTCACAGATAACTTTCAATGCTCCGTATCTTTGTGAATTTTCACTTTTTTGGTAAACTGAAAAATATAGGTCCATTCTTTTTGGATAATCTAAAAGACTATATAATTATAATCATACTTTCGCCACCCCTATTGTTATTTTAAACTATTTAAGCGCATGAATATTATTACTATACATTGTCAACTATACCTTTGCCGCCAAGTGACGAGGCATTACAATCTAATGGAATCCAATGAACCATCTGAATTCTAATTTTTTTTCAACTTTTCATATAATATAGAAATGTATGCTTAGCCTTGCTATTCAGTAAAGCAACACTGCGAGTTTTCTGGGTACTTTTCCCTCGATCAGATGCATTCGAAGTTAAGTTTTGAATCAGACTTAGTTTATTAAAGTATTTTAATTTTAAGCTTTTATTATACTTACCCTAAATTTTTTCAACTTCAACATGTAACTATGAAAGGTGTGTTGTGATACTGAGCAATTTTAAAGGCGCTACTTTTGATAATTTTTATAAAATGTATTCTATACCACACGTAGCACCCGGGTTTTGAAATGCTAACAAAATGATGGAAATTCAGCGCCTTGCTGTGATATTGAGCGTTTTGAAAAGGCGCTATTTTTGATAAATTTAGGATCTTTCTCCGCTTTAATTTATACCTTATACCACACGTAGTACCCGGGTTATTAAAGGCTAACTAAATGATGGAGATGTAGCGCCTTGCTGTGATATTGAGCAATTTCAAAAGGCGCTCTTTTTGATAAATTTAGGATCCTTCTCCGCTTCAATTTATACCTTATACCACACGTAGTACCCGGGTTATGAAATGCTAACGAAATTATGGAAATTCAGCGCCTTGCTGTGATATTGAGCATTTTCAAAAGGCGCTATTTTTGATAAATTTTAGATATTTCTCCGCTTTAATTTATACCTTATACCACACGTAGTACCCGGGTTATTAAAGGCTAACTAAATGATGGAGATGTAGCGCCTTGCTGTGATATTGAGCAATTTCAAAAGGTGCTCTTTTTGATAAATTTAGGATCCTTCTCCGCTTCAATTTATACCTTATACCACACATAGTACCCGAGTTATGAAATGCTAACGAAATGATGGAAATTTAGCGCCTTGCTGTGATATTAAGCATTTGGAAAAGGCGCAAATTTTTAAGTTTGGGATGTTACTAGCGCCTGAAATAGCCCATGTGTTAATACAGCTTTCTGCATGCTCACAACAAACATACTCATAAAATCCTTTATAATACCTTGTACGCGCTCGTGTAAAGAAATAAATAAAGACAAAAATAAATATATTTAATTTACTGACTGATGTCACGTCGACGAAAAACCTGTAGATGTTCTTTGCTTGACATCAGTTATTAAATACATTTATTTTTGTCTTTATTTCTTTCTTTACACGAGCGCGTACAACCTATTAGTGTGATAGGCGCCATCCAATCAATGGACCACCTTTTGTTGCGTCCGAGCTGCCCTACGACATGTACCATAGAGGACCTTAAAGCTAATAACAGAGGGATTGCCGTGGCTACATACTGAAGAAGATGATTTGAAATTGAAGCTATAGTTAAACCATTTCGACTTAGGTAAGAAGAATTAGAGATAGGCGCTTAAAGATAAGGATGTAATTAACTAGACACACTATGTACATGAGTATAGACTGCTTCACCATGTGAATGTCGAGGCGATCCGACTCCTCGACAACACGGACATAGTAGATTAGGAGGTCACGACAAATTTGGTAACAATTAATCTTATCATTTATTTTTGGTCACAATAACCAACTTTTCAGACGCCTTATCTAAGTAACGCAACCACTTCACGCAGGCAGACCGACATATTTGGCATCAGAGAGGTGCTCTTTATTTTATAAAACCAGAGTCAGCCATATCCCTTATCGTTACTAAATTTGTCGTGACCTCCCGTTCTATAGTGCGACGTCTCAAAAGAACTAAACCTTTTGAATTAGTGTAGTTTTAAAAAAATACATTGACATTATAGTGCAGTGATGTGCCAGCAGAGACACAAGAACAAAGTTTCTTCCCCTTAATAGAGACAGTAAGAAAAGTGCCAATGAACACATTCTTAGTCAATAACATATAAAACTAGGTCAATGTTAAATTACTTTTAAGTCTGAGTTTTTTAGATTGTAATATTATAAGCGTACTTAATTATTTTAGATAAATCGGTACGTTAAGAATGTAAGAAAAACACTAAATACATGTCTACATAAATACAGACACATACATAAGTACATAACACACAATTCTAAATTATTTTTATTTCTGTTTTCCCTCTTTCACCCCAAGTTTTTCAACAAAAGTTCTTATTACGAAACCATAAAGTAAATCCTCATAACTTTTTAATTTGTTATAAACAACATGCAAATTACTTAACGGAAAAGTCACGATGGCTTCACTTATTTTATTGATATATTTTGCAGGGTGCAGGAGGGTCCGGAAAGCGTGCCCTAAGGGTGTGATGTCATGTGACGATATAGCGGATGGGCAAACAAAATTGGATACTCCAAAAGAGTACGCAATGCGGACGTTACTCCTTCTTCTTATCGTGTGTATAAGTAACTAAAACTAGTGTCAGAGTTTTTAAAAGGCCTCTGACATGGTTACGGACGTTACTGCGTATCCGCGTTTCAGTGTCAAGCAACATTGAGCATTAATTAATGATAATAAAGTCTAATTTGGTTTGACTTAAAAATAGGACATCAGTATCGAACGACTATCGTAATATTTTATGAAGTAACTCCCCTGAAGTGCCGAGTCTCGAGTCAGCGTGGGCGTCGTAAAGACTAAGGAGTAATATTTTTCAAAACTAAAAAAAACTGACTTCAGCGCAAAATTACCGATTTTTATAAAATTTCTATAAGACCACCTCGCGAACATTCAAACAGGAATCATTTTACAAATTAATCCAGGCGTCTTTGAGTAATAGGGAAACATACATTAAAGGTTAAAAATATTATTTACTGGATGCAAAAATGCATTTACAACGCTTTTTTAAAGAAGAAGTTTTTTTACTGACTTCAAGAAAAGGAGGTTATCCATCCGTCGAATTTTTTTATGTCTTTTTATGTATGATCCTCGATTACTCGAAAACGCCTAGACTGATTCCGATTTTTTTTTTTTGTTTGAAAGTTTATAAATTCCCAATAAATTTCCTCTAAACAGAGACTCGCCAACTCGCAATGGCCAGCGAGGCGTTTTAAGGCCAATATCCTAAATGCACAGACGCATACATTGTTAAGATAGTCAGCTTTGGGTGATAGTGAGCTGTAGAATATGGCCACTCCAAGTCTTGCCGTAGATGTCGTAGAAGGAGACTTAGAGAATACAAGCTAAACAAAGCTTATAAACATCAATGAGACCTCTCCAACCCGTCTGGCCAGCGTGGAGAGTGTAGGCCAAAATCCTCCGGCTGCTCTGGCCAAGTGTGGCTCTGGTACAGAGAGGGTCGTGCTCCTGCAGTGGAGAAAAAAGACCTGATGATGATTACGAGCTGAAGAAGAAGAGTGTACAGTAATGTACAATAGTGCCTGTAAATCCCGCTCCGCATCTTCGGAACCGCGCCCTTAGAGGGGTGGCAATGACCCCTATTCGGCAGTTACAAAATGCAGTCTCAATTTTCGCGCAATTTCCTTGGGATTACTTCTTTACGTCTAAACAGATGGGAGACTGTCTATTTTTATTTTTGTGTAGTTTGACAGACGTTCAAAATTTACATCTACACAGTATGTTTCTCATTATTTCAACCACATAACGTCCATTGCTGGACATAGGCCAAGGATTCTCAAAATGACCGACTTACCGTACGTATGCAGTATGTACAGTCGAGTTCAAAAGTTCAGTCATAAATAGTTCAAAGTTTTTAATCGCAAGAAAAAGCGATTAAAATTTGGAACTACCAATGTGCTTTTGACTTCGACTATTGGGTATAGTCGATGGCTTTTGAACTTGACTGTACGTACCGAGGGTGTAAATGTCGTGCGGAAAATAACAAACGTACAATGTACCAGCTTCATCTCTTCCCGAAAGGAATAAACTAGATTCTGAATGATGTCAATACGCGATGCGGCTAGCGAACCACTGCTTTTGTTTTCCTTTTTCCTACTTCACGCCCATCGTTATATGTATAGAAAAACAAAGATGGCCCATCGGATAGATAGATTCATCATCATCGTCATCATCAGGTCTTTTTGTCTCCACTGCAGGAGCACAACCCTCTCTGTACCACCAGAGCCATACTTGGCCAGAGCGGCCGGACTTTGGCCTACACTCTCCACGCTGGCCAGACGGGTTGGAGAGGTCTCATTGATGTTTATAAGCTTTTTTTAGCTTGTATTGCCTAAGTCGCTTTCTACGACATCCACGGAAGGACTTGGAGTGGCCCTATTCTACTCTGCCGGAAACCACAGGGCATCGTTTAGATTATTTATAAATTATTATAACAATACACGTGTTTTTTCTTCCATCCGAGAAACATAAATTGACGAAGTCACGGCTAGATACTATTTACATAGCGGTGACGTCACAAGCCCCACTCTGAAAACTTAGATGCTCCGTATCTTTGTGAATTTCTACTTTTTTGACAAATTGAAAAATAGGGGTCCCTTATTTTTCTATAATTTTTCTCTAGATAATCTAAAGACGGAACAATTAGAATAATTCTTTTCTGACCCTGTCGTCACCCCCTATTACTTCACATATTATTAAACATTTAAATAAATAGAATATTGAACTAAGAGAAACACAAATAATGAGTATAATCGTAGTTCTGATTACAATATCGTTCATTACCCGCTTCCTCCAGCAATAGCTCGTTTCCAGCTATTTGGAATGAAGCCTATAATTTAGAGGCAGTTGACTATGATGAATGAATGACGGCACGCGACGGACGATCAAATTAACGAAACAAGAGGAATAACCCTTCTTTATCCGACTGCACTAAAGCCAAATGGAAGGGTTATGATTTTAGCAGTCTATGTATGTATTGTTTGAATGTTTATTCAACCGTAACATCCGAACCGCTTATCCAATTTTCATAAATGAAATGTCAATTGATTCGTCATTATTGTCCGGGTGACATATACTATAATTGGTATGCAAGAAATGAACATAACGAATGTTAAGTTACACACAAAAGATTGAGTCAAAAAAAAATGTTGCCATATCGAGTAGGGTATCAACAAAATTGTCTTAATTTGTATATTTCAAAAATATATACATTGATCATCATCATCATAAGGTTTTTTTTTGTCTTCACGGCAGAAGCACGACTCTCTCTGTATTACCAGAGCCATACTTGGCCAGAGCAGCTAGAGGACTTGGCCTACACTCTCCTCGCTGGCCCGACGGGTTGGAGAGATCTACTTGATGTTTATAAGCTTTGTTTAGCTTGTATTTCCTAAGTCGCCTTCTACGACATCCACGGGAGGACTTGGAGTGACCCTATTCTACTTTGCCGGGAACCACAGGGCTAGCTTATATACATTGTTAGCCGTAAATGGCTCTCGTAATTAACGTAACGATATTCGTTTTTTAAACGTAGATCTTATTCGATTAGTAGAGTAGTTGTATACTACTCTCTCCGTGTTGCTTCTAGCCTAGAAAAGAAGCATTCCAGCTCTTCCTGTAGTTTTTGTAAAAGGCGATTAGAGGACTTGAAACATTTCGTGCTACAAATCGCTGCTTACCAGTAGTCCTAGTAGTACCATGGTTTGCATTCCCAAGGAGGGTTGACGTCAGGCAGACGGTCGGTTGTAAAACTTATATCAAAATCATTTTTACTGTCTTGCCTAGATTTCTCGTTCCATGTATCATTTATGAACAAAAAAAGTTTTACTATTGTCCTTTATTTGTGGACATGGGTTCAGGTAATGACAAAATGCGAGCCTAACATTACTCGCATTTCGTGATTTCTTAAAATCGTGTTGTCAGAAATACAGTGCCAGGATTAACTTAAAAGGTTGTTTGTTTGTTTGTAATAACTTTATTGTACTATGAAAAAACACAATTATATACAAAAAACAATAGAATAAATTGACAACGGCGGACTTATCCCATAATGGTATCTCTTTCAGTTGACCAGCGAATAAGAAGATAGGACAATTACTCACAAGAAGGGTATATAAGTTTGTACTTACACAGGATAATTGAAACTAACATTATATCTAACTAAAATAACTGTGTAGTTACATGCACGTGTGTGCATCCTAACAAGATATAAACTTACATAAACATAATAAATATACATACTCATACATAAGCCTACATAAATATAAAAAGGTTTTGCAATGAACGTATGGGAAGTCTTCTGTACATTTAATATTTGCAACTAGAGTCGTTAGGAGACATAAGCTCATGTACTTAACCGGTGACTGAATTTAAGTAATAAATATTTAAAATGAAAATATTACACTCATATGAAAGTATCTTTTTAATACCTTATTATAAGTATAGAAAAATACTTAAACATGACATAAAAAAATAAAGTTAATACATACTATCACGTCTTTATCCCTAATGGGGCAGACAGAGCATTTTGGGTCTTGCGGTTCTATGCAGAGCCCAGGGCCGCAAGACCCAAAAGCCACTTTTAGCGTCATGGTGGGCGAGAAGATGAAAAAGCAATCAATACAGTGATGGGTTGCTAGCCGCATCGCCTGTTAACATGATTTGCATTTTTGCCCATTCCCTCGATCGGCTTTTACGATCTGTGTGGGAAGAGAAGCAGCTGGTACATTCTAAGTTTTTTTTTATTTCTCCCAGACCAGCATGGGAGTAAAGTTAATATCAAAAAAAAGCTAAAAAGAAAAATATATGTAATCAAATCTCGAAAAATAAAATAAGAAAAGCTTTTTTTTAATTGTATTTTTTTTAAATACAGCATCTGCAAACTTGGCATCTAATCCACTAAAATCGAAATCGAAATTGTGTTCCGTTTGGAGTAGGAACTAAGAGTGCCAATAAAAAACGGAACGAAATTACTACCGGTAGCTACAAAATACGGAGAGTGTAGAATTTGCACAGGTTAGTATAAGTAGACATAGGCCTACGTTCAGTGGTGGACTTCTTAAAGTTGAAATACAGACATCACGTCTTTATCATTAATGGGGTAAACAGAGCCCTCAGTCACAAAGCGTCAAGGTGGGAAATGGAATCATTCAAATCGTGATGGTTTTTCAGCGGTACGACCTATTGACATGATATACCTGTTCCCTCGCTCGGCTTTTAGAATGATTGGTGATGTAGGTAATTGGTAAGGTAAAAATATTTATGTATAGCAGAAGTATTAAGGTCCTTTATTTATCGAAAGTTAAGAAGATACTGGCTGTATGTTGTTTACAGTAGAACATAATTTTTCACCTGCTTTTCACTCAGATGAGTAATAATAGAGGCGACTGAAAGGTATTAGGTAAGAGACAATAGGCAGCAGCAGCTATGTAAAGACTTAAAACCACATACAATTATTTTTCCTCTATAAGGTTGCAACTTTCACAGCTTTGTCTAAGGCCAGGCCATTTTGGCCTATTAAGAGCTAAGCTTTTGTTTGTGCAGCAACCAATCCCTTTCATCTCTCTCCGTCCAAAGTCAACTCATTTTTATCCTTGTAGGCTGAAACTCTAATTTGATCTTTTAGTTGTTTTATAAAACTGTCTCTAGATCTTCTTTTGCGTCTTCTTTCTTCTATATTTCCCACAAATATTAATTTAAAAAAAAAATCTTATCACACTATCACACTAATGCCTGTGTGATAAAATTTGGTATGTAGAAATCTGACACCCTGGTTAGCACATAGGCTACTTTAGGCGCAGGTAACATAAGTTATAGGTACTTCTATATTTCCATATTTTGAATCGGTATCCACCCCGCTTCAATGCAATTTTGCACTCGATTGTACCAGCTTTATCCATTGTCGGGGTCGGTGACCTTAAACAGTTTTTTCCTCACCTGTACGTTTTGTTTTTCCAGCGACAGCGATGCAATTGTTAGGGTGCATAAAAGATTAAGTTCAGGTGGGACAAATAATTTTCTATAATAGCTTTTTGATTATAAAGACTTTATTTAGTAAACAAAACCTACTAGACAGTAAATTAATTTTATAATAAGGGCCTAAAATTCCTTTATCCATTGAAACAGATATTTTTAATTAACCGTGTATTCAAAGGTAACGATACAAATTAACTTCTGTTAAACAAGGGACTAGACATTTTGAAATATATTTTATAAACCTTAATGAAATTGAAATTGGGATTGCCACAGATATGAATACAAAATAGATATATGATGCTGTTTTGAATATAAATAAAGTGAGACATAAAATTCTGACTAAGATTTCTACCTTCTGGTATTGGAGAAAATAAATAAATGTAGAATGTATCATCTGCTTCTCTTCCAGCGCATATCGTAAAAGTCAAGGGATTCTCGTGCATTCTCGGGGATATATGAATTTTGCCCCCATTTGAAATAAATTATTTGAAAGAAGACGGAGATATAATTTAAGTTTTTGTCTTATGTGGCTCTAGATAATCTTTCAAACTATTTTATATGAACTACTGTTTAAGAGGCCGTATATTGACTTTGTCAAATTTCACTCAACTTTGCGTCGTGTTTTTGAGAAAACTACAGGATTATCATTTGAACCATTTTGCCTATAAACTTGCTTGTTTTAGTATAATTCACCGGAATCCAACGTGCGTTTTGCCAAATTTCAAAAAACGCGTCGCGGGGCTTTTGAGATTTTCAAATGATTGAATTATCGGCCTCTTAAAGTTAAAAGTAAGAACATGAAGCTTTTCTTAGAATTTTTGCGAAAAGCGGCCATTTTTGTCTACATTCTAACGTAGTATTTGAATTCTCTTTTTAACCCCCGAAAAAAGGCGTGTCTGTGTATCTGTGTGTCTATGCGTGGTATCGTAGCGCTTGGGCCGATTTCAATACGGTTTATATTTGTTTGAAAGCTGACTTGATCAAGATGGTTTTGTGTGCATGATGTGTTCGCTCCTAGAAGGTGGTTCAGTCTATGTTATTTTGAGTCTTTAGAACATTTTCTTAGTATTGTAACAATCAGTTTGCGAACCAAATTTTACAAAATGGTTTGTTTGTTTGTTTGTAATAACTTTATTGTACCAAAAAACAAAATAAAATACAAAAATTCGAAAGAGCAAATATACAAAGGCGGACTTATCCCATGTAGGGATCTCTTCCAGTCAACCTGCGATAGATTGAGAGGACATTTACTCAATCAAAAGGTAGAAATAAATACGTACTATTTACTTTAAATAATTCTTAACTATATTTAACGTAAATCAGTTCAGTAGTTCAAAAGATATGGTGTATGAACGTGATTTTTTTTTTAAATTATCCTGGCAATAATCTTGTATTGTGTCTATAAATTGAATGCGTCAATGAGGAACCCGAACAAACGGTGATCGTATTTTGTAAATGTTGTATTCTGATGTGTTTTAATTAAATGAGGTATCAACAGGCTGCGTGATTTGGCGTTGATGACGGTTGATTTGTTCCGGTTGCGAGGGCTCCGTTTATTTTTAACTTCGCATTCAACATCAGTGTTTCGTGGCATGTGAAAAAGTGGGGCAGATAATAAATATATTTTTAACATAAATAATTTTTCAGAACGAAATACCGACTTCATCACCAAACTACACTACAGGTCTTGAAAAAAAAAATGGTAACACTTGACAAGTAAAACAAAAATTATATATAAAATGAAATAGAAATATTATATAATATTATATAAAATGCAATAAATATTATATTAAAAACATTTATTGCATTTTATATAGCTTAGGTATATTTAATTAATTACAGTACTATTTTATTTAAATAATAGTAATAAAAGATTTTAATGTTTTAATTATTACCTATAGCGCCATCTAGTGGCATGGAAGTGAAAAAATCATGTTTATAAGGCGATTGGTAGGCACGGTGTGGCATGGTATAGCGGACATTCCTCCGCAATGTTGTAATGTTCGGTCACATTTTTCTCAAAATACACTTATATAAATAATAAATAAAAAATATATATGTACAAAATCCACAGATTGAGTTAGTCCCAAACTAAGTTCAAGACTTGTGTTATGGGATACTAACTCAAGAGTCATAATCACCAGGTAATTTTAGTCTCCAGTACCTGGGCGACCGAGCTTTGCTCGGTTACATCTCAAACATCGAAAATACGCGTTTTCCCAAACATAAGACTAATCTAGATCGATTATTTACCCCCGAAAACCCCCATATACCAATTTTCAGCGAAATCGTTAGAGCCGTTTTCGAGATCACAGAAATTTATAAATAAATATACAAGAATTGCTCGTTTAAAGGTATAAGATTGATGGCAGGAGTACGACTCTCTCTGTAATACAAGCCATACATACTTGGCCAGAGAAGCTAGAGGATTTGGCCTACACTCTCCACGCTGGCCAGACGGCGGACATACCATCATTTCAGCCGCATAACATCCACTGCTGGATGGACATAGGCCTCTCCCAAAGATTTCCAAAATGACCGATCTAGAGAGATATACACAGGTCAAATTTATAACACCCCTTTTTTTGCGTCAGGTAATAAAACATTTGAGACTACTTGCAACTTAGACGAGTTGCTATTTAAACGTGTTTCGAGTTGCGTTTAAGACGAGTTTCTAAATAGACTTATATTGCACTTATTGACTAACCGAGCGAGCGAGGCGAGCGAGGTCTCTAAATCGAGTTAGGGGCGAAAACACATTGTATGTATGTATGAATGTGTGTATGTATGTATGTTTGTACCGCGATAACTGCCGAACCGATGGTCTGATTTTGATGAAATTTGGTAAGCATGTAGGAAATATTAATAGAATTTTCAAGTTCATTGGGCATCAAAATCGGTTGAGTAGTTTTTGAAATATTAATAAAAATGTCCGCGATTATGTAGGAAACGAAACCATAGCGCGTTCTAACTTTGGATAGCGCCATCTAGGTGTTACTTAGGGAACTGAATTGTGAAACGCGAATAATCATCGAGAGGTCTAAGTTCGCGGCGAACTTCTAGTATTGCATTTATTTGAGACTATATTCCATTTGGTTAGGTATTTAAATAAATGTAAACAATCTTGACATGTCTTTTTATTGAAATATTATATTATATACACTGTATAAATCTATAATTTTGCTAATTACAAAGTAATTATGTTATATATTATAAATTACATAATTACTTTGTAATTTGCAAAGGAATTGATTGAAGTAGTAAATGGAGTATAACTCATTAAAAATAGCGGCATGCGAGTAAATGTTTTTAAAAAGAAATACATCGTATTTTGTTTACTTTCCATAACGATGGCTACAGTGAATGAGTCAATGGAAAGCCCGCCATGCATTATGAAACGCGATCGATGCCGTCTGCACGGCACGGTTGCACCTCAACTTGAAACTAGATTAGATAACAGCGAACACTGTTGCATGTTTATTTTATCAGGGCAAAAAATGTTAAATCTTTTCTATAGTAGCAGAAGTTGCGCCCTCATTTCAAAGAAACTGTTTAAAAGTAAATATGGTGATTATTAAAAATTTGACTGCCAACAATCTTTAGAAAGACCTTAAGGCCATACCCAAATTTTCCGGGGTCCAGTGGCGCCGCCATTTGAAATAAATCATTTAAAAGGAAACGGAGATATCATTCAATATTGTGTCTTGGTCAAGCCCTAGATAACCCTTAAAACTATTTTATGAACTACTGTTTATAATGTAAAGTGCGAAGTATGGCCTTAAAAATATTCTATGAATAACCTTTAAAAGTATTATTGATCCGCCTAGTTTTAAAGCGAAAACTCGTTTTAAAACTAGACCGACTAACGCAATTACTTTCAAAGGTATTCATAAAATAATTTAAAGGTCTTTCTACAGATTTTTGCCAGTATTTTTTTTTTTATTATCACCATATTTACTTTTAAACAATTTATTTCATGTGAGGGCGCGACTAATGCTACTATTTCGCCTTAAACACAAATCTCAGTGAGGCCAACGACAAGGTGGTCGCCGCGGCAAGTTTTGGTCTAAACGAATTTAATTTCAGCCATTTTTACTCGATAAGAAGAAGACTTCTTTTAAATATCTATCTATCACCATCATTATCTAAGCGTATTCCCAATTGCATCCTTAGCTGTAACGATTTAGAACCCGGAGTCCGCTACCTAACCTAGGTGATTTGTCGAGGTTACTGGTCTCCCATGCTGCTCTGGGAAAAATAAAAAAAACTTAGAATATACATGTTAACAGGCGATGCGGCTAGCAACCCATCACTGTATTAATTGCTTTTCCATCTTCTCGCCCACCATGACGCTAAAAGTGGCTTTTGGTTCTTGCAGCCCTGGGCTCTGCATAGAACCGCAAGACCCAAAATGCTCTGTCTGCCCCATTAGGGATAACGATGGTATGTATGTATGCATGTACTGGTTTTTACACAGAGCGACTGCCGTCTGACCTCTGCAACCCAAAGGATAGACCAGAACCAATCCTTAGATAGGTTTGTACAAACGCTAGATGGCGTTTGGGACTTCCTTTTAATTTAATATACGAGTGCGTGATAATTTAAAAAAAGTCCTCCAGCCTGTTTGTCTACCCGTGTGATAAAATAAAACTTTACCGTTACACAAAGTTAAGCAAACTAAATTTCTTTTGCCTTATTCAAAAGAAAAACAATCATGACGAATTGTTTTCCAAAAAACATCGAGAAGTCGTTACGAAGAGAAAAAAACGCATTATCTGAATAAGTTACGTGGGCGATGAAGGAAACTCCACAAAGAAATATTAATATTTTCTCAAACCAGTAAATACGAGTTATGGAGTTTGGGTAAACATAGATTTAAGTATCAAGTAGATGTGTTATTTGTGTAGGGACCACAACATTATACTGAAGTCATAATTATCATTCCAGCGTATTTTCCCGGTTGCTCAGCAGTTATGCTTCAGAGCCCGAGGTCCGCTTCCTAACCAAGAAGATTTGACGAGGTTGAACAGGTTTTTACACAGAGCGACTGCCTTCTGACCTCCGTAACCCAAAGACACCACGACCTATCCTTGGATAGATTTCAGCAAACGCTAGATGGCGTTCAGGATCCACAGTTTATACGTGCCTTCCAAAACACGGAATCATCTTTCTTTTCGGATAATCAGATGATTCAAGCCTGCAATACTGAAGACTAGAAACAACTTTTCACAAAGTATGCTTCCAAGTGGGATTCGTACCCACGACCTCCGGATCAAAAGGCGAACGTCTTGACAACTGCACCACGAAGGCAGTCACAACATTATACTAAAGTGTAAGTGGATGAATACTGTGAAAATTGAGGACTTTTCTGACTCTGTTAAAGATAACAGAGAGAAGAAGAGAGAGACTCTCTCTTCTGGCAATCTTACTCTATGGAAAGTACCTTCATAGAGTACGATAAAGTCAAAGGATAAAATAAGAAAAATTATATGTGATAAAATTGCTTTAAAACAATATCATATATCCAATTATGTTTAAACAGTTTACTGTTTCAATTTTTTTTTAATTCAAATTTTCAATCAATTAATAATGAATAGTTTAATTACAAAATATGTTTAATAATCTGCTAGCAACTTGATTAAATTTATTTATTTACTAAATTAAATTAGCCTTATTGCATTTTTTTGTGTTTGTTGTGATTACGATTTAAAAAACATACAAAAATACAATGTTTGAATCTATAACACATCTAAGTTTACCACATTTTAAATCTTGCACCCGTTGGGGTGATCCCACAGTCAGAGATGGAACAAAACCTTAACGAAAAGTAATATGCTTTCTCTATGAAAACTTTTAAGATATCAAAGCTAGGGGGACAAATGGGATGATACAATTACTCGTTATATGGAAAGTTCTCCTCATCCAAGCCAGTTTCTTGTCTTTTTTGTACGTTTTCTTTTCTATTTTTGTGAGAATTGCTCTTAACCCATAACTGGTTTTGTTTTGTGAGTTTTAACAGACTCCAGACAAGGAGAAGATTGACAATTTGACTGTGTGTTTTTCTTTTATATATGTTACCCGATATTTTAAAGTATTTATAACCGACTTTAATGATTCTTTTTTATTAGAATTCCGTCTGTCTGTCACCAGGCTTAGTCTCATGAATAACGATAGCTAGACAGTTGATGTATTTCTGTTGCCGCTGTAACAACAAATCCTCTGGCTGTTCTGGCTAAGTACTACATCCATACATACATACTATCACGTCGTTATCCCTAATGGGGCAGACAGAGCATTTTGGGTCTTGCGGTTCTATGCAGAGCCTAGGGCCGCAAGACCCAAAATCCACTTTTAGCGTCATGGTGGGCGAGAAGATGGAAAAGCAATCAATACAGTGACGAGTTGCTAGCCGCATCGCCTGTTAAAATGATTCGCATTTTTGCCCATTCCCTCGATCGGCTTTTACGATCTGCGCGGGAAGAGAAGCAGCTAGTACATTCTAAGTTTTTTCGTTTCTCCCAGACTAGCATGGGAGACAACAAACACTAAAAACAGAATAAAATAAATATTTATATAGGGCTCATACAAACGTGATTTTTTTATAAAAATGGTAAACGGCGAGTCTGACTCTTACTTAGCCAGTTATTTGAAAGCGTTTACCAAAAGTCCCATACTACTTTGGTGAAGATATAATGAAATACTTTGAAGATATTATGAAATCGTTTTTTGTGAATAGTTTTAAATTGTCTCGTTGGCCCGAAATAAAAACAATAAGTAATTTTTAAATACCAAGCATTAAGACAATTTGAAGTTATTTTAAATGTGAGTAGCTCAGTTTGTATTGATTTGCGTAAAGTCCTAGATCTGAAATAGTATTTCGTCATTTTTTACATTTTGGGCTAAATTTTTTGTCAAACAAGACACACGTTAAAAAAATTATACCCGAACACGGCAGCCATGTACGGCAAACAATGTAATTTCAATTGGTTATTTACATTTAACAAAACACGAGGTTTTACTATTAATAATGATAGACCATTTTTAATAATTTTCAATAAATGACTCTTACCGTAACATATATATTTTTAAAATGTGCTAATCTAGACCTATCATTTGATACCCCACTCGATATCGAATCAAAATATTTTTTTGACTTTCACATTTTACGTACATAACATTCGTTATATAGAATAGAATAGTCATTTATTCCTCCGAATATGGTGGTAACAAAAGGTGTTAACAAAATATCACAAGAGCAAACATATTCTGCCATCACAGCCGTAGGAATTTCAATAGGCACATGCACATACAATTACTAATATTATCAATTAAATTTACATTAATTAAATAATAAAACATTAATAAGGTACAACAATAAAATTATTTTATTAAGCATAATATTTCATTAATTTTATAGTAACATTTATTTAAGAGCCAGTCGAAAAGCTTGCATTTGAATTTATTATAAGAACGTAATTCTCTGATTTCACGTGGCACCGCATTATATAGTTCGATTGCCATACAGAACACATTTTTATTATAAATTTCAAGTCTCTGCCTCGGTACTTACAGTTTAGTGGGATTTCTGCCATTTTTCTTTTTCAATACTGTGTTGTGTAAAGGGATGTATATAACGATCAATTTAACTTGTAAAAAAGTCAATTTAAATTGTATGCTAAAAGTGCTATATTGCAGACAATACTGATAAATCTATTGACATATCATTTGTTAAAATTGGACAAGCGATTCGAATGCTACGGTGAACAGATAACATACTCACATACATACACAGACTGCTAAAATCACTACGCTTTGCCGAGGTTGGGTAAAAATTTCAAAGTCAAAATTAGTTATGATCATTTTAATGTATGCATTAATATGATCATAACCTAATTTTGACTTTGAATGTTTACTTTGAAATTTTTACGCAGTAAAAAAATCAACGTCTACGTTTACCAGTCAATATTATTAGAGTTTATTTTTTCGACGAATATTGAAGTAAACAAATGAAATAAATATACCGTTATTATAGGTATTTCTAAAAGTGGCAATTTACTGGAATTTTCCGTAATATTCATTGAATATTCATGGATGCAGAAACATGGAAAATTGCATGACTGAAAGACGTTCCATTTCCCGAGCTGTGAAAGAAAGCTGAATAAATCGGAGGTAAAAATGAAGAACAGAATAAATCGTGGGTAAATATAAAACAAAGGAACGCTGTTGCTTGGTATTCCGATCGTGACAAAAGTCACTCGGTGTATTTCTTTTAAGGGACTACCTGAATTTTCCGGGGTCCAGTGGCGCCCCCATTCGAAATAAATCATTTGAAAGGAAACGGTGATATCATTTAAAATTTTATCTTGACCAAACCCTAGATAACCTTTTTTACTATTTTATGAACCACTATTTATAGTTTAAAGTGAGAACGTGAAGCTTTGAAATTGGTATATGGGGGTTTTCGGGGGTCGGAACAATCGATTTAGATTAGTCTTATGTTTGGAAAAACGCGTGTTTTCGAGTTTTCATGCGTTTTTCTTTCTACGCAGAATATGGTCGCTAATTTCGTCGCGCCGGCCGCTATCCGTTTGACTCAGCGGTTTAAGATGTGGACCGCTAGAAAGAGTGTTACGGGTTCGAATCCCACTCGGTAACTTGCTTTTGTTTTTTTTTTATGTTCAAGTGTATACGATATTTTTTTATTTTGTATTGTTTATAGACAAGTTTAAAAAAATGTAGTTAATGTTTGAGATGTAACCGAGCAAAGCTCGGTCGCCCAGGTACTAAATAAATTAACACTCAAACATCCAAACTTAAAACAAACTTTTGCGTTTAGGGCCTAAATTGCGATAAGTGGAACCACGTGACGTGTTCAGTCTATCTCTTTCACGTACTCTACGTGCGACAGAGATAGCAGAATACCGTGATGCTGTTTTTTTAAATCGATTAGTTTATTTAACAGGTTTAGCGCATTTGTTGTACAAATAAATGCAGTGTTTATTTTATTAATCGCAATCAAGTACTAATGTAGATTATCTCATGTATTTTAGGTACTTTATGGTTCACGCGTCTATACCGTTATCACAATAATTAAACAATGATATTAATAAACACGGATGCCATTTAAATGTGGTTTGTTCATTCGATTATAATGATCAACCAGATTACCTAACGACTGTATGTGTTGATTGCTTTTAATTTAGATTGATATAGTCATTAATGGTTAGTTTTTATTAAACTTGTGATGGTTTCTACGAAAAATTATTAAGTGCTTTATTGTTTTACGTGTTTCAGTTCTTGTATAAGATTTTAATCAATAAATTATTTATTTTGAAATGATTTGAATTAAGCATTAAAAATATTAAACTTGATAGAACTTAAGATTTGAAAAATAAAAGTTAGAAGAGGTCCAGTCCTAGTAGTTCTACTGGTAGATATTTTTTTATTAACCTTTACTGTCCCACTGCTGGGCTAAGGTTTCTCCCATTGTTCGTTTTTGCCTGCGACTTCGTTCGCGTGGTATTTATAACTCCGGAAAATGCTCATCCGGCTAAACAACTTTTGGTAAGGCGTAATTTTTATATTTCTTATAGTTTAGCTGGACCATTATGGTTCTGCATCATGTGTTCTATTTTCCAAAATCAATTATACCCTATATGTTGTCCAGGCTTAACAGTTATATCACAAAAAAAAAATCATACGAAAAACAGACAGACATTTTATATTTCTTTCTCTATTACTATGTCTCCATTGCCTCGAATTTTTTTATAAAATATATATTTAATGTACTGACTTAAGTATCTATTTTGGAATTCTTTTTTAGTTTAATGTAAATAAAAAGAGCAGGTCTGTCTGGCACAAGGCATTCCTCAAAATTATGTTGTGTTGTAAAAACAATTTTTCAGTTATAGAAATAAAAATATATATTTTTTTTATGAACAGTAAAAAAAATAAACAATATACCTTAAGGTATTATCTAAGGTATATGCAAATGTGTTACACAAAGGGTTTGTTCTTTAGTCGATCAAATTAAATGCTGAAAATTTACTAAAAGTTTTTTTTGTAGTAAACTTTCTGAGATTGCACATGTTTTTATATGACGATATTCCTCGTAAAGTAGAAAGAATGTTCTGAATTATTAAGTTATTTATGAAGTCGTTTAGTTATTAAAGATTTATATTTAAAAAAAAAAACGACGGGTTGCACTCTGGGAGTGCCGGCAGAAGTGAAAACTTGAATATTAACGTTGTGCATTTTTGATATTTTGGAATGGTTAGGGAATAATTTTGCACGAATTGCTTTAATTATCAGTATAAAATATTTCAAATCTTTTCTGAACCACAGTCTGTCACAAATGTCACAAGCATGACCAAATTCATTTTCAAATACACAGCAGTATGGCCACTACACAGACGGTCGAGCCATCAGCTGTCACCATCCATGGATGCGCGTAGCACGCTGTAACATAAACACACACGAACATTCGCGCAAGCGCCCTGCGCCGTCTTACGAATTTTCGATCAGGCCACGTGTCCTGACGCGAGTTTAATATTTTTTACCCATTCCATAAAAAGTGCACAACGCCGCTAAAGAAGTTTTCACTTCAAAATACGATGAAATCTACGTTCCGCGTCATTTCAGCGTTCATTCCGCGTTTACCGCTTCCCTGTCACTGTCAATAGCCTGCGGGGTATGTCGCGGAAGGCCCTGCATCTTATCCTCATGAGTTTGGAAAAACTTCGCCTTAAGGCCATACCCGAATTTTCCGGGGTCCAGTGGCGCCCCCATTTGAAATAAATCATTTGAAAGGAAACGGTGATATCATTTAAAATTTTATCTTGACCAAACCCTAGATAACCTTTTTTACTATTTTATGAACCACTATTTATAGTTTAAAGTGAGAACGTGAAGCTTTTCTACGAACATTTGTGAAAAACGGCCACTTTTAGCTAATGTGTGTAGAAAAGCTTCACATTCTTACTATAAACTGTAAAAAGTAGTTCATAAAATAGTCTGAAGATTTCTAAGGTTTGGTCAAGATATAATTTTAAATGAAATCACCGTTTCCTTTCAAATGATTTATTTCAAATGGGGGCGCCACTGGACCCCGGAAAATTCGGGTATGGCCTTAAGGCGAAGTTTTTCCAAACTCATGAGGATAAGATGCAGGGCCTTCCGCGACATACCCCGCAGGCTATTGACAGTGACAGGGAAGCGGTAAACGCGGAATGAACGCTGAAATGACGCGGAACGTAGATTTCATCGTATTTTGAAGTGAAAACTTCTTTAGCGGCGTTGTGCACTTTTTATGGAATGGGTAAAAAATATTAAACTCGCGTCAGGACACGTGGCCTGATCGAAAATTCGTAAGACGGCGCAGGGCGCTTGCGCGAATGTTCGTGTGTGTTTATGTTACAGCGTGCTACGCGCATCCATGGATGGTGACAGCTGATGGCTCGACCGTCTGTGTAGTGGCCATACTGCTGTGTATTTGAAAATGAATTTGGTCATGCTTGTGACATTTGTGACAGACTGTGGTTCAGAAAAGATTTGAAATATTTTATACTGATAATTAAAGCAATTCGTGCAAAATTATTCCCTAACCATTCCAAAATATCAAAAATGCACAACGTTAATATTCAAGTTTTCACTTCTGCCGGCACTCCCAGAGTGCAACCCGTCGTTTTTTTTTTTAAATATAAATCTTTAATAACTAAACGACTTCATAAATAACTTAATAATTCAGAACATTCTTTCTACTTTACGAGGAATATCGTCATATAAAAACATGTGCAATCTCAGAAAGTTTACTACAAAAAAAACTTTTAGTAAATTTTCAGCATTTAATTTGATCGACTAAAGAACAAACCCTTTGTGTAACACATTTGCATATACCTTAGATAATACCTTAAGGTATATTGTTTATTTTTTTTACTGTTCATAAAAAAAATATATATTTTTATTTCTATAACTGAAAAATTGTTTTTACAACACAACATAATTTTGAGGAATGCCTTGTGCCAGACAGATCTGCTCTTTTTATTTACATTAAACTAAAAAAGAATTCCAAAATAGATACTTAAGTCAGTACATTAAATATATATTTTATAAAAAAATTCGAGGCAATGGAGACATAGTAATAGAGAAAGAAATATAAAATGTCTGTCTGTTTTTCGTATGATTTTTTTTTTGTGATATAACTGTTAAGCCTGGACAACATATAGGGTATAATTGATTTTGGAAAATAGAACACATGATGCAGAACCATAATGGTCCAGCTAAACTATAAGAAATATAAAAATTACGCCTTACCAAAAGTTGTTTAGCCGGATGAGCATTTTCCGGAGTTATAAATACCACGCGAACGAAGTCGCAGGCAAAAACGAACAATGGGAGAAACCTTAGCCCAGCAGTGGGACAGTAAAGGTTAATAAAAAAATATCTACCAGTAGAACTACTAGGACTGGACCTCTTCTAACTTTTATTTTTCAAATCTTAAGTTCTATCAAGTTTAATATTTTTAATGCTTAATTCAAATCATTTCAAAATAAATAATTTATTGATTAAAATCTTATACAAGAACTGAAACACGTAAAACAATAAAGCACTTAATAATTTTTCGTAGAAACCATCACAAGTTTAATAAAAACTAACCATTAATGACTATATCAATCTAAATTAAAAGCAATCAACACATACAGTCGTTAGGTAATCTGGTTGATCATTATAATCGAATGAACAAACCACATTTAAATGGCATCCGTGTTTATTAATATCATTGTTTAATTATTGTGATAACGGTATAGACGCGTGAACCATAAAGTACCTAAAATACATGAGATAATCTACATTAGTACTTGATTGCGATTAATAAAATAAACACTGCATTTATTTGTACAACAAATGCGCTAAACCTGTTAAATAAACTAATCGATTTAAAAAAACAGCATCACGGTATTCTGCTATCTCTGTCGCACGTAGAGTACGTGAAAGAGATAGACTGAACACGTCACGTGGTTCCACTTATCGCAATTTAGGCCCTAAACGCAAAAGTTTGTTTTAAGTTTGGATGTTTGAGTGTTAATTTATTTAGTACCTGGGCGACCGAGCTTTGCTCGGTTACATCTCAAACATTAACTACATTTTTTTAAACTTGTCTATAAACAATACAAAATAAAAAAATATCGTATACACTTGAACATAAAAAAAAAACAAAAGCAAGTTACCGAGTGGGATTCGAACCCGTAACACTCTTTCTAGCGGTCCACATCTTAAACCGCTGAGTCAAACGGATAGCGGCCGGCGCGACGAAATTAGCGACCATATTCTGCGTAGAAAGAAAAACGCATGAAAACTCGAAAACACGCGTTTTTCCAAACATAAGACTAATCTAAATCGATTGTTCCGACCCCCGAAAACCCCCATATACCAATTTTCAGCGAAATCGTTAGAGAATTTATAAATATATAAATAAATATACAAGAAGGTATAAGATTTACCAATACCAATGTATGTACATGGAAAATGTATACAGAGAATACATAAAATAAGAGTTGTACAAAAGTAATACTTATCTCAAAAGAGATTGTAACTCAATCATGAAAAACGGTTAAAAGGATTGAAATGAATTTTGGCATATACGCTTATTACTAGGACTTCAATGTAAGATATGTTTTTTCCCGGAATGATATGAAGTTAGAAACGCTGCAAGTTAAGGTTTTCACAAATATGTGATGTCAGTTGGCAGCAAAATGACGTCTGGTCCACAGCGTCAGGTCTAATAAGCTGCTATTATTGGATACATTTAACGGAGCCATGGTACAATAAAATAAGGTATTCTCTTCACGTGACAGCTGATGACGTAGGTGGAACTTGACTACGTCATCAGTTTGATATGTTGCCACTGTGTGAAATTGAATTACCTGAGCGTAATGCATTTTTGAATTTTATATACCAATTTCGAATTAATAATCCATTATATCAATTTATAAAATATTGAATTGGTAAATCACGCGAGAATCGCGAGATACTAAATAGCTAAGTTACTTAATATTTTTTAAATGAGAAAGTCCTTTAATTTACCGAAAAGAACAATCAGTGGCAACACTTTGTGACGTAGTCAAGTTCCATCTCGGGAAGAGAATACCTGTTTTGTTATACCATGAACGGAGCTAAATAGCCTGTCCACTGATGGTCCAATGACAGCCAGAGATGACAGCAGTCGATTGGACTTTACGTCACTGTGTTGCCACATGGTGTCACATATTTTTAAAAATCTTACATAAAATCATTTGTATTTAAAATAGGAACATTATGAAAATTTGCTACTAACAAAAAGAAGAGTAGGTTAATTTTAAGAGAGTGCCGCCCCTGCCGGCGCCGGCTCCTAAAAATATCACTATTGGGAACCGGCGGTTATACTGCCGGCAGCCGAGATTTAAAACAGCGGCTGCTGGCGCCAGCACTCAAAATTTGCCGAGAAGTGTAGGTTAGGTTCGTTAGGTTTACTGTGACCAAAACACGACTCAAGCTAAGGGCGAAAGTAACACAGACACATAACGTGTTATACCAGCGCTGGCAGCCAATTCGGCAACTAGCGCGGACAGCGGAGGCACTCCCATATTCTAATCTATTTCTTATCAAATTGTTCTTCAAAATAATATTCTCAACACAGACATAGATATAGATAGACGACTTAAATGCACCTACTTCGCGTGTAAGTTCTCAGACAAAGCGTCGAGGTTGGCCGCCGCTGCTGACAGTCCGCGCGCGTCTGTGATTGCAGCCGGACGGCAGCGAAAAATAAAAAAATGCCTCATTGCGTGATAATAAACTGCAACAGCCCAAAAATTGCAAGCGCCCAAAGTCAAGGACATATTTCCTATCACAGCTAAGTTATTTTAAAATTATTTTAAAATTTTATGCGTAAATTCATTTAAAAACAATTTTTTAAGTATTCCAAGCTGTGATTCCAAGATTATACCTAAATAAGTATAGATTAAGGTTAAAAAACTACATTCACATTAAATTGCCGCGTTTGCATTGAGCGTTTAATCCGACGTTGTGTGTTAAGAAGCAATGAAAATCGAAACAAGCGATACTGTCGCGCATCGCTACGACGTCGTGGTACCGGCAATTTCTCATTCGTCAGTAAAATTTAGCGACTAGTGTTGTTCGTTCTACAACATATACCAATAATCGATTTTAATCGATATCGGACTGACGAATGGTATTAACTATTATTAAAGAGGTAATTTAATAGATATTGATATAAACAAGCTCATTTTCTAATTTACACTTTAGAAAACGAGGGTAATATTTTCAGAGTTCATGTGTGTAATATGGTCGCTCTTTGAACATATATACTACTGGTCACAAGTTGGTGAAAAAAACCGCGCATGCGTCACTGCTCATCATTGCTCGTTAGTGAGTCGTCGTTACTGAATTTCCCCCATTGAAGCGGTCGCAATGCGTAGGTATATTTTCGATACCTGACATGGCTAAGAACGACCGCAAGGGAAGTTGCTTTAACGTTTAAAAAAAACGCATCGAAATCGGTCCATCCGTTCGAGTGCTACGATGCCACTCTTTCTCGTCGGGGTAAAAACAGAATAAAATAAACCATCCCGTACAACAAACGTGTTTTTTTTTTATAGATAATGGTACGGAACCCTTAGTTCGCGAATTCGATTCGCACTTGGCCGATTATTTAATAATTATCATAGTTTTATTTTTGAAATTCAATCAAAATATTTACATAATTTTTAGTTTTAATTTAAATTTTAATAAGTTTGTATAGTTTGAATTTAAGTTAAATTGAAATAAATTATTTGAGTACAAATATTTGTTCTTTATTATCAAAAAAACAATTTTCCGTTTAGAATCATTTGTTTATCCAATTTCATATCATTCGTCAATCAGAAAATCGATTGTGATTTTTATCACAAATCGATTAACTTGAATGTTAATCGATCGTATGGTTAGCGAGCGCGGAGTGAACGAGCGAGACCACAGATGTAAAATCTATGAGTATGAGCGAGACGATCAGGGCGGCGGCGTGCGTCGTTTAAATCATAGCGAGCGGTTTCTTTGAATCGGTTTGAATTTCCCGTCACTAAAATTGCCTGTGACGTCACAGTAGGCATTAAAAAAGTTGGCAGCTTGGTTTCCATACAAATCTTGATACGGGCGTTATCTATTACATCTATATCTGTGATTCTCAAATTACAACTTTTTCATTAAATATAAATGCATAACATTTTTGGGATACTTTCTGTTGATAGACTATAAAAGAAAAGGTATTGCCCTCACAAAATTCAAATCAGAAACACATAAAGCTTCACTTACTAGATTGGGTTTCAGTTTTATGAACTTAAAAAACCCCAAGTTGCTCTCATAAACGACACAAAAAATAGAAAGACTCCAAAAAAATCTTGGCTACTACGCCTAAAACGCTAAAAGAAATAAAAGTCTAATATATTTTTCTTTAAAAAGGCAGACAGAAAATGAGTTATTATTTAAAAAGGCAGACAGGTGTATTTACAAGTAAAATGCATCCATAAAATCAATCCTCGGAAACTGTCGCAAAGCACGCCATGTTGAAATTTAAACGAACATTATGCACCCTCGATAAAAACCCGCCTTTTTCAATCGGCTTGTTTTTTTAAAGCCGGGCAGTTTGTGGTGAATGTTTTTTTTTGTGATCATTTTTAACCGAGTTCCAAAAAGACGGAGGTAATCAATTTCTTTTATTTATTTATTTAACTTTATTACAAAATTGTAACAGGCGGACTTAAGGCCCAGGGCCTTTTCTACCAGTCAACCTACAGGTGATGCCGAAAAAAGCTAATTTTGGACGTCAAGACACATTCTAATTAAATCTATTTAACTAAGTATAATTTTATTTATATATCTATAAGTATTTATAAACATACATGTAAATAATACACAAATTTGGCATAAAACATAAAAGCTACATAAACTACATAAATATTTATAATACTCTATGACAGTTGGTTAAGATAATGACCGCGCACAGCACTCTTAAACGCTTGGCGACCAGGGGCTTTCAGGATATCAACGGGAAGGGCGTTCCATAGCATCACGGCTTGTTTGGTGAATGAATGATCGAAGAACCCACTCCGGCTGCGAGGTACATCAAGAAGAAGATTGTTGGAAGAACGAAGAACCCTGAGATGGGTATCAGCCAGAAGAGTGAAGTTGTTTTTAAGATACATCAGAGCTTTTGGGTCGAAGAGTATAGAGAATAGAGTCGTGAGAACATGCAAATTGCGACGTTGACGGATAGGTAACCATTTGAGTTTAGACCGGTAAGCAGACACATCAATTCATCACGTTCTTTTTAGGGTTCTGTAGCCAAATGGCAAAAACGGAACCCTTATAGATTCGTCATGTCTGTCTGTCTGTCTGTCTGTCCGTCCGAATGTCACAGCCACTTTTTTCCGAAACTATAAGACCTATACTGTTGAAACTTGGTAAGTAGATGTATTATGTGAACCGCATTAAGGTTTTGACACAAAAATAGAAAAAAAAACAATAAATTTTGGGGGTTCCCCATACTTAGAACTGAAACTCAAAAATTTATTTTTCACCAAACCCATACGTGTGGGGTATCTATGGACAGGTCTTCAAAAATGATATTGAGGTTTCTAATATCATTTTTTTCTTAACCGAATACTTTGCGCGGGAGACACTTCCAAAGTGGAAAAAAGTGTGACTTCCCCCGTAACTTCTAAAATAAGGGAATTATAATACTAAAAAAAATATATGATGTTCATTACTATAAAAACTACCAGAGAAAATTGGTTTGAACGATATCTAGTAAGTAGTTTTTTTTAATACGTCATAAATTATAAACGGCAATTTACCTTTCATTCAGTCAACTCAAATATAAAAATTTAAAAAAAAACATACTACAAGACTTTTATATTATGTTATTTGCTACTACGGAACCCTTCATGGGCGAGCCCGACTCGCACTTGGCCGCTTTTATTTAATTATTTTTGTAGGTATGTTCACTGACAATTTGAAGTCGCCTGAATCGATTTGGATTCTTTTTGTTTGAAAAGGCATACTTGTCCTTAGAAATCAAAATCATTTCCATAGTTTGGGGATGAAGTCTTTAGTTTTGAAAAATTATATAACCACTAGCTGCGCGGTGTTTATCCTAGGTGTCAGCTTACTGCATACCAAATTTTATCGAAATTGGTCCAGACGTTTGCGCGTGAAGAAGTCACAAACATACACACACACATTCACAAACATTTGCCCTTATAATATTAGCGTGATAACAAAGAATTCAAGAGCTCATAATCTTTGTTTATTATTGGAACGAAATTCCTTATCGTACGTTGCGAAAGGAGACTAGACGGAAAAAATTAAGACCTAAAGTTGTAACGACACTTTTTGCTATAGTTGTAAGCCGTGCGGCGTGCGCGTGTTTCTCTGTCTGTGTCTCTCTCTTTCGAACTTCGTTTCATCCGGGTGTCCCTTGACACCTCTCAAGTTTTTTTTTGATCAAAGTTGTTTTACACAACAACCATCGATGCAACCTTCATACTCGTACACTCGTACTTGTACACACGAATCCAGAACTGCGTCTGAGCAAAACATAAGCTATCGTAGATCACTACTTTCCTACAATCCTAATCAGATACTTTACCATTACTCATACATACATACAATCACGTTTTTATCCCTAATGGGGCAGACAGAGCATTTCCAGTCTTGCAGCTCTAAGCAGATAGAGCCCAGGACTGCAAGACTCAACGGCTACTTTTAGCTTGATGTGGGCAAGAAGGTGGATAAAGGAATCAAAATAGTGATGGGTTGCTAGCCGCATCGCCTATTAAGATGATTCGATTTTTGCCCATTCCCTCGATCGGCTCTTACGATCTGCCCAGGAAGAGAAGCAGCTGGTATATTCTAAAGTTTTTCTTTTCTTCCAGACCAGCATTTACCATTACTCCACGTAATAAAAATCAATATAATCCGTTTCGTCGCTTTTCACTAACGTTGAACTTCTTTTCCATAACTAAGCCGTTCCCGTTATAGTATCGAAAATCCATTTTAACGAGCACATCGAAAAAAAGACATAAGCTTTGTGGCCAGTTATCCACGTAACTTTCAGCTTTGAGTTCTGAACTTTATGAAAAATAATTGGCCAAGTCCGTGTCAGGCCACGCGCAGTGTAGGGTTCCGTAGTTACGAATGCCAACTTTAAGTTCATGCCACTAAAAACATTTAAAAAATAATTGATCTATTGAATTTGTATGAAATTTTCTTTTTCCGAGTACATTTATAAGTTGATTGCCTATAACTTTTTAATTTGTATACCCTACTTAGCTCTGATAGTTTTCCTTTAAACTACATTATATATGCTATAGCTGTGAATTTTTTCACGTGGCCATATATAACCGTTTAGCAGATAGGGCGGGGGGACACTCGCCTCCAACAAAAATTTGCTCTTTAAACCCCAATATTTCGGAAACGGATCCCTAAATCGAAAATAGTGTTCACAAGCTCATAATATTTTTGAAAGACCTATTCAACGATACCCCACCCCATTTGGTTGTCGAGAAAAAAAAATATTGAGTACCACTTTACTTGTATGGCAGCTAACCTAAAAAAAAAATATTTTTTGCCATTATTAATATACATATCCATGCCAAATTACAGCTTTCTAGTACTTATAGTTTCTGAGTAGGACCGTGGACGGAAGACAGACAGACAGACATGGCGAAACTATAAGGGTTCCTTGTTTACTACGAAACCCTAAAAATATCGGTTTGGAACGAACAAAATTATAGTAGACTATAATAGATAGGCTGTTGATTATTGGAGAAAATGAATACGCTAAAAATATAATAATGCCTTTATGAGGCTGATGATGATGATGATTATTGGAGAAACCTTATCAAAATTAACGAATTTGTCATTGTCTTACTGAAAATCATGATCCAAAAAAACAGGTCTGCTATAATAGCAGCTATAATAGCAGCGTAGGCTCGTGTCACTGCCGGAATAATTCCGGCAGTGACACGAGCCTACGTCACAACAGAGTTGCCACATTAATGTGACTAAGTTAAGATTTAGGGAACGTTTGCCTGCCATTATTCATGACAATAAATATTTTAATGCATAAAAAATTAGGTTATACTTGTTATTCATTAACCCTTCAAATGTCGATATAGCAGACACAATAGTAAAACAATGCATCAGACGCCCGCTCCGGGCGTCCGACAGTTAAAGGGATAACAAGTCTTACTTATTTTATCATAAATAGGTTATTTGTAAAAATGGACATGGTTTAATCCAATTCAGATATACGTGAATAATGAAAGTTGGGGTGTTTGATTTTACAGTACCGGTAACACTGAGACGGTGACGTAGGCTCGTGTCACCCACGTGACCACTATATGTCGGAATGCCATACCTGGCGCAGTATATTATTATACCATGCTGAAAATTATGTCTACTTGATAATAATACTACTAAAACTCACACAGTAGTCGAAAAGATCCACAGTATTTCCCGCTCTACGCATAGCGCAGAGGGACCCTTTTTTTTTGCAGAATTTTTTTGGTCCTAATATGCTTTGGCATACTGGGTTTGGCATAAAATATTTTGTCATAATAGTTTTTAGGCATAAGTTGTTTTTTGGCATACTGGTAGTATGGTAGTGACATACTGCACCGCCCTTTTTAAATATTCACTTCTCCCACTACCCAAAGGTTGACTGGAAAAGATTGCTATGCGATAAGTCCGCCTTTGTATCATAACATAATTCTGTCTTATTTATTTTTTTCTGTTTTGTATTTCCTTTTGTTTATGGTGCAATAAAGAGTATTTGTATTGTATTGTATTGTAGTTGGGCATAATTATATTTTAGGCTAATTTATTACGGCATAATGTTAATTGGGATAATCTCCATAGGCATAGTAACTATAAGTTTAATAATAAGGAAATGTATTTCTACGAATAAAATGAGTAAAACGGGAGTGAGCGACTTAAGGTTAGGGCGAAAATAACACAGACACAAAAAAATCTTTGCCACAGAGTATAGGTTAGGTTAGTTAGGTTTCCTGTGACCAAAACACGAGCGAGCGACTCTAGCTTAGGGCGAAACTAATACATACACAAAAACAACTTACATCCTTTTATGCTTTAAAATGTTAGGGCTAAATAATGATTATGCTTAGGTACATTATGCTTAAAATTATTATGCATACTCCATTAAGCGAAAGGACGTTATGCTTAAAAACGATTGTGCATTAAACCAGTATGCTTTGTGATAATATAGCTTAAATTTGTATGCATATAAATAGTCTCCCATGCTGGTCTGGGAGAAATAAAAAACAACTTAGAATGTACCAGCTGCTTCTCGTCCCACGCAGATCGTAAAAGCCGATCGAGGGAATGGGCAAAAATGCAAATCATATTAACAGGCGATGCGGCTAGCAACCCATCACTGTATTGATTGCTTTTCCATCTTCTCGCCCACCATGACGCTAAAGGTGGCTTTTGGGTCTTGCGGCCGTGGGCTCTGCATAGAACTGCAAGACCCAAAATGCTCTGTCTGCCCCATTAGGGATAAAGACGTGATAGTATGTATGTATGTATAAATAGTAATCCTAGCGCAGATACCGTCGGGTCACCGCTCCTAACACTCGCCCTGATGATGCTCGTCTAAATCGACCGAAAACTGGCCAGCAGTCGCGGAGCCTCCTTAGAAGCCGATTCCCATCGGGTTACCTTAGGGGCTTCTAACATATATGCATTTATAACTAATAACAATTATAACCTTCGTATATCGGCGCACTTACTATATTTTCATAAGCCGTAAACTAGTAGTATGAATGGATTGCACGCACCCACATATTCAAAATACGTAAATATCCTCTGGTTATTGAAATACACTCACAATGATAAATGCATAAACACGCTCAGATACATATTATTCACACTAAGTAAATAAAAATAAGCCGGACATGGAACGGCTTATTATATAGTTGTACTAGTCCTAATTCTCACCCAACGCCACTGCTGGCCAGTATTTCTGAATATATAACTAGCTATTTAAACCCCCGACAAAAAGACGGGTGTTTTAAATTTCTGTCTGTCTGTGGTATTGTAACGCTCGAATGGATGGACCAATTTCGATGTGGTTTTACGTCAAAGCAACTTTCTTTGTGGTAGTTCTGAGCCATGTTTAATTAAAATTGGTTCAGTTGTTCAAAAGTTATAGGGCGATAACGCTTCAAATTCGGGGTTTTGTAATTTACCTGACAAATAATAGATGGCGCTACGATATCAATATATTATGTAGTTTCGCCACTTATCACATTTTATGACTTATCACCTTTTTATGTCTGTCTCTGAAATGCATAGAATGGCTTGAAGAAAACTCGAGTCGAGCAAGAAGTTTCGAGGCTTTTGTTTTGTTCAAGCTAACCGTGCATTGCACATATAGAAATACTTAAAGGTGAATCATCATCATCATCATCATTTCAGCCGCATAACGTCCACTGCTGGACATAGGCCTCTCCCAAAGATTTCTAAAATGACCGATCAAGAGCGGCCTGCATCCAGCGCTTTCCAGCGACCCTGGTCAGGTTATCTGACGACCTTGTAGGTGGGTGCCATACGCTTCGCTTGCCAGTACGCGGTCGCCATTCAAGAAACTTTTTGCCCCATCGGCCATCGGTTCGTTGCGCTATGTGTCCCGCCCACTGCCACTTCAACGAGCTAATCCGCTGGGCTATGTCAGTGACTTTTGTTCTCCCACGGATTTCCTCATTTCTAAAGGTGAATATGCTTTGACAATGAAACTTCTCTTTGCTTCTCTTCTGGTGAGAGTTGACCCAACTAACAAGACCTGCTTAGCGTATAATTTATCTATACATATAATAAAACAGTAAAAAAATGTGTCTGTACATTTGATATATTTTCAAAAATAATATGTGTTCGATGCAGTAGTTATAGACTAAGAATTTAACTGTTTAATTTAAATAATTAATTAATTTAATTTAAATTTAATTTAATTAAAAAAAAAAGTTGACTGTCTGTTTGTACGCAGGAATCTCCGGAAATACTAGATGTATTCAAATCATTTCTTTTTTGTTATATAGCTGTTAAGCCTGGGCAACATATAGGGTGTAATTGATTTTGGAAAATGGAATATCTGATACAGAACATAATGGTCCAGCTAAAGTATAAAAAATATAAAAATTACGCCTTAGCAAAAGTTGTTCAGCCTGATGAGCATTTTCCGGTGTCATTAAGTCCACGCGGACGAAGAAGCGGGCTTCGGCTAGTTTGAAATTTGAAATAGGACGCGGCTGGCGGCCGTCCAAACGGCATACTATAACGCGAGCCAAAACTTCACACGGGATTCGAACCCGCACTATTGGGAACATAAAACTGAAAATATTACGCTGGGTACGAGAATCATTTGTCTGACGTCAAAATGGTACCTACTTTGGTTTGAAAAGTAGGTAATTTTATCCGACTTAAAAAGAGATGGTCCTGTTTTTGGTTCTCACAATATACTTGCAAATACAAAGTGGAAGGGACATACCCATAATAAATCAAACCACGGGTTTTACTTGATCGGATTTTCCATACGAAAGTGTGCAGCTTCCCAGGCAATTTGTTTGTTTGTTTGTAATAACTTTATTGTACTACGAAAAAAAACAAAATTATATACAAAAACAATAGAATTAATTGACAACGGCGGACTTATCCCATAATGGAATCTCTTCCAGTCAACCAGCGAATAAGAAGATAGGACAATTACTCACAAGAAGGGTATAGAAGGTCGTACTTACACAGGATAAATGAAACTAACATTATATCTAACTAAAATACCTACACATGCACACTTGCTACAAGTTATATACTTACAAAAATATTCATAACTATACATAATCATACATAAACCTACATAAATATACATAAACATACATAAAATATATAAATCATACAAATTGTACTTACTTAACAATAACTTAAATGTTTGAAGTAACAACACAAGATTTAAGAAGATAAGATTTGTATGGTAATGTCGTTTTTTTTTTTGTCATTTGTCTGTTATTTTATTATCATTATACTATAGTGATCACTAGATCACTATCCAGCTTTCCTACTTTCTACTATCCTACTATCCTATCCTACTAATATTATAAACGCGAAAGTGAGTTTGTATATTGGTTTGTTTGTTTGTTACCTTTTCACTCTTAAACTACTAAACCGATTTGGATGAAATTTGGTATAGATATAGTTTGAGACTCTGGGAATGATATACTTTTCATCCCGAAATTCCCACGGGGAGCGAAGCCCGCGGGTACGGCTAGTATACTATACTTCTTCTTCTTATCGTGTGTGTTAGTGACTAACACTAGAGTCAGAGTTTTTTTTAAACCGCCTTAAAGGCCTCTGACATGGTTTAACGTAACGACCAATGTCAAAGACAGTGACAGGGACCAACGGCTTAACGTGCCCTCCGAAGAACGGAACATCTTACTTATCGGACAATCAGGTGATCAGCCTACAATGTCCTAACCAAACTAGGACAACAACACAAAGTCGTTGCCCCCGCCGGGAATCGAACCCGCGACCTCCGGGTTCATATGAGCCGAACGCTCTAACCACTACACCACGGAGGCAGATTACTATACTAATAGACCGTGTTTCAATTTGTTACGGGTATTTCCCTTCCACGTTTTATAAGGTCAAAGATTTGCTTTTCCCCAAAATAGACGGTAAATATTTGTTTCAAACTCTTCGAGTAACATCTTTTTGTTATTTTATGTGTGTTTGTAACACTCGACAGAGGTGTTAGCGAAACGAGCAAGAAGGGCTCTTGAAATTGCTTGAAAATAGAAATTACTTCCCTCATGCACGAGCATTTGTTCCCAATTTGATTTTGAGTGAACCTTGTTTTGTTCATGAGAAAAAGCAGCAAAAAGCTTAGACTTCAGTTTAGGTTTATTTATATATAAAGCGTTTTACAGGCATTTAGGTCCTCCGCTAAGTGACGCCGGGGCGCACGCTGCGGGTTCAGTCTATCTCTGTCACAAACGCTACGTGCGACAGAGACAGGTGACCCGCGACGGATTCTGCTATCTCTTTCGCACTTAGAGTTTGTGACAGAGATAGACCGGAACCCGCCGCGTGTGCCCGCTTCACTTAGCGAAGGCCCTTAAGGTGTGATATAAGTACTTAAATGTATAATAAGATAGTTAAATTAAATTTCACAGTAAAGGTCACAGCACACTTATCAACTCGGAAAGGGATCGACACCGTATCGCCTTTCGCCGCACGGTCAACCAGGCGTCAACCTGACGTAGGCACGTAACCAAACAGGCTCAGCTTCGGTACGTCGACTCGACTACGGCTGGGCGACGCCGCGCTTACCGCTCGCCGGCCGCTCTGGTCTGGCTGGCACTAGATCATTTTAAATGTAAAGTGTAGCGCACGGTTATGTCTCGGTTCACAATACGCGAGTTGGCAATCATAACCATCAATTTTTGTTTATTTACAAATAAATAAAACGCGGGTGTGAGGAAACGGAGAGACGTCAGCCTGCATACGGAGAGGCGTAAGCGCGCGGACGACGAGCCGCAAGCGCGGGGACCGCTAGTTGACCGACCAGCAAAGCGGTTCGTGAGCTGGTCCCGAGGCGAGGCGTTTACGTTACGAATCCGAATAGTGTGAGTTGAAGTAGGAAGTTTCATACAAAGAATACTGAGCTGCTCGAGTTGATACGTTTACGTTCCGTTTACGAGTTGATAAGTGTGCTGTGACCTTACGCCTGTTCGAGTGATATTTTTCAAAATTTCCTTATTTGTTTTTGGTTTGACTTTATATTGTTTTGATTCTGTGCATTAATTTTTATGTAGATATAATACGTTTCCAATTAATTCTACTTTCTTCGGCATTTTAACCCCATTCCTTATCAGAAGCGGACAACTCGAGGCTTTTGTCCAAAAAGGACCTAAATGGCTAAACAAGTATCTATGTTTAGATCATAAGTACATAATAGCTCGTTGATTTAGATAAAGTCATACCAGTAATTGTCAAAGTACCAACGGTTTTTAACTGGCATATAAGTTTTCTAGATACTCACCCAATCTCAGTTGTGATTGTGGAAATAGACCTGAAACAATAAAAAAAAAATAATAGAGCACACTTGCACTACTGATAAAAACTCATTAATTCATAGTTTGAAGTCAATTATATCATGGAAAACATACTGAATAAATTAAACACTGTAATCAAAATACTATTCGTTTACTACACTGAAGGTAGTTCTACAACCTCAACCCAACGTGCTCAGAAGGCTGGCAACATTGCTACATTTGATGGCAACGGTTATCTTCTACCTACTACTTTTACCTCTGTTCACGCAAAAGTTGAATGAGTCTTCTAGAGATGACGGATTGATATGATATAATATACACGGTGATTTTTTATTGGTTTTGGAGCCAAAGGCTACTTAATAAGAATCGTTTAAAAAAAATTTAGAACCAAAATTTTTTGACTAAAACTTGAAAGTAAAATTGTGAGATCAATAAGTAATGCCGCCGCCGCCCGGCCGCCGGGGTCACGCGAGTTCACGCGACAGTTTTGGCCAAGTGTACTACGTGGTCTCGATCGAAAATCATTTTTGTAACTTTTTTATCTCATGTCATACACAAATTTGGCTTACGTATATGGATAGAGTAATTTATTTACTATACAACATTTTCTTTTCCAAAACCAATGAAAAGTCAGCGTGTTTAGTACACGCTGACTTTTCATTGGTTGACCTTCACGACCACCATTACGCTAAAAGTGGTATTTGAGTCTCGCGGCCTTGGGCTCCGCCTACTTAGAGCCACAAGAATCAAAATGCTCTGGTGAACTCTGTCTGCCCCATTAGGGATAAAGACGTGATAGTATGTATGTATGTACAATGTACATATAATCATCATATCAGCCACAGGAAGTCCACTGCTGGGCATAGGCCCCCTAGGTTTTCCAAAACGACCGATTGGAAGCGACCTGCATTCAGCGTTTTTCTAAATTTAATTCAAATATATGTATTTTATTATCGTAAAGTATTTATATCGTCACTTTTTTATGCACAACGTCACATGGTTACAACAGCTAAGTTTACTGCCGCTTCCTAAGCACTAGAGCAGAAGAAGCAGTAACAAACTGCACTGCAGCATTTTCTCCAAGGACGTCAACTCACAATTTTATTAAGTTATTGCGGACAGAGAATACATAATATATTGTGTAAAATCATTGAAAATATTCCGTTTAGTTCATTATTAAATTCAGTCTACAAATCTAATTTCAATTTTAGTAAACAACAAAACACGGCTCTTCGTCAAATAACTTTATTCTATGTACAATGTACACTAACATATAGAAAATGTGATCACAGTTCACTAGTTCATACAAAGCGTTGTTTCACGTAGTTTTCTGCTTATGTTCTCTAACTTTATTACGAGTTGTTTGCGAGCAGTAATGGATGCTTTCATCCCGACGAGTTCGTCGCTCACTCATACGAGTCAAAAGGACGCCTTCTACAAAAATGCAATACTAGTTTCTCACAAAATCACAAAGAAAAGCTTTTGTTTGAAGGACTAAGGTTTGAAAAAGTACAGAAAACTAAATTAATGCATTAGGGAATTGGTGGAAATGAAAAACCTGATGTTATAGCATTTCGGTGCTACCTGAACAAAACGTCAGCGCATGTAAAGAAATTAATCGGCCTAGTGCGTGTCGAGCCACGCTCAGTGTACAGTTCCGAAGTAACAATATGGAAACTTTATTTTCCAGCTTATAAAGGAATGCAGACTAAACATTATTGTTTAATACAAAGAATGCCGCGTGGCATGAATTTACACTAAGTTTTGTTGTTTTCTTTAACTTAATTTGTAATATTTGGAACAAAAATGGTCCTGTACTATACTTATGAATTTAAAAGAGTACTTAGTATACAAAATACCCTCAATAACTTTTTTCATCATTTCAGCCGCACAACGTCCACTGCTGGATATATGCCTCTCTCATGTATTTCTAAAATGACCAATCTAATAACTGTTTATAAATATATTAATTAGGCAATTAAATAATAAAGCTACGAGTGAAAACTTGCAACGCGTTCTGAATATGCAATGTTTGGTCTTCTTCCTTTTGTAGGTCTGGGGTTTACCTCAGTAATAAATTAAAAAATATATGTTTGCTTGTTTAAACCAGCAGTACAGACTTGATTAAATTTCGTACATTAGATAATGAGATATCAATCAAGTGACATTAATTTCATCCTTGACTCCTGTTCAGTAACTAATCAAGTTTTATAATTTTCTTCGGAGCTTACATTAAGCTGCTTACAAGTAATTGGAAAGCACATTAGCGTCACTGGAAGCTCGACAAATTGAAAGCTTTTGCCATTAACTAATAATGGATTTGGTGCACAGACACATAAAGGACTGGTACAGTCGACAGCAGGGTAAGCGACACTTTCAAACCTTTATGCAGCGGTAATAGTGGTGAAATTGCAATAAATTCGGGTAGTTTAATATTCTGTTCTCTGTACATAATTATCTAGGGATGAGAATTGTGGATTATAATTTATTGATAATAGATTTATTAAATTTAAATTCTCGATTTAGTTTATATGATAAAACGAACGATTTGTAATGTTTTTGAACAAGAGGCGTGATGAACTTTTTCTAATGAGGGACACTCGATCATAATTCCTTATTATTAATTTATCTTAATTTTTTATACTTGTCTACACTTTTTTTTTTTACTTTTTTATATTTATTAATGTCTTTATTTATTTATGATAGTTTAATCTTCCTCAATTAACAACTAAATTAAAATCTAAATTATACTCTAAATGAAACTAAACAAATAATAATAATAATAAAGAAAAACCTTACAAATCTTACTTATAAATCGATATTTTAAAATCTACTATTCTATTTTGTCATCTTACTTCTACTTTTATTTATTTATTTACCAATTTATGCACACGGAAAAAGTATACAGAGAATTCATAAAATAAAAGTTGTACAAAGGCACTACTTATCTCAAAAGAGATCTCTTTCAGTAGGCCTGTGAGAGGAGATGTTTGGGTAAGAGAGGCATACAGGCGTGTTCATACATAGGATTGAGAAAGAAGAAAATTAAAATTACATAAAACTACACAAACTACATTTTGTTTATTTACTTTTGGCATTACAATTCTTATTTTTGTTCTTTAAAAATTATTAAAAGGAATTTTGTTTTCTTATAAGTATCCAAATTTCAATCCAAATTAAATGTCAATTACCTACAAAATAAACAGCAAAAAGTATTGTATTAAATATCCAAAAACTCCAGGATTTTGGCAAAAACCCCAAAGGTTTTACGATATATCTCAATTTCTCGTACACTGTCACAAGGGCGTTAATTTGGGTCGCACTGTCATACATTTAATGAAATGAGGGTGCGCACGTTCAAAGGGACAAGTTACAGAAAAGGTACACAGAAAATACATTTCCATTTTTTGGATAACGGGAAATTAATTAAAGAGGAGCTCGGTAGCCAGGTGATTTTGAAAGTCAAGAAACTATAAAAAATCTTGAGCACTTCGATCGACTGGAAGGCATGGTAAGCCATTGGATCCAGACTGTTATTACTATTCGCAGGCATCAAGCCAAATCAGAGCCCTAGAGGCAGCTTCAAAAATTTGACACCAGAGTACCAGAGTAACTAACACAAAAATCTGACACCAGAGTAACTAACACAAAAATCTGACACCAGAGTAACTAACACAAAAATCTGACACCAGAGTAACTAACACAAAAATCTGACACCAGAGTAACTAACACAAAAATCTGACACCAGAGTAACTAACACAAAAAAATACAGCCATAAAATCGTTTTTTGTATTATTATGTCAAAATCAAAGTCAATTTTTTTTCCAATGTAGAATAAATTTATCTCTTATTGTCTATTAGGTCATTTTTTTAAAATATTACTTAGTGAAGCTAAAAAGTACTAGCGTTTCGGAACGTCCACTGCTGGGAAGATGACGCCGAAAGAAACCCAGTTCAGTATTGGTCCCTACCCAGCCTGATGGGCTATGTTACAATTACAATACAGATTTACACTTAAGCTATACATTTAAATTATACAATTACAATTTAGAGTCAACTATTTAGATGAATTTTGCTCAGATTGTTTATTATGTGTCTGATGATAACTACTTCTAAATCACTTGACGGATTTTGATGAGATTTGCACTCTTGTAGTGGAGCAATTCTTCACCTTAGAAAATATTAAAGTACCTATATGGAAGGTGAGGCGTGACCGGGGCGGGTCGCTAGTAGAAAATGAAGTACTGGCCATCGCATTACTTAAAATCGAGTGTCTATTAGAATACAGTCTTTTTTGACATCGAATTTCATTTCCCAGAAAACTATTCCACGATTTTTAATAAAAAAAAATTATTAAGAAAACGAATAGTTTATCGTCGCAGTTTCATATTAAAACAACAAAATAAAAATAAAATATTTTAAAATGGTTTTCTTTTATAGAAAATCGGTATATGGAACTAACATTTCATATAAAATATTAAGTTAAAATTGTTCATAAAAATATGTTTCAATGTGTTACGGTACATATAACTTAAACACATAATAACTCGCTTCGCTCGCTCGGCTCGTGTGTGTGTTAGTCGCAGTTCTAACAAAAGCTAACCTATAGGTTTGCCCTAACCTAGGAAAATGAAAAGAAGTTTCCTAGCTCTCGTTTCAAATGTTTCAACTATTTTGCAAAGTGAAACTTAAGTGGAAACAAAATTATGGGCTACAAAACTTTGATGTTAAGTTATTTCGATAAAATACATCAAATATGAAAAGAAATAACGATAGACTGAGTTTGTTAATAACGAATAATCGCGTAAATGAAATTTCGCTGTCAACAGATTTTAGGATTTGTTAAATATTGTATTAAAAGATTTGCGAATAGTTTTATGGGAAATGAAAATCGTTGAAGTTAATTGCGATAAAGTGATGGGTTCCCCCTTAAAAATTTTTCTCTAGCCGTTTTCGCGTTCCCGCTGCAAGACGTTAGTCTGCTCCGGAAACAGTCGGTAATCGACCGACGATCGCCCGATTGTCGGTGGCACGATAACAAACGATTTTTCATTGGTACGCCCTTTCCTGCTGCATTGGAAACGAGTTTATCTGTGAAGCTAATGTTAGTTTTTGGCTACCGAAAAAGATTGATGCTTTTGTTCGAGCGTCGTCTGTGGTGTACAGTGTCTATTTGACTGGTGAACTAATATGAATGTAGTTTTTAGGGTTCCGTAGTAAATAAGGAACCCTTATTGTTTCGTCAGGTCTGTCTGTCTGTCTGTCTGTCTGTCTGTCCGTGATTTTACTCAGAGACTATTATAACTAGAAAGCTGTAACTTGGCATAGGTATGTATATTAATCATGACGAGAAAGTGGTACAATAAAATTTAGAAAAAAAAATGTGGTGACTCCTATACAAGTACAGTGGAAGTCAATTTTTTTTTTCGCGACTTACCGATTTTTTGGCATATCATTGAATAGGTATATATAAAATATGTTTAGCTTCGGAACATCATATTTCAGCTCTGCAAATTTTTTTCGAGTTAAGTGTCCCCCTCTATCTGCTAAATGGTTATATGTGGTTATGTGAAGATTCACAGTTTTAGTATATACAACGAAGTTTAAAGGAAAAAAAGAATACAAATTAAAAAGTTATAGGTGACAGACAGACGGACAGACGGACGGACGGGCAGACAGATGGACAACGGGGTCTTAGTGATAGGGTCCCGTTTTTACCCTTTGGGTACAAAACTAAAAAAGCGCTAAGTAAGCAATCGGGAACGCGCTCAGATGAGTAGGATTTTATATACACAGTTTAAAGTTAGTATTCACATAAGTTCTTAAAACTAGGGCATTAGGAGTGAATCAGAGCAGCCTGCAGCATGACATTTAATGCCCCGGGACCTGCTCGAATAGTCTTTAAGTCAAAACTTATACAGCTTTCAAGTTTCGATCCTGGTTGGTGCGATCGATGAGCTTAAACCAGTTTTACACTTGAGAGGCTTTTGTACATTTTCCAGTGTGGTTTTCGAATAGCTCTCACTCCATATCTTTCTGTGGCATTATCTCGTCCAAAATACCTTAGTGCCAAGACTAAAGTCTACAACCTAAGCCAAGTTCAAACGAGGACCCATACTATGGGTCTCATAAGAAGGCTGAAGGTCGCTCAACGCGCTATGGAGAGCTCGGTGCTAATGCGATGTAGAGGAATAAAGAGGAGACGAATATCGGCAGAGGGAAGTTGCCGATCATGAGTGTCGAAAAGAAATTAAAATTTGCATTTAAAATATTGAGGAGATTTTTCCTGATCCGTTTGATTCATTGTCCATGTCCTCACAACCGTAAAGTGCAATAAAACAGAATTAATATAAGTATTATACAGACAGAACGGAATCTCCTAAGGTCCTCGCAATATACGTCCCCGATCCCCCTCCTCGCTCCTATACCCCGTTCTCGCTTTCTCGAGGATGTAGAGCGGGTGAACACACACACATTGGCGTGTGCACGGATGTATAGTTTCGTTTGTAGTTGTAGTAGTAGGCATGAATGATACTCCGCTACTGTGAATGCCATACCTGTGGTGATACTCCAAACGTACGTTCTGTGAGTCTCGGTCGCTATTAATTATGTGCTACTGTGTAATATAGCGACCACGAAGGTATTTTTGAAAACCATTGGATCTGGTTCGATCCATCACCGTCTACAGGCCAGGAGTGGTGACGGGATAGTGGATAATTTATTTGATTATTGCAGAATATTTATACTAAAACATTGTACAGTGTTATATTGAATCTACACGTCCAGTTAGTACGTGATGCGCTAAATTAACAAAATAAATAATTTGCTTATTAATTAAATATATATCCTAATTGACATCACGTACGACTTTATGGATGCTGCCATATGTAATACTCAGGTGCCTTCAAAACTTGTAAGTGCATGCCTTACTCTTTCTCATTATTACACCATAAATAAGGTAAAAAGCCCTCCGCTCTCAACTTGCGCCTTCATAAAAGCTAATGTACCTTAAAGTTATTCCTCTCAAAGCCTTCGCAAATGAGCGACATGCCTGCATTTGCTATGCATTAACTTACTTTTAGACATAAAGCTATTCTGATATCGGCAAAGTTTAAATGAAAATTTAAATTTGTAATGAGCCCTATTGTTTAAGCTCAAAGCTTCACCTGAGCAAGCTTTCAGTTGTTTTAGGATCTAAAAGGAGCTTGCTTGTTTTAGACCACTATTACGTTAATCCTTATATTTTAATATTTAAAGAATAATTTTCTGAAGGAAATACCTATGTATTTTTTTTACTGCTTGAAATCTGTGATAAACCTCTTTGAGTATTTAACTTACTTACCAGCCCATATGACGACCTCCGTTCAATGATATTCCGCAGTGGTCACCATGCTAGTCCGCCACCCAGAGGTCCCGGGTTCGATTCCCAGTCAGGGCAAGTTAGAAAATGGCCTTTTTCAAATTGTCCTAGGTCTTGGATGTTAATCTATATATGTATTTGTTATTATTAATAACAAATGGGATACAAACTCAACGATACTATATTTTAATAACTTATTAAAATATAGTATCGTTGAGTTAGTATCCCATAACACAAGTCTCGAACTTACTTTGGGGCTAGCTCAATCTGTGTAATTTGTCCCTATAAATTATTACTATAAATTTATTATGTATATGAGTCCAAAGATTTTCTATTCCTAGAAAATAATGCATTTTGCAGTTTCACGTTCAAGAGAAATTGAATTACACGCTCAAATCACAGATTTATGTAAATTAAACCTGTATGAATAGCTGTGAGTCAAAGTGAATGTTAGAATGTTCAACGCAATCTAATTTGTAATTGTACAAATTCAAATTTCAAATTCAAATATATCTTTATTATCATAGGATATTTATAATATCTCTTAATAATCGTCATTGTTTTGTTTACAATTGTTGACGTCAAATAGTTACTTACAGCTAAGTTTACTACCGCTTCCAAAGCGCTAGTGCAGAAGAAGCGGTAACAAACTGCACTGCACCTTTTCTCCAAGGACGTCAACTCACAATTAAATTAATACTTAAAGTTAATGTGGACTGAGAATACATTGTTTTGTTATGTAATATCATGATTTTAATTGAATTTTTAAATGTCAAAATTTTTAAATAATGTCAAGTTGTAGATTTAGTTTGTACAAAATGTACATGTCATTTGCGAGTACCTATATTACAAACTTTAAGAGGGACCCGCGCCAAGCTCAAGCCAGACTTTTTTGTCCTTAAGGTAGTCATCGGTCCTATAATAAGCCTTCTCACAAAGTACTTTCTTTACATACGTTTTGAATTTATTATCCGGCATATCAAGGACCGATTTTGGCAATTTATTATAAAAAAGTATACAGTTCCCCATAAACGTCTTACTAACTGTTTTGAGCCTAGAAAATGGGGCAACTAAGTCATTCTTATTACGTAGGTTTCTGTCGGTCAAATCGCTTACTTTACTGTATGAGGAAATATTTTTCCTTACATGCATTATGTTTTCAAATATATACTGTGATGATAAGGTAAGTATATCTATTTTCTTGAATAATTCTCTGAGTGAGTCTCTAGATCCTAACCCGTAAATAGCACGAATTGCCCGTTTTTGTAAAATGAAAATAGTCTGAATAAATAAAAAACAAAACAACAGATTAGGAATTCGGATCCCATTTACCTGCTGATTGTTTTATTTAGTTTGTTTATAAAAGCTCCCATGCTGGTCTGGGAGAAACGAAAAAACTTAGAATGTACCAGCTGCTTCTCTTCCCGCGCAGATCGTAAAAGCCGATCGAGGGAATGGGCAAAAATGCAAATCATGTTAACAGGCGATGCGGCTAGCAACCCATCACTGTATTGATTGCTTTTCCATCTTCTCGCCTACCATGACGCTAAAAGTGGCTTTTGGGTCTTGCGGCCCTGGGCTCTGCATAGAGCCGCAAGACCCAAAATGCTCTGTCTGCCCCATTAGGGATAAAGACGTGATAGTATGTATGTATGTGTTATAAAAGTACCTAAATATTTACGCGATGCAAAGAAAATTATGCTACATTTTGATCCCGGTCCGACTGCCATGGTAGTTGTTAAGCTATTTGACGACCTCTGTGACCTAGTGGTTATTATGCCACGCTGTGACACCGCAGTTCCCGGGTTTGATCCCCGGTCAGGTCAAGATGGAAAATGATCTTTTTCAGAAGACCTTGGTCTTGGATGTTTATGTATTTGTTATAAAATATAGTATCGTTGAGTTGGTATCTATAACACAAGTTTCGAACTTACCTTGGGGCTAGCCCAATCAGTGTGATTGTCCGTATATTCAGTAAATTAAATACCCGTAATAAATCCAACCACGGTCTATAAAAGATGACTCTAGTATAATAAAATTACAATAACGATCAAGAAACCCAAAAAAATTCGACATTCCCTTACAAATTGCCTGAGCGGCTGCAGACTTTTTAATACAAAAAAAAAATTAAAACAAAAACTACTTAAAAACAAAAAAACTAAAAAAAATTTTTTGTTATTTTTTTAGATTTTTGACTGTAATTCTAATTACATACTATAGTTATTCAGTATAGCCCGTGGCTTGATTTATTACGGGTATATCCCTTCCTTGTTGTATATACTACTTCTGAAAAACTACTAAATAGCTGATTATTCTTACTTCCTCTTACCTCAACCTGTAAGATTCTAGGGGTAAAGTACTGTAAAGCGTGCCACTGAGGCGAGCCGACTGCACGCTTCAGTGGCACTCTTTACACCGAATGGGAGACGTTTCTATGAAAACACCGCTTTAATGGCTTCTTTTCAGCGAATGTACCGTCAGCAAAACAGATTCTAGTCTCTTTGATATTTTTTTTCGCTTTTATTTTCGAAAGTACCACAGTTGTGCGACGAACCGTTGCCCGTCATAATGTTTGATCGGCACTACTATTGCTCGAAATCAATTTTGTTCGACCAATGTTTGGAAATTATAAAATTTTAACATTTTTTCGAGCTCCTCGCTTCACGCAATGGTATTAGAAGACATCATTACATATATTAGATGAATTTTAGCAGCTTGAAAATGTTGAGACCATTTTTGGCCACTTACACACACGTAAAAAAAACTTTTAATAAGTTTTCTAGATAATATCGTTTACAAAGAAGCGACATTATCCGCAATGAAATCCCAAATGAAGTAAACAGAAGGATATATTATTTTTGTATCAAAGAATTTATTTTAAGTTAGGAATAACTACATACAATATTTTTGTCACCATATTTGTCAGCTAGGTACACATCGAGTTTTCTTTGTTTTCCTAGTAGGTGCAATAGGGATGTGGACTGGGTAAAACTATACAAAGTGTAAAGGAAAGGGAGTATCAACCCGGAAGGGAGTAAGAGTACTAATCAATCTGAACAACTTTTACAATAGGACCATCCCTGAAATCTCAAAATAATATGCAGCCCCATACAAAATTCAATGCCTACCGTGCCTAAATGTATGGAGCTGCAGATTTTTTTTTTCGATTAAACTCTTTACACGTTATATATTTTATTTAGTCCTTCAACAAGATTATCCAGAAATATAGGACTCATACATATTTTTTCGTTTAGCAAAGTATTAAAAATTCACAAAGATAGCGCTTCGATGTTTCGGAGTGATGATTTACAACACCATTGGTTAAAAACCTTAGCTGATCGTGACGTCACGTGAAATTTAAATGCGCTGTATCTTCGTAATTATCTGCTAATCAGAGAAAAGAAGAAATGTGTACGTATACCTTACTTTTTAATAGTTTAATGAGCTATAAAAAAAAATTATTCTGCCATATCGGTTGACTGTGCAACCGTTTTCCGACGGACACAAGTTTAGTGCTAAGTGTTGGCCGTTGAATCCTACTAATATTATAAATGCGAAAGTGAGTTTGTATTTTTGTTACCACACCTTCACGCCTCATCCACCGAACCTATTTAGATGAAATTTGATATGGATGTAGGTTGATACCCAGGGAAGGACATAGTATAGTTTTTATCCCGAAATTCCCATGGAGAGCGAAGCCCACGAGTACTGCTAGCGTATTATAAAGGCGAAAATTTGTGAGTGTGTGTGTGTGTATGATTGTTACTTCTTCACGCGCAAACTGCTGAACCAATTGTTATAAAATTTAGTATGCAGGACGCTGACACCCTGGATTAACACATAGGCTACTTTAGGCGCGGTTAACACCGCGGGGCGCTGCTAGTCATCAATAAATTGAACTTGCTTCTTGTCGAGGTTTTACAAAATCGCGACAAATTTGGTAGTTAACATATTAGGTAACAATATTTAAGTAATTAAATTGAAACTATACTTAATTAATACTTACGTTCTTGTCGGTATATTGTTAATTTATGAATTTATCAGTAATGACGTTTGTTCTTAAAACTTGGACTAAAAGAAATATGCAAAATGGCTACTATTTATACTCAAAATGTTTTGAACACAATAATTAGTATTACTAATGCCCATTGGTCTTAGTCGTTACGTCAACGGAGTAAAAGCCCTTGGAAAATTTAATTACTGAGCTAATTGAACAACTTCAAAGCTCACATAATTTGATTAACTTTGTTGACTCGGAACAGATGTTCGCAAGTTATTGGAACTTGACCTTTCCAGCCTTTCTTTCATTATTGTGAAGTTTTTAAACATATTTGCTTTAAACAATGAGCTATTTGGATGTTTGTATATCCGTTCGTCTGTCAGTGCGCTAAATGTCATAAACCATGTCACAAAGGATATATAAAAGATAAAAGGTAACGATACAACCGAAATATTCGCAAAGTATGTATTTCTGTTTCTAATGCCTATTTTTTTTTATATAGGTATAATTCTATAAACAATTTATAGGGACAAATCACACTGATTGAGCTAGGGCCAAAGTACTTCAGTTTAAACTTGTGTTCTTCTTATCGAGTGTGTTAGTGACTAACACTAGTGTCAGAGTTTTTAAACCGCCTTAAAGGCCTCTGACATGGTTTTAGGTAACGACCAATGTCAAAGACAGTGACCGGGACCGACGGCTTAACGTGCCCTCCGAAGCAGGGATCATCTTAGTTATCAGACAATCAGGTGATCAGCCTGCAATGTCCTAACCAAACCAGGACAACAACACAAAGTCGTTGCCCCCGCCGGGAATCGAACCCGCGACCTCCGGGTATGAGCCGAACGCTCTAACCACTACACCACGGAGGTTGTTGAACTTGTGTTGTGGAATCTCAACTATACTACTTAAACATTATCATCACCCGAGCGTAATTTCCCGGTTGCATCGTCAGCAGTAATGCTTCAGAGCACGGGGTCCGCTACATATCCAAGGAGATTTGACGAGGTTACCTATTTCTACACAGAGGAATCTCAACGATACTTATACATATTTTAAACTAAATACTACAAATTTCCCAACTTGCCATGGCTGAGACTCGAGCTCACGACCTCTATGTGATGAATCATCATATTAACCAATACGTCACGCAAGCCGATAAAATAGAGATATTCCTTATCATCAACATCAGGTCTTTTTGTCTCCACTGCAGGAGCACGACCTTCTCTGTGCTACCAGAGCCATACTTGGCCAGAGCAGCCAGAAGATTTGGCCTTCACTCTCCTCGCTGGCCAGACGGGTTGGAGAGGTCCCAACAAATCTAAAGTAACAATTCAGAATTACCAACATCCCAAAAGGATAGCAAGAGTCCAAGGCCCTCTTTAAGCTTTGTTTAGCTTGTATTTCCTAAGTCGCCTAGAAGTAGAATAGGGCCACTCCAAGTCCTACCGTGGATGTTGTAGACAATATCCACAGAAAGACTTGGAGTGGCCCTATTCTACTCTGCCGGAAACCACACGGCAAAAATAGAGATATAGCTTTTCTTTTCTTTCTTTATTTTGCTAGCGGTACTAACTGTCGCGCACAAACCCGCCATTTGAGCCGGCGTCCTTTAGCAACCTTTGTAAGTACGCCATTTTAATTCGCACCAGTCTCTCCGATTAGAACAGAGCACGTTGATCCCATGCACTACTCCAATTTCAGAAACTCATATTAAATACTTACATAATGATTGTATTTTTTAAATAACTTCCATTTGTACAAATATTTTAGGCTTGTGTGCGTGATAAATACAAATAAAAATAGATCGTCGTATTACTTAGTACAGCAAATACACATTCACAAATACTGAAGTATAAAACGTGTAAGATTTTTCTGTCACTTTTTTCGGACATAAACTTTTTAGGCGCTAGAATTTTTTGGGCGTTTTTTAGGGGCTTTAAAATTTGTAATTCGTTCCATATGAAGGCTCCACAACACTCGATTTTTTTTACCTCCAAATATAAAAACCTCTTTCAGAACAAAGGCTGAAGTTTACACGGATTTTATGTAACATAAAATCGACCAGTTAAAATTAATGGAAAATTAATGCCGAAACAATTTGACTCCAAAAGTAATTTAGGCGAAGCCGCGGCCCAGCGCTAGCTGATAAATTAAAGCCTTCAATTTTCCCTTTGAAGGCGAACTCTCTAAAAGTTTTGCTAAACTACGTCTAACAAAGTTACGGGCAACTTCAAAATAGAGATTTTGATAATTTTGGGCGGACAAGAAACGACGGCAATATATTTAATCGGCGCGGTTTCCTCATACTCAACTCATATTATAGTATACCAGTGAGACTATCAGAGTATAGTCCTCGTAGTTATACTAAAAAAAACGACGGGTTGCACTCTGGGAGTGCCGGCAGAAGTGAAAACTTGAATATTAACGTTGTGCATTTTTGATATTTTGGAATGGTTAGGGAATAATTTTGCACGAATTGCTTTAATTATCAATATAAAATATTTCAAATCTTTTCTGAACCACAGTCTGTCACAAATGTCACAAGCATGACCAAATTCATTTTTAACAAAATCATTTTCAAATACACAGCAGTATGGCCATTACACAGACGGTCTAGCCATCAGCTGTCACTGTCACCATCCATGGATGCGCGTAGCACGCTGTAACATAAACACACACGAACATTTGCGCAAGCGCCCTGCGCCGTCTTACGAATTTTCGATCAGGTCACGTGTCCTGACGCGAGTTTAAGGTTTTTTACCCATTCCAAAAAAAGTGCACAATGCCGCTAAAGAAGTTTTCACTTCAAAAATCTTGGAAATAAAATATATATTATAGATTTCGAGTTGAAGTCTCAAAAGAATAACTTGTTTTGAAACGCAGTATCGTGTTTTTTGTACGAATGCGCCAGTCGTATATGACTCCTGAGTATGATTATATTCCGAACGTTAGAATTGCTATATTATTTATGTCAAAAAAGACAAAAAGGAGGAAGGAAGATTTTTTTATTAATCATGTAACTTGTTATAATTATTTTGATTATCTTTTTCTTATTTTTATTAACCTTAAAATATTATTTTATTAGAGTCAGCATGCAGTTTTACTCAAATGCTGGTCTGGGAGAAACGAAAAAACTTAGAATGTACCAGCTGCTTCTCTTCCCGTGCAAATCGTAAAAGCCGATCGAGGGAATGGGCAAAAATGCGAATCATTTTAACAGGCGATGCGGCTAGCAACCCATCACTGTATTGATTGCTTTTCCATCTTCTAGCCCACCATGACGCTAAAATTGGCTTTTGAGTCTTGCGGCCCTAGGCTCTGCATAGAGCCGCAAGACCCAAAATGCTCTGTCTGCCCCATTAGGGATAAAGACGTGATAGTATGTTTCCCTACCAAATAAAAGATGGCGTTTCGAATATCAAATCGTATCAGCAGTTCCGTTACTCATCACAAGATGGCGTTCTTGATAGTCGAGGATTTTAAATTTGCCTAGTAAAAAACTTGTTAGACAACAGCAGCTCCCAATAAATCATCATTCATCATCAGGTCTTTTTGTCACCACTGCAGAAGCACGACCCTCTCTGTACTACCAGAGCCATACTTGGCCAGAGCAGCCAGAGGACTAGGCGGGTTGGAGAGGTCCCAATGAATCTATAGTAACAATACAGAATTACCAAGTTCCCAAAACGATAGCAAGAGTCCAAGGCCTCTTCGAAAAGGTTAGCTAGTAAATTACTCGACACAAAAGCAACTAGCAACTATCTCGTCCATTTGTCCTGCCCCGGACACTCGATTACGGCAACAAATTGAAAAAGCCCGGCCATGTTTCCAGCTGCTTTAATTTTAATATTAATGGCCGGCTCTCGGATATTAATGAGGCTATTTTCACGTCCAGATCAAAATACAATCCATTATAGTCACTCAGTAATTTTAATTAATCCTGGTTATTTTCAATATCCACTGATGAAAATTGTCATTTTTGCCTTTTTAAAGAAATAATTTCATCATTATTATCATCAGGTATTTTTAGTTTCGCACGACCCTCTCTGTACTAGAGCCATACTTGGCCAGAGCAGCCAGGATTTGGCCTACACTCTCCTCACTGGCCAGAGGGGTTGGAAGAGTCTCATTGTTTGCTTTGTTTAGAATGTAATTCCTAAGTCGCCTTCTACGACATCCACGGGAGGACTTGGAGTGGTCCTATTCTACTCTGCCGGATTCGCATAAGACATACAAGCAGGCAAACAGAAGAAGAAATCCCTGACAAGGATAAGTCCGCCTTTGTACTATTGTGTTTTACCTATTTATATTGCATTTGTGACTTTTTATGTTCAATAAAGAATTTACAATACAATAAAAACAGACACGTTCAGCAAATAGTACACATCTTTTCGGAAGCTCGCTCCCTTCTGCGTATTACGTTCCTTATTGTCCCTTTTAAATCGTTATAATATAAAAAGACACTGAATAAGGTTTATCGCTATGAATAAATAAATATATACGGACAAATCACACAGGTTGAGCTAGCCCCAAAGTAAGTTCGAGGCTTATGTTATGGGATACTAATTCAAAGATACTATATTTTATAACAAATACATTTATAGATAAACATCCAAGACCTAGGACAATTTAAAAAGGCCATCTTCAAACTTGACCTGACCGGGGATCGAACCTGGAACCTCTGAGTGGCGGACTAGCATGGTGAACACTACGCCACGGAGGTCGTCAATGAATTTCATACAACTTAACATCTACCTTGCAACAATATTATAAAGAATGAGTTAGATCTAACTTGTAGCCCTTCGTTTAACATACACCCGAACGCTTATTTATACACGAATGTTGTTTATATCATTAGTACCTGGGTGACCGAGCTTTGCTCGGTTACATCTCAAATATTAACTACATTTTTTTAAACTTGTCTAAAAACAATACAAGGTAAAAAATTATATATAAGCTTGAACATAAAAAAAAACAAAAGTAAGTCACTGAGTGGAATTCGAACCCGTCATACTCTTTCTAGCGGTCCGCATCCTTAACCGCTGAGCCAAAAGGATAGCGGCCGGCGCGACGAAATTAGCGACCATATTCCGCGTGGAAAGAAAATCGCATGAAAAATCGAAAACACGCGTTTGCTCAAACATAAGTCTAATCTAGATCGATTGTTTACCCCCGAAAACCCCAATTTTCAGCGAAATCGTTAGAGTCGTTTTCGAGAGCACAGGAATTTATAAATATTTAAAAAAAAAATATACAAGAATTGCTCGTTTAAAGGTATAAGATATATATATATATATATCATTATATCATTATATTATCACGCCTGTTTCCCACAGAGATAGGCAGAGAATATGAAGCTCTACTTGTTACGATCCTGACAGACCTCTTTCGCTTCATCTACACTCATCACTCTTTTCATGCATGTTCGCTTGATATTTCTGACCTGTCCTTTTTTAAGAACGTCTGCAATTTATTCTAGTCGCGGTACATTTTTCGAGGACTACTCTGACCCACGTGATAGTATGGATGTATGTTGTTTCCAATTGCGTGACAAATATTCTCCGAAATATGGAAATTTTCTCCGGTGTGGACGGGGTTTAATTAAATTTAGTTAATAGAAGGCTGATTGGCTTGAATATCTTTAATATTCATATTACACACATGGGTAGATCCTTCGATCCAGATTAGCAAGGATCAATAGGCTGCTCGCCCGGTGTAATTTAGCGAGATGAAAGGATAAGAGATACACCTGATATAAATAAATATATGCACAAATATATACGGACCAATCGCACAGATTGAGCTAGCCCCAAAGTAAGTTAGTGACGTGTGTTAATTGTATAACAAATACATACATATAATAAACATCCAAGACCCGGGTCAATCTGCAAAAAAACATTTTCCATTATTATAAAGAATGAGTTAGATCTAACTTGTAGCCCTTCGTTTAACATACACCCGAACGCTTATTTATACACGAATGTTGTTTATATCATTAGTACCTCGATCACCGCGCCTGGATTCAAGCCTCTTTACCTATTCGATCTGGTGGCATCGGTATCAAAAAAATTTCTAGTATAGCTCTTCCGGCTTTCCTTTCGTCCGTTCACAGCGTATCACATTTGTGTGCGAAAATTCTTAAAATGTCTTCAGCTGATATACACTGTGCAACGGATGCAATCGATGCCTGGAAGACTCTCTGTCCCAATGAAAACATCCCAGAGGCACCAAACCGACAAAAACTCTGGGATGTCCCTCTGGTACAGAGAGATTATAACTATTTGGTTCAAAATTCTATCAGTGATTTAGACCGCGCAAGGCTTCTTGCCGTCTCTGAACATGAATCAGGACACTGGTTACACGCACTCCCCTCCGCCAACTTCGGAACACTTTTCGACAATGGCAGTTTTCGAATTATCGTTGGACTTAGATTGGGTGCTGCCATTGTCAAACGCCATCTATGTTTATGTGGCAGTGTCGTCGACAGGAACGGACTCCACGGGCTACACTGCCAACGCAGTGCCGGCAGATTTTCACGCCACGGCTCCATTAACAATATCGTTAAAAGGGCGCTTGCCACCATCGATATCCCTAATGTGTTAGAACCTGTAGGAATAACTCGCGATGATGGCAAGCGTCCAGATGGTTTAACCCTTGTCCCTTGGGAGCGGGGGAGGGCACTCGTGTGGGACGCGACATGCGTCGATACGGTTGCCCCTTCTCGCCTCGGGGCGACGGTGTCAAGGGCTGGAGCCGCGGCTGAAGCAGCAGAAGACGCCAAGCGGCGAAAATATTCCTCTTTATCTAATGAATATATTTTTGTTCCGCTTGGCGTCGAAACTTTTGGTCCGTGGGGTCCAAGTACTAAAAAATTTATTAAAAAAATAACCCCTCGGCTTGTCGACGCCGCTGGTGACAAGAGGGCTGGCTCATATCTCGCGCACAGGATTGCAGTAGCTATTCAGCGCGGGAATGCAGCCAGTGTTCTTGGCACCATGCCACATGATCAAGATTTAGATTTTTAATTTAGTTTTTTAATTTAGATTGTAATTTAGATATTAATTTTAATTGTATATAACGATACTATATATATCAATAAAGTAAAAATTTTCCATTATTATATATATTAGTAAAGTCAGAATCGCCTCATAACGTGAATTTTAATTCATACGTGGTGCGAGTTCCAACTGCTCAGCTGGCGACCTTCACCAAGGAAGATTTCTGGCCGAAGGGTATCGCGTTCCGGAAATATCGCGGACAGTTACCTGACACCAGCAAACAGTGGAATGCGTCACAAAAACAATAAATAGCTAATTTTTATGATATTATAAATATTTTAGGCTAAGGTATATAGTATATAATTATATGTATGCTAGTCTGTAAGGTATTTATTCTATGGGCCTTTAATATTGTAAATAATATTATGTTGCCTGAAATAAAATGATTTGATTTGATACCATCTTAACCTGATCGGGGATTGAACCCAGGACCTCCGGTGTGACAGCGTGGCATCATGACCACTAGGCCACAGATACAAGTATAAAGATAAATTCAGTTATTTGTACAGTTAACATACGTGATTTTTGATGTAGGAACTACATCATACAATCTAAAAATATTTCGTCAAATGTCAAATCTTATTACTTTAAACGAGCAATTCTTTGTAAGAAAATTATAATGAGGATCTTGGAAGTGGTTTTTTGGTCTACCTTTAATTTTTAGAGAACCTGTCTGGTACAAGAATGTAATAGTGGTACCTAACCAAAGAGAGAAATGAGAGATATTAAGGCCCAACGCAGACGACAGACTATCCGTGACGCACTTTTTAGTCTGTGATAGTCTGTGAAAATAGAACCTATGGAATAATACCCAATAACGCACACAATGCGCGCCAGACTTTTTGCGCGTCGTGTGCGTTACTGCATGTGATTCCATGGCTTCTATTTTCACAGACTAAAAAGTGCGGCACGGTTTAGTCTGTCGTCTGCGTTGGGCCTAATACGGTAAGAATATACAAAGTGTTTCTGTTTTTTTACCGTTGTTTTAATTTCATTATAGTGATGTAATTTTTTTTTTTTTTTAACTAGTAATGAATACTTTATTTAATTACACACAAAATAACTAAAAACTAAATATAACTAACTATTGATAATAACTAAACTAGATATAAAAGCAATAAAAAACAAACATCAATTTATATAAAATACTAATTTAATTAGCAAAAATATAAATAATAAAAATATAATAGCATAGCCCGTGGTTCGATTTATTACGGTGCCTGCGACTTCGTCCGCGTGATATTCAATTTTTTTGTGCACATGCACGTTGTACAAATTACAATCATAATCATCTGAGCGTATCCTGGTAGCAACCTCAGCGGTAACGCTTCAGAGCCCGGGGTCCGCTACCTAACCTGATTTGACGAGCTTACTGGTTTTTACACAGGGTAAACAAATTCTTAGATAAGTTTGAGCAAACGCTAGATGGCGTATAGGACCCACAGTTTATACGTGCATTCCGAAACACCGAATCATCTTTATTTTCGGATAATCAGGTGATTCAAGCAATATCCTAACCAGACTGGAAACAACTTTTCACAAAGTATGCTTCTCAATGGAATTCGAGCCCACGACCTCTGGATCACAAATCAAACGCCTTTACCACTAACTCACTGAGGCATTCGCACGCACGATGTATAATAGGCAAGTCTCTACCCTGCCTACCTAGTGTATACATACACAGGATACTTACACAAAACATACATACTATCACGTCTTTATCCCTAATGGGGCAGACAGAGCATTTTGGGTCTTGCGGTTCTATGCAGAGCGCAGGGCCGCAAGACCCAAAAGCCACTTTTAGCGTCATGGTGGGCGAGAAGATGGAAAAGCAATCAATACAGTGATGGGTTGCTAGACGCATCGCCTGTTAACATGATTTGCATTTTTGCCCATTCCCTCGATCGGCTTGTACGATATGCGTGAGAAGAGAAGCAGCTGGTACATTTCTCCCAGACCAGCATGGGAGCATTACACAAAACTCATCTGAAATTTATGCTTTGGAATACATCTGGCCAATTCGATAAAGGGCAAGACTCCTTCCATTACCTCCGTCTATTGAATTTGATATTTATCTTTCGTATTAATAATTTCCTACACCCATTATAACTGTCACGTGGACCCTTCTTGATATAGTAAGGATCCCGATAAACCCATTCCATTGTTTCGTATGTTCAATCATGTATATTACCCAGCAGTCCAATTTTACTAATGTGTAGTTTGGATTGTTTGGTCTTAATGTCTTACCTATTAATATAAACTTAGCTGGTTGGATTCTAGAATATTCGGCGACATCTTAACACTTTCTAAAATTAAATTAATGTTTTAAGCTATTGCATAGCTTCTATCGCGGGCCTTGAGCGCGGGGACCGAATCCAGAAATTCCGTAACGAAAAAACCTCACGCTCCCCACTCCGCCTACCATGTAGGTTGCCGCTTCGTCTCCGTCGTCCGTATGCGACGTTGCCGTCCTTCCTTGTAAAAATTCACCGACCGAACGGAACCACCTTAATGCAATAGCTTTACCGCGGCAGTTCCCGAGTGCCACACGTCTTTTTTTTTTGTTTAATATCTTTTTCTGTACTCAAAACTCTAATTTGTTTAATATTTTAATTTTAATGTATAGTTTAAACCTTGTATGTACTTACATTACTTTAATTTTTTATTTCAAATATTTTTGTAAATATTTAATAATTTCTTAATGGTTAATATATACTTACGTATTGTCAACTTGCTATGAGAGCGACGACGAACGACTTCTAACACAAGTATTCTTTACTTATAAGCATTCCTCCATCGCAATTCAGCTTAAAATAATCCTGTTAATAAATAAACAATTTTGATTTTTGATTTGATCTTCAGAGAGAGAGGGATATAAAATTACACACACACTGATGATCATTGCCTGCCGACAACGAGAGAATTTGAGATGCGAGCGAAATAAATTTGAGCGCTCGCGTTTCTCTTTCAAATAGGGATGTGAGCTGGATAAAAAATATATTATTTTATTTATTCCGTCAACTTGATTATCAAAAAATGACCCATATTGTTTCGTTTAGTAACCTAGTTAATATTCACAAAGATACAGTGCTTCGAAGTTTCGAAGTGGGGTGCTTTACGTCACCTTTGTTAAAATCGTAGCTGATCGTGACTTCACGAGAAATTTAAATGCTCTGTAACTTCGTCATTATTTGCGAATCAAAGAGAAAAAAAATATCAAATGTGCCACAACAATTTTTTTTATTCACGGGAAAAGAGTCACAAGGTACCTTATACCGAATTTTTTGATCGAACTTTCCACAGATTTACAAAACATTTATAAAGAAAATCCCAAAAAGTTTGTAAAATTGTTAAAACTGTATTATTTACTAACAGGTCATAGCGACGCCCATCTGGTCTGGGAGAAATGAAAAAACTTAGAATGTACCAGCTGCTTCTCTTCCCGCGCAGATCGTAAAAGCCGATCGAGGGAATGGGCAAAAATGCGAATTATGTTAACAGGCGATGCGGCTAGCAACCCATCACTGTATTGATTGCTTTTCCATCTTCTCGCCCACCATGACGCTAAAAGTGGCTTTTGGGTCTTGCGGCCCTGGGTTCTGCTGCATAGAGCCGCAAGACCCAAAATGCTCTGTCTGCCCCATTAGGGATAAAGACGTGATAGTATGTATGTATGTATGTAGGTCATAGCGACTCACCGAAACCCAGATAAACCCTGCGAGGTTTTCGTGGTTCAGTATATTTCGATGTACCTATATTATCTTTTAAACTTTAAATAAATGATTTTTAAAAAATCACACGTCACTTTTAGTGTTATTGTATGAAAAGAGATGCACTATGAAAAATTCTAGGCGTTATAACTTTGATACACTATAGGATTTTCTGCGTTTGTTTTTTTTTCGTGTGTGTAAGTGGCCAACACTGGTGTCAGATTTTTTAGGCAGCCTAAAGGCATAAGACATAGCATGAAGACTGCCTTACAACGATGACAGCTTTGTAAAATACAATACAATACAAAAAACTTTATTGCACCAAAATAAATTTACAATATTGAAACACTTATGAAATAACAACATGTAATGAGGTACAAGAGGCGGCCTTATCGCCGAAGCAAACCTCTTACAGGCAACCAAAAAGAGAAGGAATGCGAAATATGTATTAAAAGGTGATTCAACTACAATTCAAAAAAAACAATTCAATTTTTATGTACTAATTATATTAATATATTAATAAATACAATAACCAGTTGATATTTAAAATATACATAATATATAACTACTTACACATATACATATACTGGTTTTTTTTTTCGTTATACCACTTGTGTTCCCAAGTGCTGACCACGGACCACGCCCGATGTTACTTGTGAAAGCACTAGAATTGCGCACAAAAGAAAGGTTTAGTTATTTAAGTTTATGAATAATAAAATCTTTATAGGTCATAAATTCAAACAAACATTCGTGTTGTCCGACTTACTTATTCAAAAAGAAATGTCAACATATCTCCTTATTAATAATCTTGTCTTAATAAGATAGTCAAAGAGCCGTGTGCCTTAAGTATCACCCTTTAAGACCATTTCGTTTAATGAGTCCACCCGGCGATTTCTTCAAGTTAACTCTTGCATAGGAATGTCTTTACGAGGCGTGTGTAGGAAACATACGGTTAGGAAGATTGGCCTTATAGCCAAGGAAACTACGATAGCAATGCACGATATAACATTTAACAAAACACCTTTTAAATATATTTAAATTCAATGTTTTTGAAGTTTTTTTTGTCGTGTGGTTTCCAGCAGGTTAGAATAGGGCCACTACAAGTCCCGTGGATGTCGTAGAAGGCGACTTAGGAAACACAAGCTAAACAAAGCTTATAGACCACAATGAGATCTCTCCAACCCGTCTGGTCAGCGTGGAGAGTGTAGGCCAAAGTTCTTGGCTGTTCTGGCCAAGTATGGCTCTAGTAGTACAGAAAGGGTCGTGCTCCTGCAGTGGAGACAAAAAGACCTGATGATGATGATGATGATGACCGTAAAATATATATAAGGTCTAACAAAATATACTGAAACTATTTTAAGGGTGAATGCAGTCCATGATACTAAACAAATTTCCCCAAAGAACACGTATCGAAATATGAAAAGTAATTTGTGGCCTCCCATACAAGTTGTCCGATCAGCTGATCAGAGTTCGTATGGAAAGCCTAAAATTATTTTTCATTTTTCGACATATGTTTCTAGGGGAAAGTTGTTCTATATCACGGACTGAATTCACCCTTTATATAGTTTCAGTATATTTTGTTAGACCTTATATATGGCCTTAAAATTGTACCTCTTTGCAATATCCGTACTCATGTCCTCATTTCCTGTCTGAAACATCTCCGCTGAGTGTTGTTTAAGAGGTGGCGTGTAGCAATTATGGAAACACTTACACTGAGTTTCAGAGAAAAGACGTCCCTACGTTTAGTTAAATCATTACGAGTAAGGGACTGGCATTTAAAAGGTATGTTTTAGAGTTCCGTACCCAAAGGTTAAAAACGGGATTCTATTACTAAGACTCCGCTGTCTGTCCGTCTGTCTGTTCATCTGTCTGTTCATCTGTCTGTCTCTCTGTCTGTCCATCTGTCTGTGCGTCTGCCTGTCTACCTGTCTTATCTGTACGTCTGTCTATCCGTCAATCTGTCATCAGGCTGAATCTTATGAACCGTGATAGCAAGACAGGTGAAATTTTCACAGATGATGTATTTTTGTTGCCGCTTTAACAACAAATACTAAAAACAGAATAAAATAAATATTTAAATGGGGCTCCCCAAACAACAAACGTGATTTTTTATAAATACCATTGTACGGAACCCTTCATGCGCGAGTCCGACTCTCACTTGGCCGGTAATTTATTAAAATCTGGATATAATTATAATTCAACAAAATCTACTACATTTTTTTAGTATATTCAGTACACTAAACTTAACGATTGTCTCCAAGTAACAATATCTCAAAATAAAAAAACTAGCCAAGTGCGTTGTCTCCGAGTAACATACATACATACATACATACTATCACGTCTTTATCCCAAATGGGGCAGACAGAGCATTTTGGGTCTTGCGGTTCTATGCAGAGCCCAGGGCCGCAAGACCCAAAAGCCACTTTTAGCGTCATGGTGGGCGAGAAGATGGAAAAGCAATCAATACAGTGATGGGTTGCTAGCCGCATCGCCTGTAAACATGATTTGCATTTTTGCCCATTCCCTCGATCGGCTTTTACGATCTGCGTGGGAAGAGAAGCAGCTGGTACATTCTAAGTTTTTTTTATTTCTCCCAAACCAGCATGGGAGTAACAATATCTCAAAATAAAAAAACTAGCCAAGTGCGTGTCGGGCCACGCGTAATTTATGATTATGAATTACGAATGCCGACTTTGATTTTTCAATATTTTATTTTTCTTTCCTATTTTTTATTTTACTTCCCAACGTGAGTGGTCCGCGAAGGCATACGTGGAAGGAAATGGGAGACCTTTGCCCAGCAGTGGGACGGTATAGTTAAGTAAAAAAAATATTCAATATGTCCGCGTGATTACACACATGCTCATGCCAAAATAGTTTTCCATATATACTCGAATTAACTGATCGTTCAACTTATAAGCAAGGCTAAACAATTTATTTGTCTATTTTCCATTTTCTTTGAACAAGCTGGGCAGGGGCAAGTCGGACGTCACGGCGTATTAGCGTTTCAGTGTCAAGCAATATTGAGCATGTGTATTATGATAAAGTCTAGTTTGGTTCGATAAATAATTGATTGGCACTATCGGATGACTATTGTTTTATTCTATGGAGTAACCCATAGAGACATGGACTAACCTTAACTAGAGCTACATACATACATACATATTTCCACGCCTGTTTCCCATGGGGTAGGCAGAGACTATGGATTTCCACTTACTACGATCCTTGCAAACCTCTTTTGCTTCGTCAACACTCATAACTCTTTTCATGCATGCTCTTTGGTTATGGGTACTCCTTACATCAGCTTTCTTCAGAACATCTCCTATTTGGTCGCAGAATGTTCGTCGTGGTCGACCCGGTCCGGTTCTCCCATCCACATCAGCACGATAAATCTTTTTTGTTAACCCTTTCACCGCGAGACTTTATATCAGTTGTCGTGCCCCCAGCGCGAGACATGGTAAATCTAACATACCTATCTACAACCAAAAACGGATATAGATACGTAAGTTATGTGCCATACGAGCATTTTTTTTGTTACAAATATGCAACCTTCGCGGAATGGGCCCGACAATGTTTGTCACATATATGTGACGCTCGCGGTTAAAAGGTTAATCTTCTTTCATCCATCCTCTCATCATCAGCATGTCCAAACCACATCAACCTAGAGCTAGAATCTCCGAAACTAAACATAACCACATTATTAAAAGTATTACTAAAATAACTTAATGAAGAGCACTAAAAGCACTTTGAGACGCCTTTTCTGGCGCAGGCAATTTTGAGCAACTCTAAAATTTATGGGGCATTAACACCTGCCTTTATTTCAGAGTTCATATGGCGTACTTAATTTAATGTAATTAAGTCCACGGAGTTTTTTATTGCCGAATTTGATAGCCGAACGTGTTGCTATTCGCAGTTGTTAGGGCGAAGCTTCTTGGAAATTCCCTGGCATTTCAAACATTTGTTTATTACTTCTTACATTATTATTGCATAGGATATGGTTGGTTTTCTGGCAAACCTTTTCGCTACGTCAGTACTTACGCAATAGAGTTAGGACTAATCCTTATCGCTGCCAAAAAAGACATACTGTGCGACTCTTTCGACACAAATGACACCGACGAGAGCTTGACTCTCAAAGTTAAATGTTAACATACAGTATTAAAGTACTTATATTAATTATGGTGTGGAGTTTTATTTTCGTGTGTGTGAGTGGCCAACGCCGGTGACAAATTTTTAAGGCTGCCTAAAGGAATCTGACATAGCTTTATGACTGCCAAACAATGCTGACAGGTGGGTTTGGCGATATGGTTTAATTTAGCTCGCGATAGAACTCAGCACCTTTTCGTTTAGATACCTAGAAATCCATTGCAAATTAATTCATTCTTATTACTCTAGACATACGATTAATGTCACTGATTTTCCCACTCCAGAGTGGTCGCCACTATTTTCGATGCCCGAACGGGGAGTAACACAGGCCTGCCGTAACCGAAGGGCATGTATGAAGAGATTGATGAGTGTAGATGAAGCGAAAGAGATTTGTCAAGATCGTAGCAAGTGGAGGTCCATAGTTTCTGCCTACCCCTGTAGGAAACAAGCGTAATAGTATGTATGTATAATATTATAGAATCCTTAATTTAACATAGAATTCCTCTAAACCTAGCGTGTGGCAAAGGCATTATACAGTCTTCGGTCCCTAATTACAATATTCGAAGCGAGATAAGACCTAAGCTCAACTAAAACGCTTCCCATACTAAAACTAACCCTGCAGCTTTAACACAAAGTTTATTATCCCTCAAATAAACCCTTTTTAGTAATGGAAAGGGCAAAGTTAATAAAATTTCCAAGCAAACTGCGGTGTTTCAAATAAAAGCGTAGTGTAGACTCAAATACGGCCTGATAGTGCGGAATCTGTTTACTTATTGTAGAAACTATTTCCGAAATCGCTGTTTGGCAGTTCCCTTCAGACATATTGGGCCGCGGTAGCTTTACCGTTTATTGTTATAGGGTGACAGTGAAAGGAGTGCAAGAGGTTTTTAGAGTTCCGTGCCCAAAGGGTAAAAACGGGACCCTATTATTAAGACTTCGCTGTCTGTCCGTCTGTTTGTTACCAGGCTGTATCTGAAGGACCGCGATAGCTTGACTGTTGAAGTTTTCACAAATTATGTATTTCTGTTGCCGCTATAACAAAAAATACTAAAACAAAATAAAATAAATATTTAAGGGTTACTCCCATACAACAAACGTGATTTTTTATAGATAATGGTACGGACCCTTAGTGCACGAATCCGATTCGCACTTGGGTGGTTTTTATATATTAAGTAGGTATTCATTACACAAATTTATTTGCAAATTAAAAAATACCCCTGATATATTGATAACGTGGCCCAAATCTTTATTTGTCAGATAAATTACAAAACCCCGTAATTCAACCACCCAATAAATTTAAAATGACTGAACCGATTTTTATCAAATATGGCTTAGTACCACCGCAAGAGAAGTTGCTTTCACGAAAAGAAAACCGCAATTAAATCCGTTCGAGCTGTACGATTACCCAGACAGACAGACAGACCGACATTAGCGTCAAACTAATAACACCCATCTTTTTTGTCGGGAGTTAATAAAACGTCTTAAATTTATTAGTATGTTGGCAGTAAGGGAATCAGTGACCTATGAATTCTAATATACGAAGTTAACATTCGGGCGGCATTCAAAGGGCTTGCCTAAGAAAATTAAATTTTGAGATGCGACATAAGATGAAATTTTCTGACGACATCACTGGATGTTGCTAGTTTGTACAAATTGAATTTAAATGTGTCACATCTACTTCTAGAGGTAGATGGTATTTTTAACCAACTTCAAAAAAAGAGGTGGTTGTCAGTTGACAGTTTTTTGTACGTATATAACTCGATATCTTCACCACTCGTGAAGCGATTAAGATGATTCTTTTTTATTTGAAAGCACAAAGTACATAGTTAATCGCATATGAATTTAGTGAAGATATAAGTCCGCCATTTACGTGTATTGTAATAAAGTTAAATCTATACATATAATAAAACAGTAAAAAAAGTGTGTCTGTACATTAAATATATTTCCAAAAAAATCATTGGGGGCGATGGAGACGTAGTAATAGAGTAAGAATTTAAAAAAAAATGTCTGTCTGTTTGTCTGTTTGTCTGTATGTCTGTTTGTCTGTTTGTACACGCTAATCTCCGGAAATACTGGACGGATTCGAATGAAACTTTTTTTGTTATATAGCTATTAAGCCTGGGCAACATATAGGGTATAAATAATTTTGGAAAATGGAACGCCTGATGCAGAACCATAATGGTCCAGCTAAACTATAAGAGATATAAAAATGTAGCCTTAGTAAAAGTTGTTCAGGCTGATGAGCATTTTTCAGAGACGAAGTCCACGCGAACGAAGTCGCGGGCTTCAGCTAGTAAATGAATAAATAAAATAGGAGCGCTAGCAATGCGTATTCTAACCTAGTGAGAATGGAACTTGTTCCTCACAGACTGGAAGCCAGTGTCTTAACCACGTGGTCACCACCGATGATATATTTTAATCAATTTTACAAGGGGTTATACAAAAAGTTAAGAGTCGGCAAAGTAGAACAGGGCCACTCCAAGTCCCCCCGTGGATGTCGTAGAAGGTGACTTTGGAGATACAAGCTAAACAAAGCTTATAAACATCAATGAGACCTCTCCAATCCATCTGGGCAGAGAGGAGAGTGTAGGCCAAGTCCTCTGGCTGCTTTGGTCAAGTTTGGCTCTGGTAGTACAGAGAAGGCGTGCTCCTGCAGTGGACACAAAAGGACCTGATGATGATACAATAAGTTAAAAGAATGGTACACCTTTTTCTTGGGACAAGAGTCATGAATAACAACAGCCACAGGAAGTCCATTTTGGCCTTTCAAGGATAGTAACTATATGGTTAACTATATCAAGCTTAGCTTATTTTTATTTTATTTTTTTTATTTATTTAACTTTATTACAATACATGTAAATGGCGGACTTAAGGCCTGAGGCCTTTTCTACCAGTCAACCAACAGGTGATGCTGAGCAAGCAATCTTTTGGGGGTAAGTACAGCATAAAGAGAATATATTGTTATATCAAAATATACACATAAATATATATCAAATATAATAAACCCACATAAAAATATACATATATACATTATATTATCATATACATATATAGCTTAGCTTAGATTGTAAGTATTATACAACGTTCCACCCCACTTTTGGTCATTATCTCCTCTGCTTGTAGGGTTGACTGGAAGAGATCCCTGACTGGGATAAGTCCGCCTTTGTACTATTGAGTTTCATCAGTATTTAATTGTGGCTTTTTATGTACAATAAAGAATTAATATCAACAACAACAAATGTATGAATAACTTTAATTATGGAATCAAATATTTTTATCTTTATCCGTTTACAAACCTAAATTCATACACTATAACATTCAAAATGGCGGCAAATAATACATTATGTACGTGAAAATGAGAATAATGGAAAGCAATCCAATACAGTGGAAAATGCATCATATCGAGATCAGAGGAACTCATTAAATCTGGATGTGCCAAAACCAACACGGTCGCGCTCTCTGCGGCTTTGAAATTATTAATACATCATTTTCGAACGTAGATTGCACCGTGTTTGATTCTATAAATATTTGTAGATAGACTTATTTGCTTAGTTTATATTTATGTATCTATCTATCTATAGCAGTCTTTATATTATCCTACCCTTTACAAAAAGAGTCAAAAGTGGCCGTTTTTAGTATTTTTTGCAAAGGAAACTACAGCGTATTGTATTTCAATGACTTTCGAGGTTCTAATGAAACTTAAGGATACTAGCTAAAAAGTTGTACGAGGGTTTCTGATAATCTCACTTACAGAAAGAGAAATTAATTTTTTTGTGTTTTCAAGGTCGCTAGCGCGGGTAGGAGCCTTAATATCGTCCACCCAACGCATTGCTGGGTGTCCTCTACCTCGCTTGTTGGCCCATGGTCGCCACTCTATTACCCTTCTTGTCTACCGACTTGAATCCATTCTTGCTATGTAGTTTATATTTAACACACATTTATACCTCTCCAACCCGTCTGCCCTGCGAAGAGAGTGTAGGCCAAATCCACTGACTGCTCTGGCCAAGTATGGCGCTAGTAGTACAGAGAGGGTCGTGCTCCTGCAGTGGAAACTAAAAGATCTGATGATGATGATGACACATTATACAATTTAAATATATATATAATCAAAATACTTTCGTAAATAATTAAGACTATTGAGCACTGATTCCACAAGTCAACAAGATTTTGTACTAATTAAACACAAAACATGTTTCTAGTTAAAAAAAAACAATTCTGTAAGTATTTTGCCATTTTTAGGGTTCCGTAGTAAACAAGGAACCCTTATAGTTTCGCCATGTCTGTCTGTCTGTCTGTCCGTCCGCGGTCCTACTCAGAAACTATAAGTACTAGAAAGCTGTAATTTGGCATGGATATGTATATCAATCATGGCGACAAAGTCGGAAAATAAAATATGGAAAAAAAAAATTTTTTAGGGTAGCTGCCATACAAGTGTAATATTATATAACATATTGTGTGGGGTATCGTTGAATAGGTTTTTCAAAAATATTATGAGCTTGGGAACACCGTTTTTCGATTTAGGGATCCGTGTCTGAAATATTTAGGTTTCAAATAAAAAAAATTGTTAAAGTCAAGTGTCCCCCCCTTCTATCTGCTAAACGGTTATATATGGACACGTGAAAAATATCACAGCTATAGTATATATAATGTAGTTTAAAGGAAAACTATCAGAGCTAAGTAGGGTTAACAAATTAAAAAGTTATAGGTGATCAACTTATAAAATGTACTCGAAAAGGAAAATTTCATAGAAATTCAATACTTAGCCGTTTTAGACTGCAAGTTGGCATTTACAACTACGGAACCCTATACTGCGCGTGGCCCGACACGCACTTGGCCAATTATTAAATACCAGTTTATACATTGTGCAAACCTTTCTAAATTCAATACAAATTATATTATTCCATAAGTAATTCTATGTCATCTCAGTACATAATCCGGTCACTTAAATTGAATGAGAAATATTCTTCATTGTTATACCAACAAACATTTATCTAATCATTTTTCTACAAAACGATATAAACTTTTCCATACAAACTAAATAAATATTGCATGCAGAAAGTCGCTTTGATAGTTCGAATATTTCACACTTATTTTCTAACCTCAATTACAAAACCTTCAAGAGGACTATGGCAACACTACAGCAAGCCCTGTCCTGTGGTGCTATTTTTCAAACGCGGAGTTACTAAACGAACGATTTTTTGTATGGAAAAACCATTCGTTTAGGTGACTTCGCGTTTCCAAAATAGCATTTCTGTACCGTGATAATATAGACGTGTTTGAATTCTGCTTTCATGCAGCTGTGACGTCACGCCAGTTCATTAAAATCCGCGAATGAATCTTTTATACACACGACAATGCAGCACGGCATTGTTACCACGTCATTGTTGCTCTTCAGAACATATTTATAGAGTGCTTTAATGATACTTTTATCATTGTTTTATGGAATTACGCGTTTCTGATTTTTCTGTTGTATAAACTTATTTAGGGCCTAGAGCTACAAAATTTAAAGACTACTCGTATTCTAAATTCTAACTTTTAAATAGGTACTTTAAGTTTGAAAAATAATACGCAAGAATACTTGGTTTTTAGACGTTCACGGTCACAATGACGATTATATTATTATTCACACTATGGGATTTACCGCAATTGATTTTATTTTGACAGAGTTAGTTAGTTAAAATCTTTATTGCACCAAAAAAGATACTAACATAAAACAGATGTCAAAAGGCAGATTGACCTACCTCTAGGTAGGTCTATACAATGTCCTTTTTAATTAAGTACAAATATTTTAAGGGGTGATTCAGACCATCATTTTGAACAACTTTTCCCAATAAATGTATATCGAAATACGAAAAATTTTTTTTAGGTTTTCATAGAAATCGAAGTAGTCACGTGATATCATTACTATGGAAAATGAAAATTATTTTTTCGTATTTCGATATACATTTATTGGGACAAGTTGTTCGAAATGATGGACTGAATCACCCCTTAAAATATTTGTACTTAATTAAAAAGGACATTGTATTATAAATTCCGCCGTCATTTTGACTGATAGACTGAAAAATGCAAGGGACTGACACAATTTGATACAGCGAGATAGTCTAATTGTGACTTCTAAAAGAAGAAAAAGAAAAAAGTGCCGTGTTTTGTCCTTATCACCGACCAAACATTTGTTCACGGTCGGGTTATATGCATACTTCAAATTGCATAAATTTGAAGTGTATATGTATAACCCGACCATGAAAAAAATGCAGTATCATTAATGAATATGTCTTTCTCTTACCTCCGGTCGCTCGACACTGCTTCTATATTCTAAATCTTTGGAAAAATGCGGTTGATGTTTAGTTGTCAAGGATTACCGTATGTAAATAGCTGGGTCAAAATAAAATCAATCGCCATGGTAATATTTCGTCAAAATTAAAATGTCAACGATCAAAACATAGTCACTAGCCTCTAGGGTTCAGTTTATTTGGTCACTAATTTCATCATGACAAATGATGTGTTATTAACCAAAAAGACCGTCACTAGTAAAACTCATTATTGTTACGTTTGCCGTTACAAAAACATTTAAAATAACAACCATAATTAAACACGGCAGCTCCTCTAAGGTAGACAATAGTCTGTTACTTAACAGTGAAGTAGCACAAGCAAATACCGAGAAAGAAAAACGGTTGGAATTACCAAATCAGTTATACTTTGACGACTTTGTCATGCTAATATCAAACAATTAGAGTTACACTTCTCAAAGACACAGTTGTTAACTATGTGAAAATAAAGACCACATTACTATGTAAATCGCTTTTATTGCAACACTTTAAATAAATAAACAAATAGGAAACGAAATGCACGGTCGAAGCGAAGCGGTCGAGATAACATCTTTGGAAACGATTCGTGAATCCGTTTTGAATTGCTAGGTACACTTTACAACGGGATCGTTGAAAAGAATAATCCTTTAGATCTAAATTGCATCCATTTGTAACAGCACAGTACACATCAAAGAGACTCTTATCTATGGATTAGTATAGTTGAAAATAGGCGGAAGAGGACGCTGCTGGGTACTCATACGCGTATTCAGCTACTGGCACAGTGTATTGAGGTACTGCGGAGTAGACAAATACTGGGGCGCGGTCTTCATCCCTGTACTGCAGGCGAGCGGTATACGCCATCTTGCTGATGTCATTTTCCGTCCTGAATTGAACTCTCTGGAGCTGAGAACCTGGGAGAAGCACGTACTCGTAGTAAGCGCCTTGTGTGCTTACCACTTCGTCATCATTTTCTGGAGCCTCTTCCAGCTTTCCCTTCTTTTCACCTTTTCTTTTCTCTCCACCTTTCAATTCCTCAACTTCGCTTCCGTCGTTTTCTCTGTCTTCGCTCTCACCCTCGCCTTCTTTCTTTTCGCCTTTTTCACCTTCTCCGTGTTCTTTTTCTTCACCTTCTTCATTTTCCTCACCTTCACCTTCGCCTTCACCCTCCTCCCTCTTTGCCATTCTTGGGGTACCGTATTCCACTTCAGGGCGTGAGTAAGTCCTTAATGGAGCTCCATAACTGCTATCAGGAATACCGTAAGAAGTAGACGGTGGCGCCGCTTCCTGGCGTGAAGGTAGCTTGAATTCCCTCGATGGTTTGTATCCAGCTGCCGGGTAAGGCGCTTCCTCAGCATGAGCACTTTCCTTCTTTTCTGGACGTGATTCTTCAAGCTCCCGTTTATCGTATCGGTACCTAGCTGATCTGTACTGAGGTGGTTCAGCTAATGCTACTGCTGCCAGGAGCACGACACAAATGAAAATCTTCATTTTTGGTTGTTTTCACTTTGGCTGACTGCTGTCGAATGATGCTGTGGATACAAGGTGTCAGCTTTTATACATATACCATAGACGGGTGTTATTTCCGACAATGTTTCCGTCCGGATGTGTCATCTTCTCCTTCATATTGGATATTCCGAGTGGACCGCGACATTGGCCCCCTAACGCCAAGATCATCGATTGTGTAATTGATGCCGATTAGGAGACGGCATTGTCCCCGCGCGTGACTGGGATCTCAACGCGTTATGGTGACGAACTTACGAAAACGCCTAATGTAGCGTTTTAATATTCATGACTTTTGGTGAAATTTCTTTTGCCGTCACTAATTAAGTCTTTGTGCAAGAGCAATATTTGGCTAATTGTGAGCGTAATGGTCGGTCGTGCAATCAGTCTGCTGATTCGCAGTGTCTGGTGGAGTAGTAGTGATTAAAACGGTTGGCGACAATCGAGCCTTATTGGAGACGAGTGGGCGACGTCGGCGAATACATAATTTATGTTGCACTCTCCTTGGCACTCCATTACGGTGTTCATTGCGCTGTGCATCATCTGTAACATTGGCATAATGTCCTGCATAAACGTTTACACGGTGGGATTAGTGTTACTAGATTTCAAATGCTTTAAGCAATGTTTGTAGATAATAGATCCAGTTATTTGTGTAAAATCTTGTACTTAACTATGCTATAGTATATATAATGTAGTTTAAAGGAAAACTATCAGAGCTAAGTAAGGTTAACAAATCAAAAAGTTATAGGCGATCAACTTATAAAATGAACTCGAAAAGGTAAATTTCATACAAATTTAATAGATACTTAGACGTTTTAGACGTTTTTAGTGACGTAAACTCAAAGTTGGCATTAACAACTACGGAACCCTACACCGCACGTGGCCCGACACGCACTTGGCCATTTTTTTAAACTAAACGTTTCATTCACAACGTGGAAGGGACATAACCGTAATACATTGAACCACGGACTATACCACTATAGTATAATGCAAATAAAATAACAATCAAAAACTAAAAAAATATCGACATTCTCCTACAAATTGCCTTGGCGCTGCACAATTTCGTATGGAAATGTCGATTTTTTTAAGATTTTAACTGTTAATTTATTATCATTATACTATAGTGACCTAGTATAGGTCGTGGGTCGATTTATTACGGGTATATATTTTGAAGATTTAAAAAAGCAACAAATAAAAGAAATAACACGTAGAGAAATATTATTCAGGTGCGCTCGGAAAATTGCTTTTTGCTCTTTGTAATGTGTAATCTTATACAATTTTAAAGTTTGAATTCAATTCGAGTTTAAGAAATTGAATCAAACTTCTGTGAAATTTTCAATTGGTTGTGATTCCAGCGGTTTCTTGAAGTTAAATGTTCAAGCTTTTTAAATTTGCATTGTTACTGCAGAGTTTTGTGTTCTACTTTGTTATCTTTGTTCGAGAGTTGGTGCACCTATAGATCCTTCTCTTCTTAACTTCTAGTTCCATTCTTAGCTATAGGTCTTGCTTGGGAGACTAAGATGCGCTTTCCAATTTTTTTTTATGATATGTATATTCATCATCATCATCAGGTCTTTTTAACTCCACTGCGGAAGCGCGACCCTCTCTTTACTACCAGAGCTTTACTTGGCCAGAGCAGCGAGAGAACTTGGACTTCTCTCTCCACGCTGGCCAGACGGGTTGGAGAGGTCTCATTGACGTTTGTAAGATTTTTTAAGTCTGTATTTCCTAAGTACTTCTACGACATCCACGGGAAGACTTAAAGTGGCCCCATTCTACTCTGCTGGAAACCACACGGCATATTATGTATATTTTTCATTACCAAACATGTTGAAGAATGCGCGAATCAAAAGCCCGAAAAGATCCAGTTTTTGTCTATGTTAATTTAATTTTTACGACCAGCTGCCTGCCTGATGTCAGCCCTTCTTGGGAATGTATTGCTCATGAAATTAAGCAATCGATTCAAAGACAACGGTTTCGATACCTATTCAGCCAAGTAGCGCTCCACTGCCTTTTCTCTTCTTTATTTCACACTACAACAACAATATGAGGTCGGGCGCTAGTTTGTATCAAAATGAATAGTAACATTTACACGGGCCACGTTTTGCCGTTATTATCTACCGTGTGGTTACCAGTGGTCCACAATGCAACTGGAAGAAACTGCAGCGACACAACTCATACGCAACCAATGCTTGACCCCGTTTTGTCGCTGCGATGTGGTGTGGTTACTACTGGCAGACTCTAAGGGCTCGGATGATAAAATCTCTTTGCTGCATTCTAAAGCTTACCTTCCTTTAGTGCTGTTGTTCTATTCACAGGCCGTATAGCTGAAAATCAGTGAGCTACTCTTTGAGCAGCACGAAGCACTGAGCAAACAGATACAAAGTTATTGATATGTGTTCCTAATACGTTGTTTTAACATGTTTTGTAATTTTTGTATTTTTCTTCTGTATGTGTGTGACTATAAGCTACAAATAAACGTCTTATCTATATATCTATCCATTCTATACAAATACCATACACGGCAAGCAATGACGTATGTTAGATCTTATCCTCGACGTTACATTAGCCTGTCTAGCCAGTACTGTTTGATATTTTGCCAAGCCAATGAGGCTCCAAGTATGTACGAGTAGCTATTGATGAAAATAGCAATGTCATAGCATCTAAAGAATACTAATGAAAGAAATAATTTGAGTAGAATTTGCGAACGATTAAATTTTTATGTTTTTTTTTTAGTTTACATACTATATATCTTAATGGCATGGAAATAAGATTAAATACTTTCTAGAATAATAATAGATCTTACTGAAAGAAATGTAAATAAATATGTCTTATCTTTTTATGTTATTTCAACATTCTTATTTAAATATGAACTTTTTTGCACTTCGTACAAAATTATTACATTTTAATAAATAAAATACTCTATATGGTTATTGTTCTTTGGACGAAATATGTTCTCGATTATTTCATCCCTCGGCTTTTGTTTATTTCACAAAATGGCCGACTGACGTTTAATTACGCGGGAAAATGGCTTCTGATTGTTTATTCGTGGACGTCAATGGAATATAAATATATTGACAGATTTTATCGCGTGTCTAAAATATTGAGTTGATTCTTTTATGAATTAAGTCACTGACATAGCCGGCGGTTTATCTCAATGAAGTGGCAATGGGCTGGGCACAAAGTGTGGTCGGTGGAAAAAATACCACATGAGTAAAATTACTTTCAAAGTGTATTTATGTATATTAAGACGTACGTTCATTTCGGATTGTCTGTTTAATTTACGTATGTACTGGTGTCAGATTTTTCAGGCTACCTAAAGGCATCTGACGTAGCTTGACCACTGCGATACAATGATGACAGTCGGGACCAACGGCTTATACGTGCCTTCTGAAGCCCGGAGGAGCTCAAGAAATTTTTATATCACTTGTGGTCACCCATCCCAGTGCGAAGCACGTCCAGTATCACTTTATTTGCGAAAGAGCTAGTAATGCGCACTCCCGCAGAGCCACTGAGCCCTGAATTTAGAATGGAAATTAAACTTTTGTACGTTGGTTAACTAAATCAAAATACTCAAACAGAAACAATATAGTACTTTCTAGCTCTGAAAAATTCCGTTTGTTTTTGTAAAATTATACAACGGGGATTTAAAAATGATCCCATAGCATACGTGATGAAATTACAAAAAAATATCCTTTGAACTTGGTTGCGCCCAAATTGGAAAACTCTAATTTGGGGATTCCGATTGGCTTTTTCGCTTTGATTTCTGTAATTTCAGCGTGTCCATTTAGATTTGTAGATTGAGTTGGTATTGTGCGTTACAACCCAATTTTTTAATATTGGATTGTAAGCAAATGAGGTTTAGAAGCTTCGAGCTTGATATCCGCTTGTTCGCATTTTATTTTATTTAAATCTCACTGTACAGCAAAAATATGTGTGGCTGGCGTGATAATATTCGTGAAAAAGTAAACTAAATATAAATATCTACATTATACTAATATACGAGTATACCCAAAGGTAAAAATATGGACCCTAAAGCAAAACAAAATACCTAAAGGTATTATGCCCCATATACAAGAAAAAACTATAAAAAAACGGCGGGTTGCACTCTGGGAGTGCCGGCAGAAGTGAAAACTTGAATATTAACGTTGTGCATTTTTGATATTTTCGTCACTTTTTTTATTAATATATGCAATTTCAATTTCCATATTTTAAACACTTTACGTACACGAATTTTACGGATACACAGCAGTATGGCCACTACACAGACGGTCGAGCCATCAGCTGTCACCATCCATGCTGTAACATAAACACACACGAACATTCGCGCAAGCGCCCTGCGCCGCCTAAACGAAACAGCGGGCGCAGGCATACATTTTCGTCGCGCCGTAGAAAGAGAGGGGGATACTCCCTCTCCTACGCCGCGCCAGCTGTCTACTCTCCATCCGTCTTACGAATTTTCGATCAGGTCACGTGTCCTGACGCGAGTTTATTATTTTTTACCCATTCCAAAAAAAGTGCACAACGCCGCTAAAGAAGTTTTCACTTCAATAATAATCATCATCATCATCAGGTCTTTTTGTCTCCACTGCACGACCCTCTCTGTACTACCCGAGCCACACTTGAGCAGAGCTGCCAGAGGTCTTGGCCTACACTCTCCACGCTGGCCAGACGGGTTGAAAAGGTCTCATTGATGTTTATAAGCTTTGTTAAGTATTCCCTAAGTCGCCTTCTATGACATCCACGGGAGGTCTTGGCATGGCCCTATTCTACCCTGCTGGAAACCACCCGGCAAAACATAATAATAATGTAATAATATATCTACATACATAAGTTTCAGGAAAGTTTCAACAGACGCATATAAAAATATTTATGATTCGTTTCTTAAAATACACTCGCTGGTAATAAAACTAAAATGATGGTTCAGTATCCCAAGTGATTCATCAATAAATTTAAGAACTAGGTTCTTGTCGGTGGAGTATTTTCCATGTCTCCCTATTTTCTGCTAAATGCTTGACCTCCCTATACGTCACAACTTTTGCCTTTTCTTTTACTTCATCCATGAACGACCTTCTTGGTCTTCCTTTTCCTCTCTTGGCTTCCATTATGTTTTTTATGAAGTTGTCATGCCGCATAAGGTGGCCAAACATTCTTCCTCGTCTTATCCCGAGTGATATAAGTGATCATAAAAAGGTTCCGGCATATAGGATTACTTGGGAGCCTGTCTGTCAGTCTGTCACAGAAAACTTTCTCCCGATCTAGCGATAAAGTTGTCAGAAATACTTATAGTACTTATTTCTAAATAGGATCATGTTACGTTATTAAATGGATTTCAATAAAACTTTAGAAAAAAAAATATACAAGCTTTTATTTTGAGGCCAAAGTTCATAACAAGGCAAATTAAATAATATTTTATTGCTGAGTTCCATCGATCACCTTCCGTCTCCGTGATCAGAATCTAGGCATCGTGTATAATGTTGTGCTCGTCAAGACAAATTAAACGAGTACTATTCAACGAGGTAATGTTGTTTATTCCGTCGAATATCCCCAGCTCTATGATCCGAACAGCTCATTGACTCGATAATATTGTATTGTGATCTCACTTATATAAGTATGCAAAATTTCTGCTCAATCAGTTAAGGATAACTGGTTGAAGATTAGGTTGCAATATTTGACCTTAAAAACATACAGACATACATACAAGATACATTGCAAGTTAAACAAAAGCTTGTAAAAAAACCATTTCAAGTTTATTTGGAATCACAAGTAGTTCATCGCTTTTTAAACTATAATAATATTCATCTAAATTCATGTCTAAAATATCTTATTACTACCTGGTGCCCGCGACTTCGTCTGCGCAGGATTATCACACAATATATTTATGAATTGTAGCATATGTGTTATTCTGATGTATAAGCTATATGAATGTAAAGTTTCATTCAAATCCATTCTGAGTTTTTACGTGAAAGATTAACAAACATCCATCCATACTTATAAACTTTCGCGTTTATAATATTAGTAGGAAGTAGGGTAAGATGTTCGAAACAAAAAGGCTTGTTTGTAAATAAATATTTTGATTGTATTGTATTTTTACTTTCCCTGTCAAATAACGTCTTACATTAGCAGTAAAGTCACGCAGCCTCGGCTGACAGCCAGCTAAGTTGCTGACTCCGGATGTCGCGGAATGAGGTCGTGACGTCATATTAACAACGCCTCGCTTCGCGGCCTTCAATGTTTTAGGAGGTTGTTGGTTCAAAATATTAGAATAGGACCTGTGAATGTCGTGCGAGGCAATTGAAATCCTGATTCTATGGATGCGGATAAATCCAAAAAAATAACTTCCTGACGACTTAGACACAATATTATTAAATTCGGACAAACCCTTTGACTTCATGATTCGGACATACTGACTGAATTAAAAATAGAATCTATGAAATCATACGCAGTAACGCACACGACGCGCGCCGGACTTTTTGCGCGTCGTGTGCGTTACTGCATGTGATTCCATGGGTTCTATTTTCACAGACTTAAAAGTGCGGCACGGATTAGTCTGTCGTCTGCGTTGGACCTTATCCGTACAAACTCGCTAAAGGCAAGTAAGTATTAAAAAGTAATAGTAAATTGATAAATTACAACATTAACATTGTAACACGCAAAGCTTGTAGCAAAGAGCATTTACGACATCGTAACCGTTAAAGTTCTGTTTTCATATCAAACCATACGAGTCCATTAGCTACAGATGCAAAATTTAAAACAGACGCGGCCAGAATATAGAGTTAGCGATGTAATATTTTAGAGGCGTACGTGGAGCGAAAATTTACGGGCTCATTTCCGAATGTCAGGTGTGGGAGTAAGGATTATAGCTATATCAGGCTTTCGCCAGGTTGTACCGGGAAGTTGAAATTTGAATTGCTTTACCTTTCAAAATGATTTAATTTCTTTTACATTTTAATGAAAAAAGTCATTAGGAGCTAGTTCAATCAGTGTGTTATGGGTGCAAAACGTGGAAGGTCACCAAAGACATCACGCAGCAGATCCAAGTCTTTATAAATCGCTGTCTTCATCAAATATTAGTTATCTTTTGGCCTGATAAGATTTCTAACAAACGCCCGTGGCAGCTCTGTGGCGAAACACCGATCGATCACCAAATAGTGCATCGCAAATGGACATGGATTGCCCACACGCTCAGAAGGGATCCCACTCACATTCCAAGGCAGAATGGACTACTCAAGGCAAGAGGAAGCGAGGTCGACCAAAGCAGACCTGGCGACGGTCGGTAACAGCGGAAATGAAGACAGTAAGGCTATCCTGGCCTGAAGTGAAGCGCGTTGCTCAAGACTGAACGAAATGGAGAAGTACTGTAGCGGCCCTCTGCCCCACCCAGGGGACATAGGACAATTCAACAAGTCAAGTCAATCAGTGTGTAAAAAAATAACCAGCCAAGTGCTAGTTTGACTCGTCCACGAAGGGTTCCATACCACTGTATATAAAAAATCAAGTTTTTTTTTTATGGAAAGCCCCACATAAATATTTATTTTTTTCTGATTTAATATTTATTGTTATAGCAGCAATAGAAACACATCATCTGTGAAAATTTCAATTTCAGCTATCACGGTTCATGAGATACAGCCTGATGACAGACAGACATATAGACGGACAAACGGACTGACGGGCAGCAGAGTCTTAGTAATAGGGTTCCGTTTTTACCCTTTGGGTACGGAACCCAAAACTACTTTTGGGTTTTTTTTTTGGGCGGTAGGTGCAAAAAAGTAAGAATATCTCTCTACATAAATTTGTATTTAAAATTAATTATTACAAGTTTTTACAAGTTTATTCTAGACAACTAGTCTATTCACGTTATAACTCAGCACAACTTACGTTTGTGGCTCAATCCAGCAAGATTTAGAAACAGTTGAGTACTACACACTACCTGCCAGCTCACCACTTACACAAAGAAAATTTCACTGCTGTGTTCACTGTCATTGCTCATCACTCCAAATCACTATGGCCCAAATGAATGAAATCCTCAAGGCCCAACATGACCTGGAAGCTACTTTTAACAAGAAGATGCAGGAATTGGAAGCCCAGTTGCAGTCGGCCGCTCCATCCAAGGATACTGTGTCAAAGGTGGCTGAGGAATTTAGATCCTTCCGGGAAATCATCTTTAAGCTGATTGAGATTCTTCGGCACCAAATTGGAGAGTGTTTGCGATCCGTGGATGGGATAGAAACACGGGACCGGCTGAATGTTCTCATCTTTTCTGGCATCCCTGAGCAACCCAAGGAGGATTGTAAATCGCTAGTTTTGGAGCTACTTCAGAAGAAAATGAGTGTTGCAGATGTGAATGCAGCATCTATCAAGGTGTGCCACCGTCTTGGCCAACAAAGTAAAGACAACCATCGTCCTGTGCTAGTTAGGTTCAGGGAATATTCCATGAAGGCAGCCGTATGGCACAAAAAATCATCTCTCAAGGGGACCAAGATCTCGGTGAAGGAGTTCCTCACTAAGTTGAGACTGGCTGTCTTTGGGAAATCGCGCCAGCACTTCGGGATGAGGAATTGTTGGACACAAGACGGTGTCATTATCATCAAGACCCCAGATGGTACTAGGCTGAGGATCAGTTCCGAGGACGAGCTCAGGCGCCTGAAGGAGAGGTTCCCCCAGGTGGCGGGCCGCGCGGGAGAGGTCTCGTCCGGGACTTCATCATCTTCGTAATCGCTTTTTATCGGGGCCTGTGATAATGCAGGCACTTTGGCAGAATGGTTTTGTAGTAGTAGTATTCTGGCGTTGCGTATGAATAAAAGTTCAATATTTCAATTAAGTAATAGTTCCGGTCACGATATTTTCCAAATTACCGTCTTAAAACTTGCTTTTTATTTAGTATATTAAATAAGGTTGTGGAATAAAACTTTATTCACTCAAGTCATGTCAACACAGAGTTATGTCTAAATGACAGTGACTTTCAACTACTTTATGTTTTGAATTTGACAGTGTCATCTGACCAACACAGATTATAAAATATTTTAACTTTTTCTTTTGCTGCACGCTAAGAATAATTATCTTTGCTTAGCTGCCATTTTCATTATTTTTTATTATATAATTTCCTTTTATACATATATGTACGCATAGTTTCACGTGTAATGTAGGTTAACTGGCGGGTGGTGCAGTGAAATTTGCGAGTTTCATTTGCATTGCTTCTTATTTTAGAATCTTTTTTGATTAACAATATTATTATTTTATTTTATTTATTGTATTATTATTATCTATTCATATATTTATACTCATAAATACTCTCAATGACTGATAGTGATTCTAGCGACGAATTTCACTCTTGTATTGGAAGTGCGGACACCTCTTTTGTCTCTCTTGGCGAATACGTTTTCAGTGCATTTGAACATTCTAATCACTTCAACGTTTGCCACATCAATGCCCAAAGCCTGCCCGGTCATTACTCTGAATTTGTAGAAACATTCTCGAACGTTAACGTACATGCAGTTCTCATTTCAGAGACTTGGTTAAAACCTGGACTTGCATCCACTTCTTACCCATTACCCGGTTTTGTTCTCATCCGAAATGACCGTCTAGGCAAAGGTTGTGGAGGCGTGGCAATCTATCTTCGGTGCGAAATAGCGTATAAAGTGCTATCAGTATCTCCGGCCTTATATTCTGCATCTGCGGAATTTATATTTCTGGAGATCATGGTAGGGGGTTCCAAGGCTGTTCTTGGCGTGGTTTATTGTCCACCTTCTACAAATTACTTTTCCGATCTTGAGATAGCTCTGGATTCCTTTAGCTCTGAGTACGTACATCATATTATTCTCGGCGACCTCAACACTAACCTTCTAAACAGTCAGTCGACACGAGCGCTTAGCTTAGGCCGCATCCTTGAGGCTGCCAGTCTTCAAGTGCTTCCTCTCAATGCTACTCACCACAATATAGACACCGAAGATACTTGGTTGGATCTAATTATAACCTCATCGACTGATCTTATTTCCGCACATGGCCAGTATCCGGCTCCTGCTTTCTCCCGGCATGACATGATCCACTGCTCCTATAATCTTAAGCCATCAAAAATTGTCCCAAAAACAGTTTACCGGCGCAGTTTTGCTCGAATAAATTCTGAGGAACTGGCTTCCGACGCTGCTAATATAAATTGGGAGAAACTATTGTCTGCAAACAAAGTGGACGAAAAAGTAGCTTTTCTCAACGAAGCCCTTACTAAGTTGTATGATAAACACGCTCCTATACGGAAGGTCAAAGTTAAGCGTCCCCCTGCGCCTTGGATTACTCCAGGGGTCCGAATGTATATGAGACGTAGGGACCGAGCATTTCGTCAGTTTAGGAGGGATCGCTCGGAGGAAAACTGGACTTTGTTTAAGGTTGCAAGAAATCGGTGTAACAGAATGATGCGTGACGCCAAACGCCGCTTAATTCTTGATACTGTCTCCTCTTCATCTTCAGCTGACACCTGGAAGTTCCTTCGATCTTTAGGCATTGGTAAATCAGTCAATTCTAATATTCCTTCTTCAATTTCGTTAAACGACATCAATAAACATTTCACCACTTCTTCTCAGTTAGATGACTTAACGAAATTAAATACTATTTCGGGCATTGCTGCTCTTCCTTCTCGTGTCAACATTGAATTTAATTTTTCTCCGGTCAGCCAGGAAGAAGTCAAAAAGATTTTTCTAGCCATCAAAACCAGAGCCGTGGGTGTTGATCAATTAAATCGACGTATGATTGAATGCATACTGGACATCATTATTCCTATCATTACCCATATCATAAATTTTTCCCTCACTTCAGGCCAATTTCCTTCACTTTGGCGGAAAGCCTTCATATGCCCCTTACCCAAAGTTCCCAACCCCTCTCTACCAAATCATTTCCGTCCCATCTCTATTCTCCCGCTATTGTCAAAGGTTCTTGAGGCTTGTGCACATAAGCAACTCACCTCATATTTCATTCGTAATGGGCTATTAAACCCCTTACAGTCCGGTTTTAGACCTGGACATAGCACTGTTTCAGCTCTCCTTAAAGTGATCGATGATATTAGAGCAGGTATGGATAATACTAAAGTCACTGTGTTGGGTTTAGTAGACTTTTCTAATGCATTTAATACCGTCGATCATGACATCCTCCTCGCGATCCTTTCCCACCATTCGGTTTCTCCCTCGGCTGTGGATTGGTTTTCCTCATATCTTCGTGGTCGTCAGCAGTCAGTCCGCATCGATGATTCATCATCGAGTTGGTGTGAACTAGACACTGGCGTTCCGCAGGGCGGCATCCTTTCTCCCTTACTATTTTCCATTTTCATTGATTTTATCACCAAAGAACTTCAGTGCACGTATCACCTTTATGCTGATGACTTGCAACTTTATGTACAAACTGATATTGATAATGTTGATAACGCTATCGACCTAATTAATACAGATTTAGCGGCAATTGCTGACTGGTCACGACGTTTCGGAGTCACTGTCAACCCTAATAAATGTCAAGCTATCATAGTAGGTAGCTCACATCTCACAGGCCGGCTTGACAACAATTCACTTCCTCCAGTTCGATTTAATAATATCCCAATCCAATTTTGCTCCAGCGTCAAAGACCTCGGGCTCCACATTGACACAAACCTCCGTTGGGATGTTCACATTGCAGAGGTAGCTGGAAAGGTAACGGGGGCTCTCCGCTCCTTGTACAGATTAAAGAACTTTCTCCCTATTAATATTAAGACTATGTTGGTGTACTCTCTTATTTTTCCTATTATAGATTATGCGGATGTATGTTACTCGGATCTGAATTGTAACTTCCTTAACAAACTAGATAGACTCCAGAATAATTGTCTGAGATTTATATTCGGACTACGTAAGTATGACCATGTGTCTGCTTACCGGTCTAAACTCAAATGGTTACCTATCCGTCAACGTCGCAATTTGCATGTTCTCACGACTCTATTCTCTATACTCTTCGACCCAAAAACTCCGATGTATCTTAAAAACAAGTTCACTTTTCTGGCAGATACTCATCTCAGAGTTCTTCGTTCTTCCAACAATCTTCTTCTTGATGTGCCTCGCAGCCGGAGTGGGTTCTTCGATCATTCATTCACCAAACAAGCCGTGATGCTATGGAACGCCCTTCCCGTTGATATCCTGAAAGCCCCTAGTCGTCAAGCGTTTAAGAGTGCTGTGCGCGCTCATTATCTTCACCAACTGTCATAGAGTATTATAAATATTTATGTAGTTTATGTAGGTTTTATGTTTTATGCCAAATTTGTGTATTATTTATATGTATGTTTATAAATACTTATAGATATATAAATAAAATTATACTTAGTTAAATAGATTTAATTAGAGTGTGTCTTGTCGTCCAAAATTAGCTTTTTTCGGCATCACCTGTAGGTTGACTGGTAGAAAAGGCCCTGGGCCTTAAGTCCGCCTGTTACAATTTTTGTAATAAAGTTAAATAAATAAATAAAAAAAAACCCTAAAAACAACTAACTTTTAAAAGTTTTAGCCCTCTTTCGGATGAACCGATTTTAATCGAATATAGTTAAGAAAGACTTGCAACAAAATGATGATAAAAGCTAATTTGATTTGATAATAAATTAGGATGCTTCCATGGTATACTAAAATAAGGTATTCTCTTCCCGAAATGGAACTTGACTACGTCACGAAAGTGTTGCCACTGATTGTTCTTTTCAGTAAATTTAAGGACTTTCTCAATTAGTTCATGAATATTAAATAAAATATTAAATAACTTAGCTATTTAGTACTTCGCGATTCTCGCGTGATTCATCAATTAAATATTGAATAAATTGATATAATGTATTATTAATTCGAAATTGGTTCCTATATAAAGTTCAAAAATGCATTACGCTCGGGTAATTCAATTTCACACAACCGATGACGTAGTCAAGTTCCACCTACGTCATCAGCTGTCACGGGAAGACGATACCTTATTTTATTATACCATGGATGCTTCATTGTGGATTCAAGTGCTGTTTTGTCTAGATCGTTTCAAGATTAGACGTGACTTTATAATGAAAGAAAGAACCTATGGAAACTAAATGACTAAAGAAAAAATGAAAGATATACAAGTTGTTATTTAATAATATCGTCATGACCGGGAATCAGGATAATCCGTGTCGTTTATCCGGTATTTATTAATACCGCAGGTCTTATGTCAGCCACACGCGTCGCACGGTATATCTTTCCATCTCTTTTATTATTAAATCTTTATAATTAAATAAATACATCTATCTATCTTTTATATCTACGAGAACAAGTTATTGCATAATATATTTAACAATTATGTAAATAAAGTACTCTAATTAAATGAATATGACTTATATGAACTGCAATCAATATTTTTTAAGGTTTATTCAACACTTTCCTAGTCACTTTTTTGCTAGTCGTGTATGCTGCTATCTCTGTGAGGCTGCTCCTTAACTCCAGTTTTGCCTACTTACGCCTCCAATAGTTTTTATGGAGTTAGGTATCTGTTACGTTCGTAATTATATCACCATCTTTGCCCTAACGCAGAACAGGTCGCTCATTACAGGCCCAGAGAAATATTTAAGTATGCCATCACATGAACATCGAAACACTAAGAAGAAGGACAATCAGTGTTGTTTGTCCAATATTAATACCATGCGTCGCGTGTGGCTGACAAGCGTATCGAACATCTTTCCGTTTCATTCCGTCTTATTATAAAACGCAGACTAACTTTGTTACTAGGTTTAAACCATTATCCGACCAAATCAAGTTAACATCTAGTAATATGCCACTGTCTCATCTAAAAATGTCAACGGAATTTGGTCGGATATTGGTTTAAACCCAGTAACAAAGTTAGTCTGCGTTTTATAATAAGACGGATTGAGTCATTTAGCTATAATAGGTCCCATCATTGGGCAAAACTCTCGCCTCTTTGTTTTCGAATTACCATGAGGGGGTTTAGACCATTTACCCACCACGCTGGTCCAGTGTGGATTGGTGGGTTGTAAAGTAACTCTCTTAGTCCAGAAAAATATGTAAGTATTCACATGAACATTAAGGCTCCTACACGCGCTAACGACCTTGAAAACACAAAAAAAAATTTCTCTTCCTGTAAGTGAGATTATCAGAAAGCCTCGTACAACTTTTTAGCTAGTATCCTTAAGTTTAATTAGAACCTCGAAAGTCATTAAAATACTATCCGCTTTAGAAACCTTTACAAAAAGAGTCAAAAGTGGCCGTTTTAGTATTTTTTCCAAAGGAAACTACAGCGTATTGTATTTTAATGACTTTCGAGGTTCTAATGAAACCTTAGGATACTAACTAAAAAGTTGTACGAGGGTTTCTGATAATCTTACATACAGAAAGAGAAATTATTTTTTTTGTATTTTCAAGGTCGCTAGCGCGGGTAGGACCCTTAATACACAGAAGAAGAAGGATAATCCGTGTCCTTTGTCCGATATTAATACGTGCATGTCAGTCACACGCGACGCACAGTATCTTTCCGATTCATCGAGTCATTGCTTCTGTACAAGTTTCCTTTGTTTTTGGTGAAGATAAACGTTGATTAATATTGGTAAATATTCTTTGGGATACGGTTAGTATGATATTATCTAGAGATTAATTGTCTACGTACTTTCTTATTGTGTTCGAGTTAAGGCCATACCCAAATTTTCCGGGGTCCAGTGGCGCCGCCATTTAAAATAAATCATTTAAAAGGAAACGGAGATATAATTTAAAATTGTGTCTTGGTCAAGTTCTAGATACCCATTCAAAGTATTTTTAAACTACTTTTTGTAGTTTAAAGTGAGAACGTGAAGCTTTTCTACGCACATTTGCGAAAAACGGCCACTTTTAGCTAATGTGCGTAGAAAAGCTTCACGTTCGCACTTTAAATTATAAACAGTAGTTCATAAAATAGTTTTAAGGGTTATCTAGGGCTTGACCAAGACACAATTTTAAATGATATCTCCGTTTCCTTTCAAATGATTTATTTCAAATGGCGGCGCCACTGGACCCCGGAAAATTTGGGTATGGCCTTAAGGCGTAATATCATGTCAGGTATAATATTTATCGTACACTTCAAGACTTCCCTTAGGTCTACTCGATTATTTAAGGCTTCTTTCACACGTACCGCACCAACACAAACAACACGTTTAATTTATCGACTTATTGATATCGACTTCGTATACTCACCAAAACTCTTATACATCCTTTAGACACGAACGATGTAGAATTGTATACAGTTTTCTATAATTAATATTGTTTGTCTGTTTGTTTGTAATAACTTTATAATGTGGGAAAATTATGATAAGTCACAACTAACAAACGCCCGTATTTTTTTTACTCGTGGTTTTTTATTTATCCCATTATATTTTACTACATTTTTATCAATTAGTTGTGATTATCTGATATCTTGGACTCATTGTACACTGCCGTATAATATAACGCAAGTACAATAAAATTTTATCGATATTTCAACTGTCGAAAAATTAAAAGTTTAATACCTACAAGAAAGTAATGGCTTATGTCTTTTAGATTTATTAATGCACAAAAACTGATATTAGCACTACGAGTATGTCTCCAAGGATCACGAGGATGCTCGGGCACGCGTTTCGTTGAGAAAAGTGTAAAAAACTAAGTTTCTCAATAATAATTATTTTTTTTTAACTTTACGAAACGGACGTAAAATATAGAATTTCTTCGCATATAAAACTTGAATTTTTCACCTAGGTAAAACAGTACCTTATTATCGCACATTACCGGTTAATATTGCTTTTATATTCTTAAAAAATAACTTTTCATAGCCATTAAAACTTTGTGCAAAGCCCAAACAAACCCTCATATTTTATCCATACTTTCGAGAACAACCTAAAGTTCATTTCTAGCAAATATGTTTTATGTTTCTATACAAAGTCATTTATTTATTGTAGATTATTTTATGATGAACACGGTGGTTCAGGGTTGCTTGCCACCACCTACCTACTGCCTGCCTACCGCCGTGTTCATAATCAAGTAATCTTTATTTTCATTTACATGTATCGATTTACCTGTTTATACCTGGCAATCCGAAAGTTGTGACCAGAAAAGAATAGGCAACTGTGAATTTGCCTATAATCGAACCGGTGAAATATTTAAAAAAACGACGGGTTGCACTCTGGGAGTGCCGGCAGAAGTGAAAACTTGAATATTAACGTTGTGCATTTTTGATATTTTGGAATGGTTAGGGAATAATTTTGCACGAATTGCTTTAATTATCAGTATAAAATATTTCAAATCTTTTCTGAACCACAGTCTGTCACAAATGTCACAAGCATAACCAAATTCATTTTCAACAAAATCATTTTCAAATACACAGCAGTATGGCCACTACACAGACGGTTGAGCCATCAGCTGTCACCATCCATGGATGCGCGTAGCACGCTGTAATATAAACACACACGAACATTCGCGCAAGCGCCCTGCGCCGTCTTACGAATTTTCGATCAGGTCACGTGTCCTGACGCGAGTTTAAGATTTTTTACCCATTCCAAAAAAAGTGCACAACGCCGCTAAAGAAGTTTTCACTTCAAAAAAAGACATATTCTGGATTGAAACTTGTTAGGCCACCCATATGCAAAAGGTATATTTATTGACATATTAAATTAAACATAAAATACGTTTCATCAAATAAACATCTCAATGAAGGTCGTTCTGTATCGGGATCTTAGACCATCATATACGCCTAAAAAGCCGTCGTTGTCGTAGTTCGTGGCATGCTTCATACATTTCCTTGTATTTGTTTCAGTCGCAAATCGCCAGCGCTATACGTTGCAGCAAACGCGCACGCGTATTATTCGTCACTGGGCCTCCAGCTTTTCTACCTGAATTTTCCGGGGAAAAAATCATTTGAAAGGAAACGATAATATCATTTAAAATTTTGTCTTGGCCAAACCTTAGATAAACCTTCAAACTACTTATTTTATTAACTACTGTTTTCAGTTTAAAGTGAGAACGTGAAGCTTTTCGACGCACATTTGCGAAAAACGGCCACTTTTGTCTCATGTGCGTAGAAAAGCCTCACGTTCTCACTTTAAACTATAAACAGTAGTTTAAAAAGTACTTTGAAGGGGTATCTAGAGCTTGGTCAAGACACAATTTTAAATGATATCTCCGTTTTCTTTCAAATGATTTATTTCAACTGGAGGCAGCAATGGACCCCGGAAAATTCAGCCCCCTTAAGTGTATTGTGTGTCTTTTTGGTACCAATAAAATGATTATCTATCTATCTATTAATCTATCTAAGTACATACACACAACCACGTTTTTATTCCTAATGGGGCAGACAGAGCTTTTTGGGCTTGCGGTTCCAAGCAGATAGACCCCAGGGCCGTAAGATTTAATTTAGAAAAATCAGGTATGGCCTTAATGGACTGAGCGGTGAGAGAGAATCATGAGTTACCCCGAGAGAACAATGAAGTTAGAGGGAGATGTAGAGAACAGCTCAATTACAAAATCTACGTTTCAAAAGTACGTACAATTCCATGGTTTCAATATTATTTTAAGCAGGTTTCTATCATGTCTTTCTATCCACAGATTACATATTGTTATGTGGCAGCTTTTAAAAATAGTCTTCACGGGCAAAACATTACACCTCATTTGTTATTCGCAACAAAAAGCAAAAATAAGAGTCAAGTTGACAGGTTTTAAATATGGTGACGGATTTATTACGTATGTAAAATCCTTATCTTTTCTAGATTAATTTCGCGAAAAATCTATGCAAATGAGCAAGTGAATTGAGTGTTAAGTATGTAATTATGTTCTAACAAATTTATTTTAAGCGTTCTGTTTAAATGATTTTTATTGAAACGAAGTTCCCTTCGGACGGTACGGACTTGGCGGATGAGACTAGGCGAAAAAAAGTGTAAGAATTTTCTGACACTTTTTTCCGTCACGACCTTTTAGGGGCTGCAATTTCTTGGGGGTTTTTCTAGGGGCTTCAGTTTTTGTAACTTTGTTAGAACCGTAGTTTTTAAATTATTTTAGGTAGGTACCTACATAATTAGTTTAACAATATTTATTATTTTTAACCGACTTCAAAAAAAGGAAGAGGTTCGGACCGATTTTTAAAATTCTTTTTTTATTCGTAAGAGTGGTCCGAGGTGGTCCCATAGAAATTTTATCAAAATCGGTTGTGTAGTTTGAGAATAAAGTCGGTTTATAGTTTAGAAAATTATATTATTTAGTTTTGCTTTTAATTTTTATGTTTTGTAGGTACTTAATTCATAAATATAGGTGGTTGAGTGAAATAAAATAAGTTTAAGTGTTATATCGAAGAGGAAGAGGAAATCCCAAGAAAATGTTGAGAAAAAGTCTTATGGTAGATGTCTACTACCTCTCGCTTCTTAAAAAAGATCGAAAAAGATGCAAATGGATAGCCTACATCGTCATTCTACAATGTAAGTGCTGTTTTTTTAACCCACTTCAAAAAAAAAGAAGGGGGTTATCGATTCTTCATTTCGTTCGTATATCTATGCTCCAGCGATACCAAAAGGTTGTGACTCAGCGATACGTTTTCTCGTAGAAAAAACCACAGATTTTTAGCCACCACCTCGAGATTCACAGGGACGCGTGCAACAATACCATCGGTGTCTTGTAAAGTATGAATAAGACTTATACCATGTCATCATCGTCATCATAAGGTCTTTTTAGTCTCCACTGCAGGAGCACGACCCTCTCTGTACTATCAGAGCCATACTTGGCCATAGCAGCCAGAGGATTTGGCCTACACTCTTCTCGCTGGCCAGACGGCTTGGAGAGGTATAGTCATTATATAAAGTAAACAAATAAGTCTATCTACAAATGTTTATAAAATCAAACACGGTGGAGAGAGGGTTGGATGGAGGATACCATGTACAGTTATAAAAATACTAAGCAGTGAGTGACAGATGGACGGGCTGAGCGGCAATATCACAAGGGTCCCGTTTAGGGCTACTGCAGACAAGCGACAATATGCCCGTGACACCTGTCGCCTATTATTGGCGACCGTCGCCAATAATCGGCGACAGGTGACGGTCGCAAGCAGTCGACGTGACACATGTCAATCTGTTACAAACTGTCAAAAACTGCCGCGCGACCGTCGGCCACAGTTACCTATTATCGGCGACGGTCGCTGATAAGTATCGCGGGTATATTATCGCTGGTCTGTCATCATCATCATCATCAGGTCTTTTTTAGTCTCCGCTGCTAGGAGCACGACCCTCTCTGTACTACCAGAGCTAACTTGGCCAGAGCAGCCATTTGGCCTGCACCTCCTCGCTAGCCAGACGGATTGGAGAGGCCTTTATTTCCTGAGTCGCCTTCTACGACATCCACGGGAGGACTTGGAGTGAACCTATTCTACTCTGCTGGATACCACACGGTAAGGCTGCTCTGTAAGAAAGCTTAACCGTTTTGGTACGGAACCCTAAAAGAGGAAAAACTTTTCATTCGGTAACTTATAACACTCCACTTAACTCTTTTCGTTCCTATCGGCGTAATCTTTCCAGCAGTGGTAGTTTTTAGCTTTTGCACTAAAATAATATTTTAAAAAATGACCTTTCTTTGAGATAAATTTATCCTACATTGAATAAAACAGATTGACTTTGACTTTGACCTCACAAGTTCATGTTGTGTTTCATGTGTTCCTTATATTATGTTTATGTCTATTTCCTTACATCGAAACTTCTCAATTATTAAGGATATCTCTTGAAGTAACTCGCCTTAATCTTCTTCTTCTTATCGTGTGTGTTAGTGACTAACACTTGTGTCAGAGTTTTTAAACCGCCTTAAAGGCCTCTGACATGGTTTTAGGTAACGACCAATGTCAAAGACAGTGACCGGGACCGACGGACTCGCCTTAATAATACATAATTATGCTAATTCGTCTGGATTGGATGTTTTGGATTGGAGGAGATCGTGTTTACAAAACGCGGAGTTGCGCCAATTACAGTCTAAACTCGTTTCAGTGGATCTCACACCAACTCCTGTTAATGATAATTAGAGATGAAAAGTTAAATTCTGATAAAACTTATCAAAATAAGCTTTAATTATGCTTTATGCATATAATAAAGCATTATATATGCAAAACACATCGCACATAATATAATAATAGGAAAAATTGCATGTCAGTATCTATACATATAATAAAACAGTAAAAAAAGTGTGTCTGTACATTAAATATATTTCCAAAAAAAATATTGGGGGCGATGGAGACATAGTAATAGAGTAAGAATTTAAAATAAAATGTCTGTCTGTTTGTCTGTTTGTCTGTTTGTCTGTTTGTCTGTTTGTACACGCTAATCTCCGGAAATACTGGACGGATTCGAATGAAACTTTTTTTGTTATATAGCTATTAAGCCTGGGCAACATATAGGGTATAAATGATTTTGGAAAATGGAACGCCTGATGCAGAACCATAATGGTCCAGCTAAACTATAAGAGATATAAAAATGCCGCCTTAGTAAAAGTTGTTCAGTCTGATGAGCATTTATCAGGGACATAAAGTTCACGCGAACGAAGTCGCGGGCTTCAGCTAGTATTAAATAAATTTATTTTTTAAAATGTAAATGATAAGAAATCAAAATAAAACCGGCCAAGAGCGAGTTGGACTCGCGCAGTAAAGGTTCTGTACCATTATCTATAAAAATCTTTTTTTGTATGAGAGCCCCACTTAAATATTTATTGTATTCTGTTTTTAGTTTGTGTTGTAGAATTATGAGTAATATGGTCCCGTTTTTACCCTTTGGGTATGGAACTGTATTTTTTTTTTTTTTTTAACCTGTGCTAGTGTCCCACTGCTGGGCAAAGGCCTCCCCCTGTTCTTTCCACACGTCCATATTCTGAGCATTGTGCTGCCATCCACACATGAAAGAGTCTATGTCGTCCCGCCATCTCTTTCGTGGTCTACCCCTGCGTCTGCGTCATGGAACTGTATAAAGATTATTTTTGTCTGACTGTATTATGCGCTAATCTCCAAAGCTACAAAATGGATTTTTTGCTGTTTATACAAATAGTCTAAGCTTGAAGCAACATTTAAATGTTGCTCCAAGCTAAGGTTTAAATATACCCTTAGGTTTGTTGCATTCAAATCTGATGTTAATTAAAAAAGTTAGACATTTTTTAACTCTTCGTACGTTTTCAAATAATCTGGAACCTACATAAAAAAGATTCCGACAAATTTATACCCTCCTCATTTTTAGTTGGGTAAAAGCCAACCATTTAGCTGTAAGTCATCCGTATACGTGCAAAGGGTTGAGTTAATTAACGTAACCAATTCCCAAAGGTTCAAGCGTCTAGACATACATTTAAAAGAAGCAGTAGAAGAAGAACTTGTTCTGTTCTTCCTGACAACTAAACATTTTGAAGCAGACACAATCTGATTTTTAGGGTTCTGTAGCCAAATGGCAAAAACGGAACCGGACACTTCCAAAGTGGAAAAAAGTGTGTGTGTGTGCCCCCCCCCCCCCCCCCCGTAACTTCTAAAATAAGGGAATTATGAAACTAAAAAAAAATTATGATGTTTATTTATTACCATAAAAACTACCAGCGAAACTTTGTTTGAACGATATCTAGTTAGTAGTGTTTTTATACGTCATAAATCATAAACGGTAATTTACCTTTCATTCAATCAACTCAAATATAAAAAAAAACAAGACTTTTATATTATGTTATTTGCAACTACGGAACCCTTCATGGGCGAGTCCGACTCGCACTTGGCCGCTTATTACAAAAAAAAGAAAGCGCATAAGCACACACTAACTCACACATACTACACACAAAACCAGTTTCACTATTTCGTTTTCATACTACACACGAAACCAGTTTCACTATTTCGTTTTTCTTTAATTATTATTATTACTGGAAGTTATTATTATTACTACTAGGAAATAAAACAAATATAAGATAACTAAAAATTATTAACATACTTTTTGATCAACTTCCAAAAAAAGGACTCTGGAGGAGGAGGTCTGTAGTTCTACTAGTTGGAGACAGTAGAACTACGAGTCATTAAACCTTAATAAGTATATCAATGGGTCTTGATATTTTTAATTTTTTTAATTAAAAGTGGAACCACGAACCCAAGGCTACTGGGACTATGAGACCGGTAAGACATTATTGGTGGGCCCACGAGTCAAGAATCGGTTATCAACTTACGAAATAGTATTCAAATTTACACAGACAAATACTTAATAATACAATATAAACTAAAACTTTTGTAATTACTTTGAATCAGAGACAAAAATTGTGCTTTTTTAAATTATACTTATTTCTTTTTTCGAAGCGAAGATCATAAAATTGTCTACAATTCCATGCATACATCCATGTCGACGACTATATATATTCCAAATTTAAATCCCGTTGTTTAAAGTTTTAATACTAAATTCTTCTTATTTCTTTGCTAGACTGTCAATATTATTTTTGATTGTACATCATCGACTAGGTACATAGATTACATCCGTGTTCAGTTTTCAAATTATGTTTTAATCCCGTAAAATTTTCTTTTACACTTTTTTATCCCGATTTAATCAGCAGTAACTTTACCTTCAAATGTTTTGGGATGAAAACATCGTTTTGCGAGTAGATGAAATGAAAATTAATTAACAAAACATAGTTAAAAATAATAAATTTCATGCATAATATTGTACTCGTAGCGGATAAGGTGCATCTGTCACTACCTTTAATTTGTGTCATACTAGCCAAACTCGGCCAAGCTATTCGCACAAGCTGTGACCACAGCATCGCAAGCTGCGAAATAGCTTGTTAATCTAGTGGAAAATAGCGGCTATTCCCGCCAGCTACACTATCAAAGTTGAATCGAACGTTAATCTACGTTTTGATCGAGTTTGTGTTTGTTTAGTAAGTACATTTGAACTAGAGATTTTCGATACAAGATAGGTATTTGATATGACTTCACATTTGGCAATTTGTAGTTTGTAGTCTGTTTTTCACATACATTAAATGCTCTTAGCATTTAGTCCGCCATTTGTTAAAAGTTTATTTTTGTACTATGAAACAATAAAGTTTAATAAAATAAATAAATATACTTATACTAAGTACTTTTTGACATCTGTTTTTAACCCCCCTCAAAAAAGAGGGGTGTTATAAGTTTGACGCAAATGTCTGTCAGTCTGTCTGTTTGTCTGTCTGTTTGTCTGTCTGTTTGTCTGTGGCATCGTAGCGCTCGAACGGATGGACCAATTTCGAGGCGGTTTTTATTACGTGAAAGCAAGTTCCCTTGCGGTGTTTCTTAGCTATATTTTATGAAAATCGTTTCAGCTGCTTAAAATTTATTGAGGGTTAACGTAACGCTTGAATGTCGGGGCTTTCTCAAGCAAATAAAAGATGGCGCTACGCATATCAAGTCGGGGGTTTTGTAATTTGCCCAGCAAATATACTTGTATGTAATATTATTCTGTAACACTGTTTTAATGCAATAAAGATTTTTAACTAAGTAAGTATCACATCTTTACCCCTAATTTGGCTTTTGCGGCAGGTCACATTTCTTAACTGATTTTCTGAATTTTATTTTTGCTTGTTTCCGAAATTTTTAAAAATGGCGAAAATATGGTGATTGCGAACTTTAAAAAAAACAAATGTCAGCCGTCTTAATTTTTTTTTAAATGTCTTAATTTTTTTTTAATTATTATAAAATTCAACGAGTGAGTCGCGAGTCCCCTCCCGAGGTCGAATCTACAGCTCACAGAGCCTCTAGTCTAGCTATCTATTATTCCCTTTTGCTATTTTCATCGAGGAGCTTTGTGACCCGGCGAGATTGCGTATTACTAGCGCTTTCGTAAGTGAAGTGACACCGGGCGTGGTCCGCACTTGGATGAGTGACACAAAAACTTCTCGAGCTTCTCCGTGCTTTGGAAGGAATGAATAAGCCGTTGGGCCCGGCTGTCATCGTTGTTCGGCAGTCGTCAAGCTATGTCAGATGCCTTAAAAATCTGACATCAGTGTTGGCCACTTAAATACACGAAAAACAATAACTAGTTATTTTCATTTCAAGATGACGCTAAACGTTTAACCTTTGGATGCTTTACTGTTATAGAATTAATATAAGTATCACATGCTGGTCTGGGAGAAATGAAAAAACTTAGAATGAACCAGCTGCTTCTCTTCCAGCGCAGATGGTAAAAGCCGATCGAGGGAATGGGCAAAAATGCGAATCATGTTAACAGACGATGCGGCTAGCAACCCATCACTGTATTGATTGCTTTTCCATCTTCTCGCCCATCATGACGCTAAAAGTGGCTTTTGGATCTTGCGGCCCTGGGCTCTGCATAGAGCCGCAAGACCCAAAATGCTCTGTCTCCCCCATTAGGGATAAAGACGTGATAGTATGTGTACAGTCTGTATTTCTAATGTTGAAGGTTTCGTCGTGTTCGCGGGGGCAATCTCCATTATCCACTGTTACTGGTCTCCTGAGAAGGCAATGTTCGAGAACGACAAGCTTGCTCGCATCATGTATCTCTTCGATTACCAATCTTGTGGGTATACCTTAAACGCCGCCCGGTCTTTATCCAATTTGAAACTGCCTGTTGCAACCCATGGTCGCAATGTTCTGGCTATCCAGTGGATACCTGCTGATGTGACAGTCTCCACCCGACTGTCAGCGAAGACTAGAATGTAAGTAACCACTCGCCCCCCCTCCTGATCTTATGGCGTTCAAAGTTGCTTCCCTGAGGGGTTACTCCATATACGGTAGTCGTAGTAGTGACGTCCCAGTTCTATCTCAAACCAAATTAGATTTTATCATCATACGTTAGTGCTCAATGTTGCTTGTCACTGAACTGCGGATACGCAATTAAGTCCAGCTTGCGTGCCGCTTTAGGAGTAACCCTCTGTACTGCTTCGGATCCAGTAAGTGCTTCTGCTTATAATATGCCAACTGTCACCAAAATTTGCCAAAAATCATGCGAAATTAAGAAGCATGTACAAAACAATCCTTCCTACTATATATATAGTATTATAAATGCGAAAGTGAGTTTGTATATATTTGTTTGTTACCTCTTCACGCTTAAACTACTGAACCGATTTGGATAAAAATCGGTATGGATATAGTTTGAGACTCAAAGAAGGATATGATATGATAGTTTTTATCCCGAAATTCCCACGGGGAGCGAAGCCCACGGGTACAGCTAGTACATTATAATTACTCTTTATTGCACTACAAACAAAAAGCAATAAAAAACAGAAATAAGCGGCCAAGTGCGAGTCGGACTCGCCCATGAAGGGTTTATTAGTAGTATTTTTTTTTTAATTTTTATATTTGAGTTGATTGAATGAAAGGTAAATTGCAGTTTATGACATATTAAAAAAAAACTTCTTACTAAAACTTGTTCAAACCAATTTTCGCTGGTAGTTTTCATGGTAATGAACATCATATATTTTTTTTAGTTTTATCATTCTCTTATTTTAGAAGTTACGGGGGGGGGGGGGACACACTTTTTTCCACTTTGGAAGTGTCTCTCGCGCAAAGTATTCTGTTTAGAATAAAATGATATTAGAAACCTCAATATCATTTCTGAAGACCTATCCATAGATACCCCACACGTATGGGTTTGATGAAAAATATTTTTTTGAGTTTCAGTTCTAAGTATGGGGAACCCCCAAAATTTATTGTTTTTTTTCTATTTTTGTGTCAAAACCTTAATGCGGTTCACATAATACATCTACTTACCAAGTTTCAACAGTATAGGTCTTATAGTTTCGGAAAAAAATGGCTGTGACATACGGACGGACAGACAGACAGACAGACATGACGAATCTATAAGGGTGCCGTTTTTGCCATTTGGCTACGGGACCCTAAAAATGAAGAAGACAGAATTATGAATTATGATACAAAGGCGGACTTATCGCATAGCAATTTCTTCCAGTAAACCTTTGGGTAGTGGGAGAAGTAAATATTTAAGAGATAGACGGTGCAGTATGTCAGATTTACTGTAAATAGATACAAAATAGAACCTGCCACAATATGTATAAACACGTACAGATACTTACACCACATACATACCTATGAATTGTTAGACATACATATATGTATACATATCGTAATATATTATAGTAATAACTAAAATATGAAACATGAGCATAAAGCGAAGAATCCACAAAATAAATCATACGTTTGTAGGTTGGATAGATACTGAGCTTTTAACAGAGTTTTGAAACTGCACAAAGTTTTAACTATGTAGTAGGTAATTCTGACTGCATAGATTACTAACCTATTGTTTGACTACCTTAAACATTTTAGAATTTTGACTTAGCATATTTATCTAGTTTTGTTTACATGATAGTGACATACCTAGAGATAGTTTTATAAAACAACTAAAGGATCAAATTAATGTTTCAACCTACAAGAATGTTAAGAAGTTGACTTTGGACAGAGAGAGATGGAGGGCATTGGTTGCTCCACAGACAAGAGCTTAGCTCTTTAATAATATGACGAAGATAGTGACATACATATTATATACTAGCTGTTTCCCGCGACTTCGTCAGCGTGGACGTTTATGAGCATCGTTATTTGGCATTTTTAATAAAACCAGTAAAGTGTATGTCGGGCCACGTGCTTTGAAGGGTTCCGTAATTTACTCATTGACCGCCATGGATTCCAGACACAGTAGTAGAACAATCAAGGTGTATCAAAAAATATACACATGGCGCTAAGCGTGTTAAACCTACACTATATGCGTATGCCGACTTATAGTTAAAACTAAAGAGTTAAAAACAATTTATTAATTTCAATATTCCATTATAGTTGTTTTATTTATCTACCATGCTGGTCTGGGAAAAAAAAATTAACATGCAGATTGTAAAAGCCGATCGAGAGAATGGGCGAGATTTGAATCATGTAGATGATGCGGCTAGCAACCAATCATTATTTGGCTTTTACAGCCATGGTCTGCATAGAGACAAAAATACTTTCAACTTGACATGTAAATTTATTTTTTATTTTTTCCAGAATTTAGACGTACTCAACCCGTTCCAAATTACAGCTTTCTTGTACTAATTGTTTATAAGTAAAAGCACAGACAGAGAGACAGATGGTCATGACGTAACTATAAGGGTTCCTTTTTAACTAAGGAAAGCACGCATGGTTCCAGACATACATATTATATATATATATATATAATATGTATGTCTGGAACCATGTATATATATATATGTTAGTACCATATATATATATATATATATATATATGGTACTAACCTTTTTATTAACAACTTTATTAAACTTTCAAACGAATTATATTATAAAGTCGTAAAATTATTTAGCGGTTAGGTTAAGGTTACTTATGTTTATGTTTATTTACTTCTAACTGTAATTTACTGATATTCTTAAAAAATATATTAGATGTTTGTATCGCCACACCCAAAATGGGTTCATATTCTTCTTATATTTAAGAACTGGGCTCTTGTCGGTGGAGTGTTTTCCATGTCTCTCCTTCTTCCGCTAAGTTTTTTATCTCTATGTTTTGCGTCACGTTTAATTTTTCTTTCATTTGTTTGTTTTCCTACTCCTCCTTTTTCGTCTATTTTTCCTTCAATTATTGTTTTAAAGAACGTATCGTGACGTAGTAGATGACCATTTTCCCTCTTATATTTTCTATAATTTGTAAGTATTTTTTTTTTCTCCCACAATCTCGTACCTACATGTATTTTAACCAATATTTTGTCATCTTATGCAATAGCATCATCATCAGAGCGCATTCTCGGTTGCATCCTCAGCGGTAACGCTTCGACCCCGGATACCTATGTGATTTGATGAGGTTACTGGTTCTTTTACACATCTTATGCAACATGTAAGCGATTAATAAATGAGTAATTTTACAGATACATGGAACTCAGTATCGGCGTCCACTGCGTATGGATGGTTGCCGCCATAGCTCTCCGACTCATTACAAGAAGCAGCGAAAATACTGCACTCCTCAAGTTCATTCTTTTGAGTTTCCTCCTCTCTAACATCAGTATCATCATGTTTGATATGTCCATGGCAATTGTCTACATCGCCCATTTACAACAGAGCCTGACTAAGGGCATGGTTGTTAGATACAGCGGATGGAGCGTTAATTTTCAAGTCAAAGACCCTAATGAGTTCGCTGGGTGGCTGCCTATATCTGCTTCGCTTCTTTGGCTTAGAGGAGTTGTCTTTCTTTCCTGGAATATATATTGTTGCAAGTTGATTAACCAAATGAGAAATAAGATAAAAAGACAGGAAATAAGAAGAAAAGTAATGAACAGAGCGAACCTACCATTACCAGAAGCAAATCCAAAACAAAACTTGAAAGGCCCAGCACTTTATTATAGAGCTGGAGAGTACGTTCCAGAGAAACAACTATATTATTAATCTAATCTTTAATTTTCTCCCAAGACTAAAAACCTGTATACTCAGCGACGACACTGACCATTTGGAGAGAACAATTTATCAAGAACATTAAACTTTGGTAATGCGGAATGAAATGAGTCGATTCTGGAAATTCAATTTGAAGGAGGACGCCATTAAATTTTTCATTATCGCCGAGCTTGGAGAACCATTAATTTTGGACTTTACCTGTAATCAAAATAGCGTCTCGGGCTAGCAAATTGGTTCGCAGCCTGCTCGATTTGATTCGTCATTGATATACAATTCTCAAGATATCCCAATGAATCATAAGCGACAGTTTGGCTACACAAACTACGTGTTTGTTGCGCTTACGACAAACTACTGAACAGAAATTGGCATGCTGATAGCATATTACCTGAATAAACGCATAAATTATTTTTTGTCTCAAAAGTAGTGAGATTATCAAAATGACAAGCAACCCACATGATAACGCACATGGTAATTGCAGGAAACAGCAAGAAAATATTTACATAAAGACAAAATGTCACATTTTATATATTACTTTTCAAATTGTCTATGTATAATATTAACAACATATTCAATACACACAGATTGAGCAAGACCTTAGTAAGTTTTAAACGTGTATAACGAAATTTTATTTACACAATATAACACTGACATCAATAAATGAACAAAGTTTATAAAACTGTGAAGATGTTGAAGGTGTGGTTTATCTACAGATCTCTATATCTTTGTCTTGGCCGTGCCGACTATTTTCAGGGCGGGTTTGCAAATCAAATGGATAAAATTGAATGAGATTGTAAACAATCTTCAATAATGGGATCCCTCGGTTATTGGACTTTGTTGGTGGTTTCATATCAAAGTAAGTGCTATCTTTTGATCGAAGTTCATTTTCGTTTAGTGGAAATGTGTGCTTTTGTAAATTAATATTGGAAATATTTATGGTGAAGTGCAGAGTGAATTTATCTATGATTAGACTAGAAGATGTTTGTTTATGGAAAATATTAACAGATATCGTTTTATTATCTTTATTTGTTTAAAAAAATATTGTACTTAAGGCTCCTCCCCGCGCTAGCGACCTTGAAAACACAAAAAAATTAATTTCTCTTTCTGTAAGTGAGATTATTAGAAACCCTCGTACAACTTTTTAGCTAGTATCCTGAAGTTTCATTAGAACCTCGAAAGTCATTGAAATACTATCCGGTTTAGAAACCTTTACAAAAAGAGTCAAAAATGGCCGTTTTTAGTATTTTTTGCAAAGGAAAATTCAGGGTATTTTATTTCAATGATTTTCCAGGTTCTAATGAAACTTAAGGATACTAGCTAAAAAGTTGTACGAGGGTTTCTGATAATCTCACTTACAGAAAGAGAAATTATTTTTTTTGTGTTTTTAAGGTCGCTAGCGCGGGGAGGACCCTTAAGGTGGTAGGGAACCCTTCTTGCGCGAGTCAGAATTGTACTTGGCTAGTTATTTGAAAACATTTTAATTTCCAGGTGTCATATGCATTCTAATATCTTTCCTGGTACTCACTTGCCGGTTAGCCCCTGAAAGGGACGAACTCCACGAGCTGACACTGATGAAAATCCTCTACTTTTACGAGCCGCAAGCTTGCAACCGCATCTTTTTCTACAACTACACAGAAGCCCGCGACAACCTTCAAGTTTATTCGAATATCGTTTGGCCGATGAGGAACGAAATCGCTGCTAGCTTTCGTGGGTAAGATGATTTGAAAGTTGAACTTAAAACATTTTAAAAACTCTTAAAAATAAGTAAAATTTAAGAACTATACGGACTTTCTTCTCTGTTGATGACCTCTGTGGCGTTGTGGTCACCATGCTAGTCCGCCACCCTGAAGTTCCGGGTTCGATCCCCGATCAAGGCAAGATGGAAAATGACATTTGTCAAATCATCCTGGGTCTTGGATGTTTATCTATATATGTATTTGTTAGAAAATATAGTATCGTTGAGTTAGTATCCCATAACACAAGTCTCGAACTTACTTTGGGGCTAGCTCAATCAGTGTAATTTGCCCCAATACATATTTTTTTTCTTGAATTCGCTAGTTTCCTACATGTCAAATCAGATACTTTTTTCTAAACATCAAAACGAACATTGTCTTTGTCTATAAGATTTGTATGAAATAGCACTTCTTGACGTCATAGTTTCTCGGAGTCCAATAGCGCTCCAAATATCAGTTTTTCTGCAACAATAAATATAAAATCACGTTAAAAATGTATGTGTTATGATGATAGAGCCGAGAGATATTCGACGGAACTCAGTTATAAAACAACATAACCTCATTGTGTGGCACTCGTTTGATTTGTCTTGACGAGCACTTTATAGTAGTCGATGCCTAGTGTATGATCAAGAAGACGGAAGTTGGTTGATGGAACTCTGTAATAAAACAACGCAACTCCGTCGAGTTTAAGCTTACTTCATTTGTCTTAGTTAGTACTTTGGCCTTACAATAAAAGGTTGCATAAAAAATTTAATTTTCCAAAATCCTGTTAAATCTACTTTGATTATTGACATAGTTAGTGCAATAAAGAAATTTTATCTTTTTCTTTTATCTTATGACATCTATGGGAGCAGTGGTGACATATTTTATTCTACTCTACACGTCCAAATGAATGATAATGATCAGAGAAACTGAAGGATTCAAAGAGAATTCAAGGAGATAGAAGAAATCGCTTTCAGCGATAAGACCGCCCATTGCACATTTGTATGTTTTTTTCTGTGTATATTTGTATTATTCTTATTTTTTTGGTTTACAATAAAGTATTACTTAATTAAGGATTACTCTTTTGTACCCTTGTTTCAGAAAACTAAAACTATGGCTAAGTCTCCACGTCGTCTGGGCAATACTGGCTTTCGTCAACTTGGTCATAGTCGCACAGCCGTTCAAGTTCTATATGGTGCTGCTGCCGTTCACTGCCACTGGCGTGGTGATGTTGGTTGTGGATATCGTCAATATGTCGTTCTTCATTGCTGACTCCAAGTACACCGGTACTGAAGGTAATTATATCTCTAATTCATTTACTCATGGCGGAGGCTGGAGTTGACAGTCTGTCGGCAATATAAGAAAGCGCACAGCATCCTTGATTCACGAGGTGCGGGGTAGCGCCAACATTCTAGTCAAGACGGTCGCGGCAAGATTGGACGTGGACACTGCTATCATGCAGCACTGGACTCGCGTTTACCCAGTCAAAGACACTAAACCATCTAAAAAATTTACTGTAGATGATATACTAACATAGTTATAAGTTTCCTTTGTTACTAACACTTTATGGGTTGAAAAACCTGAAATTAACGATTTTTATTTTATTTATTAACAATAATACATTGTGATCGAATGTTAAACCTAGTTATTTATTATCTGCTTACATCTAAACTAGATAAAGTTTGACGAGAATACACAGAATTTAAAAGTCTTCAATCGAATACAAAACTATTTTCCATAAGAACTATGCTCTTAGTTTACATTTAAAATTGAGAGTTTTCATACTGTTTTGAGTTCATTTAATAATTTATTGAACAACTAGCTGCGCCCCGTGGTGTTTTTCTGCTTTTCTGTGTCATTATACTCATTTATTTCTGGTTGCAACCTCAGCGGTAACGCTTCAGAGCCTGGGGTCCGCTACCTAACCTCGGTGATTTGACGAGGTTACTGGTTACACAGAGCGACTGTCTAACCTCCGCAACCCTAAGTACTTTTCTGTATAATTTGTCCCAAATTACAACTTCTTTCATCTATTAACCCAAATATGGAAATATATCAAATGAATTTAAGTCTTGGGAGTCACTTGTGAATGCTTCAACAGAAAAATGGACTAGTTTAACTGCATTGTTTTTTATTCAAAGATTCTTTTATATTTTTATATACTTCTGTGGTATTTAAGGATCTGCTTCTGAAATACTCAGGCACAAACTAAACAAGTTGAACAAATTACATTATCGAAGTTGGCAATGTTTCTCAAACAGGATCATATTTCACGCGGCTTACCGATATTACTACGTAAATCCAGGAAAAGTATGCAATATTTGGGAAGTGTTTGAGTAAGTGTTTACTCGTGCGCAGGGACAGGAAGCGCTTTCCCTAACGTGGGTTTTTAGCGGCTAATTGATAGGCTTGAATATTTTTATTGGATCAAAAACCCCTTTCGCTGGGTAACTCTTTCTATCGACTAACCGTATCATATGGAAAGCCTTTAAAAGGGTTTCCCTTTAAATAAGTTGTTAAAACATGCATGTTACGTTACCCTTACAAAAACCATTTCTTATAGGGTAACCCTATCTCATAGGCTAACCCTTTAAGAAGCGCTTTCCCTGGCGGCCAGGGGGCGGGGGGATACGTGGGGGGAAAAACCCTTTCAATAAAGCGGAAAAAAATACCCCTTCCAATGATTTGGTAAACGCTTAGCCTATCATAAGGATAGGGTTACCCTACAGGGGATACGGTAAGCCTTTCGCTGGATAAGCTTTTTACAGGCTAACATAGACGTGAGGGTAAGCCTATCGTAAGGATGACCACTTAAAGGGGTTTTAAAAATTAGCTGCTAATCCGGTCCCTGCTCGTGCGTATGAATGGATATGATGATCATATCAGCCACAGGGACACCACTGCTGGATATAAGCTTCCCCCGCCCCCGAGATTTAAGCTTTAGGTTTTTTAGGGTTCCGTAGTAAACAAGGAGCCCGACAGACAGACAGACATGGCGAAACTATAAGGGTTTATAGTTTCGCCATGTCTGTCTGTCTGTCTGTCTGTCTGTCTGTCTGTCTGTCTGTCTGTCTGTCTGTCCACGGTCCTACAGAGAAACTTTAAGTACTAGAAAGCTGTAATTTGGCATGGATATGTATATTAATAATGGCGCAAAAGTCGTAAAATAAAATATGGAAAAAAAAAATTTTTCAGGTTAGCTGCCATACAAGTAAAGACGTAGTCAATATTTTTTTTCTCGACAAACACATTGAGTGGGGTATCGTTGAATAGGTTTTTCAATAAAATATTGTTAGCTTGTGAACACCATTTTTCGATTTAAGGATCCGTTTCTGAAATATTTGGGTTTAAAGTTCAAATTTTTGTTCAAGTCAAGTGCCCCCCCCCCCCCCCTCTATCTGCTAAACGGTTATATATGGCCTCGTGAAAAAAATCACAATTATAGTATATATAATGTAGTTTGAAGGAAAACTATCAGAGCCAAGTAGGGTATACAAATTAAAAAGTTATAGGCGATCAACTTATAAAATGTACTTTAAAAAAGACATTTTCATACAAATTCAATAGATATTAGTTTTAAGACGTTTTTAGTGGCAAGAACTCAAAGATGGCATTCACAACTACGGAACCTTACACTGCGCGTGGCCCGACACGCACTTGGCCAATTATTATGAAAGAAATTCCATTGTACTCTCGTTTCTTTTCATAGTTTTATACAATACAGTCTACGAATTAATTGCTTTGTCTGCCCCATTAGAGATGAACACGTGTATGTGTGTAAGGACGTATGTGTGTATGTTTACATCCCAAGTTAGTTTAAAGACATACTTACTAAGTATGGCCCTAGTATGTTACCGTTTGCTTAGCCTAACCATAGAATATGTACTAGTACAGAAGTCTCAGGAAAGAAATTCAAAAAAATATCTACTCAAAATGGTGAGCGATATGGTTTAATTTAGCTCGCGTCAGAACTCAGCACCTTTTCGTTGAGATACCTGCAAGCCAATTTAATTCTTGTTACTCTAGTCAAACAATTTAATGAATTTCCCACTTCGTAGTGGTCGCCGCGCCCTTAGTAATAATGCACATATATTTCGATACCTGAACGGAGAGTGACGCAGGCCTGGCCTAACTTCGAAAGGGAAGACGTGATTCATGTTATGTATTAATAACGTATTTTATGTAATTTATGGATGTAGACGGTTTATTGTAGGGTCTACTTAAACCCAACAAAAAAGATCCTGCTAAGACCCATATATACATAAAGCATGTGTTTAGAGCGAGATAGTTTAAAACAAATATTTTATACTAGATGGTGCCAACTACTTCGTTTGCACAAGATTATCACACAATATCTTAATAAATTGTAGCCTATGTGTTATTCTGATGCATAAGCTATATATTTTTGTAAAGTTTCATTAAAATCCATTCAGTAGTTTTTACGTAAAAGAGTAACAAACATCCATCCATCCATGCTTACAAACTTTCGCGTTTATAATATTAGTAGGAAGTAGGATGAATCAAGCATACCTATGCAATGATTATGTTTGAGTTAAATACAAACAAGTATCTCTTCTCGTGTTTTCTACCTATATGCCTTCAAACTCAACCAGAGACAATATATCTAAACCGTGCTATTGTAATTGCCAGTTCCCGGTTCAATTGGCGTCCGATCTCTCTTCAAGCGCCATCTAACTCGAGAGTTCAATCTAAACCGAGGTCAACTATTATAGGAAGCCACCTAATACAGGGTGGAATGATGCCTATATCTATTCTATACATATAATCAAACAGTAAAATAAGACTTATTTCGTGTCTGCACATTAAAAATGTCCGTCTGTTTGTCTGTTCGTACACGCTAATCTCCGGAAAAACTTAACGGATTCAAATGAAACTTATTTTGTTATATAGCTGTTAAGCCTGGGCAGCTTATAGGGTATAACTTATTTTGAAAAATGGAACACCTCATGCAGTCCCATAATGGTCCAGCTAAACTATAATAAATATAAAAATGACGCCTTAGCAAAAGTTGTTTAGCCTGATGAGCATTTTTCGGAGTCATAAAGTCTAGTAGTAGTATATATAGTAGTAGTAGTAGTAGTAGTAATAGTTTCGGCTAGTAGTAGAATAAAAAAAAACTACGTACAATATAGACCTAGAATGTTTTATTGTATAAAAGAACGCCATAGCTGAAGCAACAATACAATAACGACGACCTCTGTGGCTTAATGATCATCATGCTAGTCTATCATCTAGAGGTACCAGGTTCAATCCCCGGTCAGGTCAAGATGGAAAATGGTCTTTTTCAGATTGACTTGTAAGTAAATGTACCTATTTGTGATAAATATATAGTAATATAATGTGTGATTTGTCTGTTAAATTATTATTTACTTTATTCATGTAAATAAGGTACCTATACTATACTCCATTTAGTTAGGCATTAAAATAAATGTAAACAATCTTGACATGTCTTTTTATTGAAATATACCTACACTTTAAAAATCAATACCTTTGCAAATTACAAAGTAATTATGTAATTTATAACATAATTACTTTGTAATTAGCAAAATAATTGATTTATAAAGTATATATTTCAATAAAAAGACATGTCAAGATTGTTTACATTTATTTAAATACCTAACCGAATGGAGTATAAATAATTTTATTAAACTCAGTATGATTAATCTAAATAAATCTACATGAGGATAGCGGGATGCGACTTAGGAAATACAAGCTAAACAAAGCTTATAATCATCAATGAGACCTCTCCAACCTATCTGGCCAGCGTGGAGAGTGTAGGCCAAGTCCTCTGGCTGCTTTGGCCAAGTATGGCTCTGGTAGCACCGAGAGGATCGTGCTCCTACAGTGGAGACAAAGACTTGATGATGATGAATTATCTATATAACTACCTATAAATAAATAAACTTCTGTAATTTATATTCTTACGAGCTTCCGACATCGCGAAATATATCAGAAAGCTTGAACAAAACGTGAACATTTCGTCGGAAACCTGGCATTATGCAACAATATTCAATTTCCAGCTGTTAAAGCTGTTCTCCAGCTAACGAGCGCTGAGGGAGATTTTACGAGGAAATACAATATTTAGATCAACATTTACTCCATCCTAACTTCCTTATCTGTATACATGTTACGGCTCCCATGCTGGTCTGGGAGAAATAAAAAAAAACTTAGAATGTACCAGCTGCTTCTCTTCCCACGCAGATCGTAAAAGCCGATCGAGGGAATGGGCAAAAATGCAAATCATGTTAACAGGCGATGCGGCTAGCAACCCATCACTGTACTGATTGCTTTTCCATCTTCTCGCCCACCATGACGCTAAAAGTGGCTTTTGGGTCTTGCGGCCCTGGGCTCTGCATAGAACCGCAAGACCCAAAATGCTCTGTCTGCCCCATTAGGGATAAAGACGTGATAGTATGTATGTGTATGTATGTTACGGCTAAAACCCGAAATGCGGCTACGCCTAGGTTTAGCCGGCTAGAACTAGGTGCAGCCGGTCTCAAAGGGCTACACTTAGGTGTATCCTACTTATCGTCGGCTAGAACTAGGTTTAGACTTTATCATTCCGGCTAGAAATAGGTGCAGCCGATCGCAGGTGGTTAAACTTAGGTGTAAGAGTATAGTCTATATTTTAGGTAATAAAGTACTAGTATAGTAGGTACTAGTTCTAGCTGGCTAAACCTAGGCGTAGCTGCATTTCGGGTTTTAGCCGTAACATAAATATACTTCATTAATGATATAAGTTTTTCATTTTTTTTGTACTAGCTTTTATTGTGAGGCCGCAAAGTAATTATTAAGACAAATGAAATAACGCCAAATTACATAAATGTAGTTGCGTTGTTTTGGTACTGAGTTCCATCGACCACCTTACGTCTCCCTGATCAGGCCCTAGACATCGTCTACCATAGTTCTTTAAAACAAATCGAACGAGTCCTACTCAATGAGGTCACGTTGTTTTATTACTGAGTTCTGACGAATATCTCCGAACTTTGTCATCAGAACAGCTCATTGATTTCAATAATATATATTGTTATCTGATTTACACAAGTATGAAAATTTACGCTTAATTAAAAAAAAAGAACTATGTCTATGGTTGAGGCTATCTGATTGAAAATTGAGTTGCAAGATTTGACCTCAACAAAATAAAAGCTTGTCAAATGCGGAAGTAATTCTGTCCGTCCGTCTGTCTATTTCCTAATCATGCTTTAACCACTAATCTGATTTAGATGAAAATATATACAAAATACATTTTGTTCCAGCTGACCTCCTGTTGTACATCGACAGTGGCAGGAATTTTGTGAACGCTATAAATTCCTCTACATTGGACAAGAAGATTCTCCTAATTCCTGCCGATGAAGACGCATCCTGGATATCTTTGCTGATGGCGTACGTGAGCTGCAGAGCTCTGGTGCAGTGGATCGTTAACTTCTGGTGCACAAAAGACAACTTCTTTCAAGGATTGGAGTCTTATCGTGAGTCATCATTTCATCCCCTACGCTGTCACTGAGAGGAATTCCTCCCGACTTCCATTGTTTTACTATTGTGTCTGGGTATGGCGGATCTCAAAGGGTTAGCGAGTGTGATGTTCGTGGAGTGTTTGAGAAGCTCGATGGCCTGATGGGAGTGCGTATTACTAGCGCTTTCACAAGTAAAGTGACGCCAGGCGTGGTCGGCACTTGGGTGACCACAAGTGCCATAAAATTTCTCGAGCCCCTCTCTGCTTCGGAAGGCACGTATAAGCCGTTGGTCCCGGCTGTTATCATTGTATGGCAGTCGTCAAGCTATGTCAGATGCCTTTAGGCAGCTTGAAAAATCTGGCACCAGTGTTGGCTATTTACACACACGAAAACCAAACATCGAGTGTGATTTTAAAACTGCGTAAAGGCATCTGACGGAGCTCAAAGACTGTCATTAACAGTCATATCTCTCGCCCCACAGCTGGGCTGGAAAAACCCCGACTACCTAGCGAGAATCACACAACAGCATAAGTGCCTAGTGAGTCAAGACCTAGCGTACCAAATATTCGCGACCTGCTCCACTTTCTACGTCCCGCTGGCTGTAATCCTCATCCTGTACTGGAAGATATTCCAGACAGCCAGAAAACGGATCAGGAGGAGACGAGAACCCCTCCTCCCCGCCACATACACAGAAGAGAAACTAGTGGAATTGCTACATGACGAAATAGTATCGGAACCGTTGTCACCAAGCTAATAAAATAAACTAATCATATTTGAATTACATATAAACAATTCGTTTGATTGGTCGTTTTTAGGGTTCGGTACCCAAAGGGTAAAAACGGGACCCTATTACTAAGACCGTTGTCCGTCCGTCTATCTGTCTGTCACCATGCTGTATCTCATGAACCGTGATCCAAATGATGTATTTCTGTTGCCGCTATAACAACAAATACTAAAAACATAATAAAATAAATATTTAGTTGGGGCTCCAATAGATCAAACGTGATTTTTAGGGTTCCGTACCCAAAGGGTACAAACGGGACCCTATTACTAAGACTTCGCTGTCTGTCCGTCTGTCCGTCTGTCTGTCACCGGGCTGTATCTCAAGAACCGCGATAGCTAGACAGTTGAAATTTTTACAAATTATGTATTTCTGTTGACGCTATAACAACAAATACTAAAAACAAAATAAAATAAATATTTAAGGGGGGCTCCCATAAAACAAACGCGTTTTTTTTTAGTTAATGGTACGGAACCCTTAGTCTGCGAATCCGATTCGCACTTGGCCGGTTTTCTTTAAAGATAATGTACGGTAATAAGGTACGGAAGCCTTTGTGATAGTTCGTAATAGTGCCCCACGGCTGGGCAAACGGCCTTCCCTTTTTCCTTCCACTCGACCCTATTTAAAGCTACAGGCCGTAATTAAATTGGCTTATACATATTTTTCTCTCTTTTCAGGAAGATTTCGTAGATTTCGTCATCTGAAGCGACCTATCCGACCTTCTGATTTACAAGTGTAAAATTGTTCTTTTAACATCTTAATAATCTGCTGAAAGTTCTAAGCGAAATAGTTACTAATTTAGTTTTACCACTGAAACTAAATAAAACTATAATTTCTGGGCCACTTTGTTGATAAGCAAGGAGGAGTGTTTTGTTTTTCGATTATGTTATAGCTTTTTCACACGTCACGTCTCCACTGCGGCGCCGCAGTATGTTAGAGACTTTATATCAGTTGTCATGCCCCCAGCGCGAGATATTGTGAATCTAAAATACCTATCTACAACCAAAAACGGATATAGATACGTAAGTTATGTGCCAAACGAGCATTTTTTTTGTCGCATATTTCCAACCTTCGCGGAATGGGCCCGACAATGTTTGTCGCATATATCCGACGCTCGCAGTTAAAGGGTTAAGAAATACGTTATTGTACACCAAAAAAATTAAAATAATTCAAATATACACAGAAAAAACATTCAAATTTACAATGGCCGATCTTATCAATTGTTGCCTAAAGTCATCAGTTAGATGACTTTAGGCAACAATTGATTGAGTCAGTCTGTTAGATTATCAATAAAAATAGGATACGATTTTTTTCTTTTTTCAATCAAACTAAAAATATCAAAGATATTTAAAAAATCAATAATTTTTCGAAGCTTATAGCAAGGCAAAAATTGGAGATAGATAAAAAGTGTGATAGCCAAAGTTGTAGAAAATTTTATCAGCTTTAATTATATAGTACAACAAAATTTCGAACAACGCACCGTTTTCGAGATGTAATAAAAAAACCAAAAAACGGGACCATCTTTGTGCCCTCCCCGGCGGACTCACCACGGAGGGATAAGGACTTATAGTATGTTTCCTACGTGATCGAATCAAAAATGAGGAAATCCGTGGGAGAACAAAAGTCACTGACATAGCCCAGCGGATTAGCTCGTTGAAGTAGCAGTGGGCGGGACACATAGCGCGACGAACCGATGGCCGATGGGGCAATCAAGGAATGGCGACCGCGTACAGGCAAGCGAAGCGTAGGGCACCCACCTACAAGGTGGTCAGATGACCTGACCAGGGTCGCTGGAAAGCGCTGGATGCAGGCCGCTCTTGATCGGTCATTTTGGAAATCTTTGGGAGAGGCCTATGTTCAGCAGTGGACGTTATGCGGCTGAAATGATGATGATGATGAGTATGTTTATCTCCTAACTAGTCCAAAGAAAGTTCCTGAGTCGAAATTTCTGCTTTCGACTTTTTCATCCACATGCCCCTTTAGGCACTCATTGACCGAACTACAAGCTTTTATTTAGCTTCACTTGTTGTCTGTCTGTCTGTCTGCAATCAAATCTAGCAAATTAAATTTGACCCACTTTCCGGTTTCGATTGAGCTGAAATTATGCAGGCGTACATATATCGCGTGACAATGCAATGTTATAAAAAATGGAGCTGAACTGATGATGAAGCCGGAGGATGGCCATAGGAACTCTGTAACGATTCGACGCAATTCCATCAAGTTTGGGCTCATTTGACTCATCTTGAAGAGTCTTTACATACATCTATCTTCTATACATATAATAAAACAGTAAAAAAAGTGTGTCTGTACATTAAATATATTTAAAAAAAAATAATCGGGGCGATGAAGACGTAGTAATAGAGTAAGAATTTGAAAAAAAATGTATGTCTGTTTGTCTGTTTGTCTGTTTGTCTGTTTGTCTGTTTGTCTGTTTGTCTGTTTGTCTGTTTGTCTGTTTGTCTGTTTGTCTGTTTGTCTGTTTGTCTGTTTGTCTGTATGTCTGTTTGTCTGTTTGTACACGCTAATCTCCGGAAATACTGGACGGATTCGAATGAAACTTTTTTTGTAATATAGCTATTAAGCCTGGGCAACATATAGGGTATAAATGATTTTGGAAAATGGAATGCCTGATGCAGAACCATAATGGTCCAGCTAAACTATAAGAGATATAAAAATACCGCCTTAGTAAAAGTTGTTCAGCCTGATGAGCATTTTCCAGAGACATAAAGTCCACGCGAACGAAGTCGCGGGCTTCGGCTAGTTTAAAAATAAGTGCTTGTTTAGTTTCATCTGTCCCGTTGTCTGTCGTTCTATCTGTAATCAAATTTTGCAAGTTAAATTTGACCCACTTCGCAGTTTTTGATTGACCTGAAATTTTGCACGCATACGTATATCTCGTGACAATGCAATATTATAATGACATGGAGGTTGGCCATAGGAACTCTGTAATTAATCGACGCAATTCCATTGAGTTTGGATTTGTATAACTCGACTTGAGGAGAGACTTATAAAAGCTTGATTTAAAAAATATATTTTTATATTATATATATAAGATATATATAGACCCGGGATAATTTGAAAAAGGCCATTTTCCAACTTACCCTAACTGGGTATCGAACCCGGAACCTTTGACCAATGCACACTACGCCACGAAGTTCGTTAATTCTCTAGTGTTAGTGCAGTATGTGGGAATATTGTGTTAGCATTAAGTTATGTTTAAACTCACCACCCGCATTTTAACACCAAACCCTACCTACGGAGCGGAGCTTTATAATGAATATTTGTTCTGAAAGCAAATAACGCCGCCATCTTTAATGTCCCGAACGCTCGGGATAATGACGCCGTTGTATAATTATAATATCGCTTTAATTGCTACCAAAGCTCAGACAGTGTGTGGTTAAAAATTCGTCTTAAAGGAACTAATTCATAAGAAAAGGTAATTTGTTTGTGTAATAAGATCTTTTGAACCGCTTTACTGAAGAAATGATAAAACAGACCAGACTGTCTTTATTTCGTTAACTAGCTGAAGCCCGCGACTTCGTTCGCGTGCACTTTGTCTCTGGAAAATGCTCATCAGGCTGAACAACTTTTACTAAGGCGACATTTTTATATCTCTCATAGTTTAGCTGGACCATTATGGTTCTGCATCAGGCGTTTCATTTTCCAAAATCATTTATACCCTATATGTTGCCTAGGCTTAATAGCTATATAACAAAAAAAGTTGCATTCGAATCCGTCCAGTATTTCCGGAGATTAGCGTGTACAAACAGACAAACAGACAGACATTTTTTTAAATTCTTACTCTATTACTATGTCTCCATCGCCCCCAAAAATTTTTTTGAAATATATTTAATGTACAGACACACTTTTTTTACTGTTTTATTATATGTACAGATGTATAGATATACTTAGATAATAATATGATTCAGAACGTTATCACATCGCCGTCGTCATAATAATCTCAACGCTTTTTCTGGTGATTGTTTTGGTTCATGGGCTGTATTTAGGATTCCATACCCAAAGAAGCCAACGGGACCCTGATTTTATTTTTGAAGTAAATTTCTTTTCTGATAGCTATTTGTGTACTTGGCAAAATCGCAAGAAAAAAAGCCTACGACTACACCTAGATAAACCTTAACTATAACGAGAATGGCTACTAATTTAAACAATATCCGTCTTATTATAAAACGCAGACTATCTTTGTTACTAGGTTTGAACCCTTATCCGACCAAATCAAGTTGACATCTAGTAATACGTCATTGTCATATCTGAAAATGTCAACTTGATTTGGCCGGATAATATAACAGCTCTTGTTTAACAGTTTCGTAAGTGTAATTTTGAAATTGTTTATTTTCGCAAATTGAGCTTTTATAGCAAGGATATGTGTGAAAACCCTTATTCTAATGAGTATCTCGTAAATTCCGTTGTGTAGAAAGTTTAGAGAGGATACTTTCCGTCATAAAAGATACTAATGAGTTTGTAAAATTAAACCCTCCCTCTATTCAGAGCCGCTTTAAACTTAAGCGAATATTGACTGTATAAAGACCGTACCTAATGAAATCCGGACTAAATACACGACTGCTCTAAAAAGGAATAATGGTTTTATGTTCTATAAACATCTTTGAGTTTATTTAGCTATAACTGCAAAAAGTCTGAACAGCTTTAGATGTATGGTATGTATTATTAAAATCCCGGCATAGTTCATATTTAAATGTATATGTTATAAGCCAAGTGATAAATTTGGTAATTTTTCATAGTTTTTCAATTTATAATTCTTTGGGCTAAGTAATCCTATCCTATCCTACTAATATTATAAATGCGAAAGTGAGTTTGTATATTTGTTTGTATGTTTGTTACCTCTTCACGCTTAAACTACTGAACCGTTTTGGACGAAATTTTGTATAGAGCTGCAGATTTTTTTGCGGATAGGAGAACCCGATAAAGAGAACCTACGCAAGTTACCTTACAGTACCTTTACGGATCGGACAGGGTTTTTTAACATATTGTATAATAGAAATTGTGTTTTAGGTAAGCAGAGACTGTGTTATACTTAAATCCCCTTGCTCCACCACCAATAACAGGTAGGTAGGTTAAAGTAGTATATATTTTACCTGATCGTCAGTTACGCCCTTTCTCTTGTTCGCCTTTTATAACCGGCACGGGAATAAAAGGAAATGGGAAACGTAATCAGAATGTGTACATGAAACCACACATCAATCGTCACACTTACTTCTATATCAGGTCTTACAAAATATACTGAAACTATTTTATAACACATAACTTATATATTTAACATAGTCTTAAGTTTATTTATAGTTTAATATAGTTTAATTTAGTATATATTCATTTGTAAAATCGACTGTATATATATATCTTTTAATTTTTAACATGAATAAAAAGCTTGTCATTCTTTAACATATAACTGAAAACTTTAATGTAACAAATATTTTATAACAGAGATACCTTTATAAGGTCTAACAAAATATACTGAAACTATTTTTAAGAGTGAATTCAGTTCATGGTTCTGAACAACTTTCCCCAAGAAACATATGTCGAAATATGAAATGTAATTTTTAGCCTCCCATACAAGTTGACCGATCAGCTGATCCGAGTTTGTATGGAAAGCCGAAAAATATTTTTCATATTTCGACGTATGTTTCTTGGGGAAATTGTTTAACTATCACGTACTGAATTCACAGGGAGATGCCGAGAGAGCAGAGCCAGGTGGGGTTACTCTGGCGACAGTTTGTGTGACTGTGGGGTCACTCAATCCATGGACCATCTTTTGTCATGTCCCAACTGTCCGACTCCTTGCACTAAGGCAGATCTGAATGAGGCCAATGACAGGACGGTCGCCGTGGCTAGGTTTTGGTCTAATAACATTTAATTTAAGCCATTTCGACTCGATAAGAAGAAGAAGACTGAATCCACCTTAAAATAGTTTCAGTATTTTCGTTAGACCGTATATAAGCTCTTTTTATTACACTTGATTTTAAGATATATTTTATACCGCTCTTTTTTACCTACGGCGAAAAAAGAGTGATTTATGCATTACTTACATGTCTGTCTCTTACTCGTGTCTGCCGAACGGTATTTTTAACTCTTGATCGATCAAAATCAGTTCACCAATTAACAAAAAAGACTGCGATTTAAGTACACGGTGAAAGTTAGTGTTTTTTTTTAATTTTTATTTATTAAGGTTCACCAAGATATATGTAACTACTGATATAAGATTTGGTTGCACCACAGGTACTTCGTAGTTTGAGTTGAAATGTTTCAGACCGATGCGAAGCGAAATCATACAACATACAAGTGGTTTAACGTCAAACATATTTTATTTGGTCATCAGTCACAGTACACAATACAACACTAAGGACGGAAAAGTAAAAGCGGTGCTGGTTCTCTCAACTGCAGCCTAGCAGTATACTTCATATTTTTAATGTCGTTTTCCGTCATAAACTCCACTTTCTGCAGCTGTCCGTTTGGAAGTAAAACGTAGTATGTCCCTACACTCTTTTGCACTTCCACGGGACCGTCCAGTTTCTCTGCTTGAGGATTATCAGTGGTAGAAGCGTCAGTTGTTGGTGCTCCGTAAGTGTTATCAGGGACGCCGTAGCTAGTTGCTGGAGGTTCATTTGGAAGGCTGAAAGCTTGCCCTTGAGGTTTCCATCCCGATGGAGGGTAAGGTCCACTCTGTTGCTCTGGAGCTCCATAAGCTGTATCTACTTCTTGTTTAGGCAATGTGAACGGTTCTCCTGAAGGCTTCCATCCAGAAGGCGCATACGGTCCAGTCTGTTCTGTTGTAGGTTCCGTTGGAGAGTCTGTAGTAGTTGGAGCTAATTCTTGTCGCTGGAATCTGAACCTCGCTGGTCTGAAGCGAGGCAGCTCAGCTCTAGAGCGCGGGGGCTCCGCTACGACCACCACAACCAAGCAAATTGCAATAACAAACTTCATCTTCGATAGATGATGATTGAATGATGCTGTTGCCAATTTGTTTTTCAATTTATACTGCTCGGAGATGTTTATGGTGCTTTGTTTTATCATAAATGGTGTGATAAGGACTTAGTTGAGGATAATTTTGACATGATTGTGATGCGAGCCGCGTCTAGACCGTCCGGCAATGACCTCTCGATGGTGGCTGGCGATGCGTAAGCGCTCAATGCCGGCTGCGATGATTAGACGTGATTTAATTAATTAATTGGTTATTGTATCGTGCTATATTAGTTACACTACAGTTATTGTGTACTAATTAATTGCTAAGATGTATTGTTATGAGATCTGATTCATGTTTGATACCGTGTCTATCCTGTAAATATTCACAGATATATCCGTTTTAGTTATGTAACTTTTAAGTCTTGTCTCGATTTAATCTCATTAAATCTTGTCATATAAACCGTCAATCGTAAGAACAGTTTTCATTAAGGAAAATTATACCAAGCAATTTATGAAGGTACCTAAACGTGGTATTTTTGAACATGTTCCGTCTTATTATAAAACGCAGACTATCTTTGTTACTAGGTTTAAACCATTATCCGACCAAATCAAGTTGACATTTTCAGATGAGACAATGACGTATTACTAGATGTCAACTTGATTTGGTCGGATAATGGTTCAAACCTAGTAACAAAGATAGTCTGCGTTTTATAATAAGACGGTATATGTTATAATTGCCGTGTGGTATCCGGTAAAGTAGAATACGCAAAGTATTATACACGCTAAACAAATTTTATAAACATCAATGAGACCTCTCCAACCCGTCTGGGCAGCAAGGAAATAGGCAAGTCCTTTGGCTGCTCTGCTCAAGTATGGCTCTGGTAGTACAGAGAGGGTCGTACTCCTGAAGTGGAGACTAAAATTACTTTTTAAAGTTTATAAAAAGTTTTCTTCTTTGCGTATAGGAATTATTTATTTGTTTTATTTTATTTTATTTTCCCATGCTGGTCTGGGAGAAATAAAAAAAAACTTAGAATGTACCAGCTGCTTCTCTTCCCACGCAGATCGTAAAAGCCGATCGAGGGAATGGGCAAAAATGCAAATCATGTTAACAGGCGATGCGGCTAGCAACCCATCACTGTATTGATTGCACCATGACGCTAAAAGTGGCTTTTGGGTCTTGCGGCCCTGGGCTCTGCATAGAGCCGCAGACCCAAAATGCTCTGTCTACCCCATTAGGGATAAAGACGTGATATTATGTATGTATGTTATTTGTTTTATTGGTTCATGTACACTTGAAAATGTACAAATAAAACCTTATGAATACGTAAACATAGTACTTACATAGATTAGAATGACTTTTAATAGGGTTGACCAGTAGGTATGTGACCAGCGATATGAACAACTTTTCCTGGGAGTATAATGCTTTAATACCAAATCAAAACAATATGGAGGTTTTATTTTTTGGAAAAAGAGCGGGAGTTTACTGTAGAAGGACAGGTTTATTTATTTAACTTCATTACATGTGAATGACACACTGAAGGCCAGGGGCCTTTTCTACCAGTCAACCAACAGGTGATGCTAAGTATCTTATTCTATACGTACAACAGAAACTAACAAAAAAAGACAAAATGAAAACTTATTTATTTATTGTAGTTGGGAGCTCTTCGACTCAAGAAGAGTTTCTTGGTGCGCAAAATGCGTTTTACACCATTAATATGTAGTCACTTTGATTTAAATCTCAGCACATTTACTCATCGCAAACACCATGACGATGCTGTGAAACGGGGAAATTGATAAACAAACAGATTAACACACTGTGCACATATTATTAGACATACAATATAGGTAGCTATAACAATAATATGTGTTCGGTGAATGTCAACAGAGGCGCTGTACTGATTAGATCATTGCGGCCTCAAAATTATACAATGGCGTAGAATTGACGTACAATTACAATTTCCTATGCTTCAAAGAGAATATAAACATATGCTGGAATTTTTTAAACTTGATTTAATTAAACCATAGACAATTTTTTTTAAGCTAAGTATATTTATTTTTAACCGAACGAAAAGAGGTGTTAATACTCCTATTACTTTATCTTCATGTTCTTTTCTGCCATTCTTTGTCAAAAGCGGCCAAATCGTCCCCTCTATCATACAAAGGGGAGGCTTTTGCCCAACTATCGGACCTAAATGGCAAAAAAGTAATCTAGTTAACCTTACCACACGTACTTTATATTTTTGTAAAAATATCCCTAAATAAAACTAACTTAAATGAGTACTCCATTTATATTTTTTGTCAAAAGAAAATGATGTAGAAACATCTCTAATTCAAACCAACTAATTAAGTACTCCATTTATATTTTTTATAAAACAAAATCGTGTTAAAGTATTCCTAAATCAAACTCACTTAATTAAGTAGTCCATTTATATTTTTTGTAAAACAAAATCATGTTAAAATATCCCTAAATCAAACTAATTTAACTAAGTAATTACTCTACTTATTTTTTTTTAAAGAAATCCTTTGAAAATGTCCCTAAATAAAACTAACCTAAGAACTCCATTTATATTTTTTGTAAAAAATCTTGTAAAAAATATCCCTAAATAAAATTACAAACATGAGTGTTGTAATAAAGTATCTGGTTTTAGTTTCAAACTTTGTCCTGTAATATCGACAGTATCGTATCATATAAAGTTAAAATTCAATCGATCACAAATTACCATCCACTTCCTCTGTAACTTGCTGATACTGTGAACGGAATACTCCAGCGATGAAATTAAAAAAGTTGGCTATTTTAACATAATATCAAAAACAATGTCACAGTGAAAAAAAACTCACCAATCTTGAGGCGTTTGTGATCTGAAAAAGAAGAAGAAACCATTAATTGGGGTTCACGTAATTAATCATATTATCTTTGATTGGGGTTACAATAATGATCTTTTGTTCACAGAGCCATAGATATAGATAGATAGATAGATAACTCTTGTATAAATTGTACACCAAAAGAAAAATGTCTAATAAATATCTCATACCTTTAAACGAGCAATTCTTGTATCTTTACGAGTATATATTTCTGTGATCTCGAAAACGGCTCTAACGATTTCGGTATAAATTGGTATATGGGTGTTTTCGGGGGTAAACAATCGATCTAGATTAGTCTTATGTTTGGGAAAACTCTTGTTTTCGAGTTTTCATGCGTTTTTCTCTCCACGCAGAATATGGTTGCTAATTTCATCGCGCCGGCCGCCCTCCGTTTAGCTCAGCGGTTTAAGATGCAGACCGCTAGAAAGAGTATTACGGGTTCGAATCCCACTCGGTGACTTACTTTTGTTTTTTTATGTTTAAGTTTATATATAATTTTTTATTTTGTATTGGTTTTAGACAAGTTTAAAAAAATTTAGAAAAAATGGTCGCCCAGGTACTTTTACATTAAATGAGTACATTAGGCATTGTTATCGCTTAAGAATTCCCTTACCCTAGACTTCTTCATTGGTTGAGGCTGTGTGGTTTCCGGCCTAGAATAGAACCACTCCATTTCCTCCTGTGGATGTCGTAAAAGGCGACTAAAGGATTTTCTTCCCGTCACTAAACATGAACAGACTTCCGATGGGCAGCAGCGTCGGAAGTACGATAGTGACCCCCACTGCGCTCGCCAACCCGCCTGCCAAGCGTGGCGAGTATGGCAATATCCCCTCATGGATATACAAAAAATGACCAGGCCCCCAGTACCCGGCAGCCCCGCTATTCCTGACTCCGGTAGCGGTCATGATAACGGCGGGGCAGGGGGTGCTAAGAATCCCCGGATGGGATCCGGCTACCAACCCCGGCGGAAACTGGCCCTGGTAACACACAATGTCTGCACATTGAGGACTGACGAGAAACTGGCTGAGGTGGAGGAAGAATTGAGTAGGTTACGGTGGGACATTGTGGGGTTGTCTGAAGTCCGAAGAGAGGGTGAGGGCACGACAACCCTAGAGTCTGGTAACCTACTCTATCACCGGGAAGGAGACGAAAAGAAGTCCCAGCATGGTGTCGGGTTTCTCGTCCACAAGTCCCTCATTAACAACGTCACAACCATCGAGAGTGTTTCCAGCAGGGTAATATACCTGATACTCAGAGTATCTAAAAGATATTCGCTGAAGGTTATACAGGTATATATGCCAACTGGGGATCACTCCGATGAAGAGGTGGATGAAGTGTATGAGGACATCAGTAGGGCCATACATACTTCTGAAACCTATTTTAAGGTTGTTATGGGGGATTTTAACGCAAAACTGGGTAAGCGAGGCATTGGAGAGTTTAGGCTGGGAAACTTTGGATACGGAGTGCGAAATAACAGGGGACGTAGGCTGGCTGATTTTTTGGAGCAAGAGGGACTCTTTGCGATGAACTCTTTCTTTAAAAAGCCGCCGCAAAGAAAGTGGACCTGGTTGGGTCCAGCAAAAAAGAACCAGCCCCCTGTTAAGAACGAAATCGACTTCATCCTAACGACAAAGAGACGAATATTCAACGATGTCTCAGTGATCACTCGAGTCAAAACCGGGAGTGATCACCGAATATTAAGAGGCATCGTGAATATTGGTCTCAAAGTCGAAAGGTCACGACTGATGAGGTCGACGCTCCGACCGTCGCAAGTCCAAATGGAGAACTCCGAGGGCTTCCAGCTTGAACTGTCGAATCGCTTCGAAAGCCTTCAGGATTGCGTTACAGTGGACGAGATAAACCAAGGGTTTATACAAGCTGTCCAAGCGGTGGGATCAAAAGTATTCAGGTCCAGCCCCAAACGAAAGCCTCAAAAAATCTCTGCTCGGACCCTAGACTTAATGGCAGAGCGACGATCAAGGCCGCTGCATACCTCCAAAGATGCTGAATCATGTCGGCAGCTCAACAGACGTATACAAAAGTCCTTGCGACACGACATCCGCTCCTTTAATACTGAGCGTATTAAGGAGACGATAGAGCAGAATAAAGGCTCCAAAGTGTTCGCAAGAGCTATGTCGGTTGGGCAAAGCCGATTGATGAAGCTGAAGACGGAGGACGGCGGCGTGGTGTCGACAAAGGAAGGGGTTCTGGCGGAGATCGAGAGGTTTTATGGACAGCTGTATACCTCAGTATCACAACCCAGTAAACAAATGGTTAAAGACCCAAGAGCCAAGCTAACCCGACACTATACCGAAGATATCCCGAACATCAGCCTGTACGAGATTAGGATGGCTCTCAAACAGCTTAAAAACAACAAGGCGCCGGGCGAGGATGGAATCACAGCAGAGCTTCTGAAAGCGGGCGGAACGCCGGTACTGAAAGTCCTTCAGAGGCTCTTTAATTCCGTTCTGCTCGAGGGCGTAACGCCAGAAGCGTGGAACAGGGGCGTGGTGGTCTTGTTCTTCAAAAAGGGAGATAACACCCTATTGAAGAACTATAGGCCTATCACGCTTCTGAGTCATGTATATAAGTTGTTTTCGAGGGTCATCACGAATCGTCTCGCGAACAGGTTTGATGCCTTCCAACCTCCCGAACAAGCTGGTTTCCGTAAAGGCTTTAGCACCATGGACCACAATTATACGCTGCGGCAGGTTATAGAGAAGACGAGGGAGTATAACCGGCCGTTATGCTTGGGATTCGTGGACTATGAAAAAGCCTTTGATTCGATCGAAACATGGGCCGTGCTTCAGTCTCTCCAGCGATGTCGTATTGACTATCGGTATATCGAAGTGTTGAAGTGCTTATACAGTAACGCCACTATGTCAGTCCGAGTACAGGAGCAGTGCACGAGGGCAATTCCACTGTATAGAGGTGTAAGACAGGGAGATGTTATATCTCCGAAACTGTTCACCGTTGCACTGGAAGATGCCTTCAAGCTTCTGGAATGGGAAGGATTTGGCATCAACATCAATGGCGAGTATATCACTCACCTTCGATTTGCCGACGATATTGTTGTCATGGCAGAATCGATGGAAGACTTAAGTACTATGCTCGGAGACCTAAATCGAGTTTCCCAACAAGTGGGCCTTAAAATGAACATGGACAAAACCAAAGTAATGTCGAATGTCCATGTTGCGCCCCTACCTGTTTGTGTTGGGAGCTCCACCCTCGAAGTTGTAGACCAGTATATCTACCTGGGTCAATTGATCCAGGCAGGAAGTTCCAGCTTCGAGGAAGAGGTCTTTCGACGAATCCGACTCGGCTGGGCAGCGTTCGGGAGGCTACGCAATGTCTTCTCGTCAAAAATACCTCTATGCCTCAAGACTAAGGTTTACAACCAATGTGTGTTACCAGTGATGACTTATGGCTCCGAAACGTGGTCCCTTACTATGGGTCTCATAAGAAAGCTCAAGGTCGCTCAACGCGCTATGGAGAGGGCTATGCTCGATGTTTCCCTACGTGATCGAATCAGAAATGAGGAAATCCGTAGGAGAACAAAAGTCACTGACATAGCCAAGCGGATTAGCTCGTTGAAGTGGTAGTGGGCGGGACACATAGCGCGACGAACCGATGGCCGATGGGGCAAAAAGGTTCTTGAATGACGACCGCGTACTGGCAAGCGAAGCGTAGGACACCCACCTACAAGGTGGTCAGATGACCTGACCAGGGTCGCTGGAAAGCGCTGGATGCAGGCCGCTCTTGATCGGTCATTTTGGAAATCTTTGGGGGAGGCCTATGTCCAGCAGTGGACGTTATGCGGCTGAAATGATGATGATGATGATGAGACTTCTTCATACAAACGTAGTCTATACGTTTAATTTTGAAACCACATGTCAAATTTCGGTAAAAATCGGTAATTGTAAAGAAATGCAATTATCTACGGTAATAACTAGTTTCCTAACTAAAATTATGAACTGAAAAGAAAATATAACTATTTTGAAGTTTCCCATACTGATGGTCAAAAATGATATAACACATTATATTCTATCCGCCGATTATCGGCGATTATCGGCGACGGTCGGCGATTACCGGAGACCGTCGCCGATGCTAGATGCTATGTTACGCTATCCTATTGTGACCTAGCTGTGTTGTGGGCATACTGTCCCTCGTATGTAAGAGCCCTAAGATGTATACTTAGCAAAAATGTATAATAAAGATTTTACGATTTTTTACGAAAATATAAACACTTAATAAATATTCGCTGAACAGTTGATCATTGCCTGTCCCTCAAAACAATTATTTCGGGGTCCTAACGGTAATTAAAACGTTAGAACACAAAATTATTGCGTTTTAACAAAGCAAAGTTCTGCCAATGAAATTAATGGAACCGCCTACGTGGCGATCAAAGACTCAGACAATATTGGGCCTTTGTTAATTTCTGATAATCGAAGAATGCTTCTGAATTTCCGAATAATTCTTGTTATTTCCTACTTGCTTGGCTTGTAGAATTGTTCAAGTCGATAACGTTATGTTAAAGTTATATAATGTGAATTCAGACCAAATTAACAGTTAGGTACCTAATTAGGTATATTTTAAAAACGTTCGAAGTACTTTTTAATTAGGTTTATAAATGGCGACAATAGCTTTCTCTTCTCTCCAAAGACATAGTTTTGTTTACTATATAAAATTGTGTAATTACTATGTATCAGAACCTACATACGATTTTGGTTTTTATAATAACAGTTTATTTACTTGGTAATTAAAAGAGCCCCGAATTTTAGGCGTACCCCCGCTGAACCGCGGAACCAATTTCCATCAAACATAGCTAAGAACCACCGCAAGGAAACTTGCTTTCACGTAAAAACTCATTTGAAATTGGTCCATTCGCCACTACAGAGCTACAAAAACAGATAGACCCACAGACAGACCGACAGACAGACATTAGCGTCAAACCTATCTTCTTCTTCTTCTCGTGTGTGTTAGTGACTAACACTAGTGTCAGAGTTTTTAAACCGCCTTAAAGGCCTCTGACATGGTTTTAGGTAAAGACCAATGTCAAAGACAGTGACCGGGACCGACGGCTTAACATGCCCTCCGAAGCACAGATCATTTTACTTATCGGACAATCAGGTGATCAGCCTACAATGTCCTAACCAAACTAGGACAACAACACAAAGTCGTAGCCCCGCCGGGAATCGAACCCGCCACCTCCGGGTATGAGCCGAACGCTCTAACCACTACACCGCGGAGGCAGTCAAACCTATAACACCCGTCTTTTTATCGGGGTTAAAAATACACTTATAACACCACGGTATAAAACGCAATATTTAGTCCAGTTTAATCGATCAGTCGACTCGACTTTGACCTAAACTTGACATTTATAGCCTCAACTGTAGTTTCATTCTACAGCTTAGTTACAGTTGTTGGCTTTATTCAATGAGTTTTCTGACCGTACTTTGTTCGGAATATAAATTACAATCTGTGACCAAATTGTGGCAAAATAGACTATCAAAATGAGGACGCCTGAGCGACCTCTTTCACCGTAATTTCATTTCATAAAGTTAGATAGTTACGTTATTTTTAATGAGATTTCTTGGTCTAGTGGAATTTAATTTTAAACGTCTTATGTTTATAAATATCCAGCACTCCTGAAATCAAAGTCAAAGTCAATTATTTTTATTCAATGTAGGATAAATTTATCTCTTAAAGAAGTTCTTTTTATTTTAATTTTAATTTAGTGCAAAAGCTAAAAACTATTAGCGTTTCGGAACGACCACTGCTGGGAAAATTACGCCGAAAGAAACCCAGTTCAGTATTGGTCCCTGCCCAGCCTGATAGGCTATGTTACAATTACAATACAGATTTAATCATAAGCAATATAATTGAATTATATAAGCACAATTTGTAGTCAACTATTTCCAAGAATCAATCAAATCTATACATATAATAAAACAGTAAAAAAAAGTGTGTCTGTACATTAAATATATTTCCAAAAAAATATTGGGGGCGATGGAGACGTAGTAAAAGAGTAAGAATTTAAAAAAAATGTCTGTCTGTTTGTCTGTTTGTACACGCTAATCTCCGGAAATACTGGACGGATTCGAATAAAACTTTTTTTGATATATAGCTATTAAGCCTGGGCAACATAAAGGGTATAAATGATTTTGGAAAATGGAACGCCTGATGCAGAACCATAATGGTCCAGCTAAACTATAAGAGATATAAAAATGCCGCCTTAGTAAAAGTTGTTCAGCCTGATGAGCATTTTCCAGAGACATAAAGTCCACACGAACGAAGTCGCGGGCTTCGGCTAGTCGGTAATATAGTTACTTAACTTAAAATAATAATATAGTTACTAACCCCAAAAAGTAGCTAACTTAGCTACTTTTTGGGGCCCGTACTAAAAGAGAAAAATAAATATTGGTCGATAGATACACCTGTGTGCAAAGGCTTTTGGAATATATTACCAGCGAAACAACTATTTCACACGCAAAACCGCAGGCTGCTACTACCAAATCCCTCGCTCTTTATCAACTCATTCCGGACTAACCCGCCTTTTACCGCGCACTAAAACTAAAAGGTACCGGACTAACTTCAGACTAATACCTTTTGGGGGCTTGTTTATTAGTTTGAAATATTGAGGTCGGTCTGACGGGGGATTGATGCACACGTAATAGGGATGTCTGGAAGTTCTGCTGCCTCCGTGGTGTAATGGTTGGAGCGTTTGGCTCATACCCGGAGGTCGCAGGTTCGATTCCCAGCGGGGCAACGACTTTGTGTTGTTGTCCTAGTTTGGTTAGGACATTGCAGGCTGATCACCTGATTGTCTGATAAGTAAGATGATCCGTGCTTCGGAGGGCACGTTAAGCCGTCGGTCCAGGTCACTGTCTTTGACATTGGTCGTTACCTAAAACCATGTCAGAGGCCTTTAAGGCGGTTTAAAAACTCTGACACTAGTGTTAGTCACTAACACACACGATAAGAAGAAGAAGCGCTTTCGCAAGTAAAGCGACACCGGGCGTGGTCCGCAATTGGATGGGTGACCAAGTGGCTTAAAAAATTCTCAAGTTTTTTATTGTTCCCGGCTGCCATCATTGTATGCCAGTCGTCAAGCTATGTCAGATGCCTTTAGGAAGCCTAGAAAGTTGTCTCTATCGGTTCGTTTGCTTTCACGACAGACATACTGTGATGATAACTTGGACTAACGGCTTGACGTGCCTTTCGAAGCACGGGGGAGCTCGAAAAAACTCTGCCACTTGAGGTCACCCGTCCAAGTGCAGACCACACCCGGGGTTGCTTAACTTATGCCATTGCGATTATACCATGCCTTTATACCATTCCCCCCTTCTAAAATTTGATTTTATTTACTGAATACACTAAATGAAATGCTATTTAAATTAAGAATACAATACTCTTAATTTTAGGATCTGTTCCAATTTTAATATGCATTTTAATTAATTTAATATTTTTGGAACGAAGTTCCTTATCGCGCGTTGCGAAAGGGGGCTAGACGGAAAAAATTAAGACCAAAAGTTGTAAAGACACTTTTTGGTATAGTTGTAAGCCGTGCGGCGTGTGCGTGTTTCTCTGTCTGTCTCTAACTTCGTTCCATTCGCACACCTCTCAAGTTTTTTTTCTTTATTAAATGTCTATTTCCGCTCAATTTTTTTTATCGAAGTCATGGTGTAAGTATTGAGCCGCGACCCGTCCACCCACCAGATTCCCTCGATCGGCTTTTACGATCTGCGCGGGCAGAGAAGCAGCTGGTTCATTCTAAGTTTTTTCGTTTCTCCCAGACCAGCATGGGATGTAAGTTTATCTTAGTTATATTTGTGTAGTTTTTTGTGCACAATGCAACCCTTAAATAAAACTGATTTATATCGAGGGCTACTAATCGCTCGCGCCGCTCAGAATTACCACTTGAACCACTCGCTACTGCGCTTGTGATTCAATCATGACTTCTTCTTATCGAGTGTGTTAGTGACTAACACTAGTGTCGAGAGTTTTTAAACCGCCTTAAAGGCCTCTGACATGGTTTTAGGTAACGACCAATGTCATAGACAGTGACCGGGACCGACGGCTTACGTGCCCTCCGAAGCACGGATCATCTTACTTATCAGACAATCAGGTGATTAGCCTGCAATGTCCTAACCAAACCAGGACAACAACACAAAGTCGTTGCCCCCGCCGGGAATCGAACCCGCGACCTCCGGGTATGAGCCGAACGCCCTAACCACTACACCACGGAGGCTGTTAATCATGACATGAATCACTTAGTAAGAATCCTTCACATGCTCGTGATTCATCTATGGCCCTCGTTTTAAATCCGTTCTCTATTCATAATCATCATCATCATCATCATCATGTCTTTTTGTCTCCGCTGCAGGAGCACGACTCTCTCTGTACTACCAGAGCTATACTTGGCCAGAACAGCCAGAGGGTTTGGCCCACACTCTCCACGCTGGCCAAATGGATTGGAGAAGTATAAGCTTTAGCTAGCATTTCCTAAGACACCTTTCACAACATCATCGGGAGGACTTGGAGTGGTCCTTATTTAAATGCATAATATACTATTGTAATGCTTACGGAAATATAAGTAAGCGGAATTTTTTGTTTTATCCTTATACCATCCATGTGATAATAAATGACCTACAGAATTATCTTACCCATTAATCATTACTTCCTCAAATATTATTCCGGATTCAATCTAATCTTCCTTGTGACAAATAAGAGATTATGAGAAAGAAACAGAGCCTTGGGCGGTAAATGAACAAGTTGGCAATACAGGGTGAGTTGTCCCTGTATATTTATAAATAAATATACAGGGACAAATTACACTGATTAAGCTAGCCCCAAAGAAGGTTCGAGACTTGTGATATGGGATACTAACTCAACGTTACTATATTTTATAACAAACACATTGTATAGACAAACATCCAAGACCCAAGACAATTAGAAAAACCCATTTTCCAAATTGCCCTGACCGGGGGCCGAACCTGAGACCTCTGGGTGGCGGAATAGCATGGTGACCATTACGCGACGGAGGTCGTCAAGCTGCAAATTTTATTTACATTGCTGGTTTTTTAATACAATTTTCACCGATCTTTGCAAAACAGGTAATCTATACAGAATCAGCATCTTAAGTTCAGCATAGTCGATTTCCAGGCATTTCTAAGAAAAGATAAGGCCTTCCGCCGCGCGTATAGTTAAAAGTTTATAAATCTTTTTAAATAATATAAAATTAATTTAAAGCTATATTCCTCTCCCTCTCTCTTGCTTTCTTAAAATGTGTTAGTGGCCAAGCTAACTCTACTTTTAGATTACTCAGCTTAAAGTCACCTTCGCGCCCACAGCTCAATCAGAAAGCTTGAGAACCTATCAAAGCCTAATCATTATGGCTTTTTAAGACCTTTACTAACTAATAGCTCATTTTCATTGGTCGATAACTCGGTCGATGCATGTCGACTCCCCGTACGCGGGCTAGCGACCAGTGAAAGCCACAAGTCGATACAGTGGTCGTTACGCCGACTGAGGTTTTATCTCACGCTGTATATCGACTTACATTATTATTTATTTATTTATAAAAACTTTAATGATCCACAATATACAATTGTTCACAATTATTACTCTATCAACTAGTGCAAACGGTTCCCGGTATGCGTTATGGAAATCTCTCGCACCCGGAATTGGAGCTACATCAACTAGTGAAAACTGTTACCCGCATACGTGTCCTATGGCATGCGTTTCAGAAATCTCCCGCACCCCGAATGCGTGCCAGAACGACCAACGAAAACGAGTCTTAAAGTGTACTTTTCAATGAAATCAGTTGTAAGAAGATCTGAAAAAAATGCATCGATTCTTCAACAACGGATGGCGTTAAAATGAGCATTTTTAGATTAGCCGAACTTACCCGAACCCGTTTTACTTAGCTGTGTAATCAGAGCTAATTTGGATTCAGGTCGCACGGAACCCAGAAATTCTCCGCGAGCGAAATGGTTTATTAGCATACCTACTAAACTATCGACTGGGGACCTTATAAGTACCAAGCTAAAAACTTTATTCTGACGACCTCTGTGACCTAGTCTTTATGCCAGAATGTCACACCGGAGGTTCCGAGTTCGATCCCCGGTTAAGGGTCCCCCGACCCTAGACCAAAATACAACTTTCCATACAAACGTAGTCTACGTTTTATTTTAAAACGACATGTCCGATTTGGGCAAAATTTTGTAATTTCAAAGATATTGCAATTATCTCTCAGGTCTATAACTAGTTTCCGACACTAAAAATATGAACTTGAAATAGAATAAAGTGTTTTATATCATTTTTGACCATTAGTATGGGGAACTTCTAAATCGTTATATTTTCTTTCCAGTTCATAATTTTAGCATAGGAAACCAGTTATAACCCTAGATAATTGCAATTTCTTTACAATTACCAATTTTTACCGGAATCTGACATGTGGTTTCAAAATTAAACGTAGACTACGTTTGTATGGAGAAGTCTAGGGTAAGGGGACTCGGGTCAAGATGGAAAAGATCTTTTTCAGATTGAATTGTATCTTGGATGTATACATGTATCTATAAGGCCTAACAATGTAACAATATATACTAAAACTATTTGGATCTTGGATATATAAATGTATCTATAAGGCCTAACAATATGTACTGAAACTATTTTAAGGGTAAATTTTATACGTGATAGTGAACAACTTTCCCCAAGGTACCTACGTACATATGTCGTAATATGAAAAATAATTTTTGGTTCTCCATACAAACTCGGATCAGCTAATCAGTCAACTTGTATGGGAGGCCAAAAATTACTTTTCATATTTCGATACGTGTTCCGTGGGGAAAGTTGTTCAGTATCATGGACTGAATTCACCCTTAGAATAGTTTCAGTATATTTTTTTAGACCTTTTATATGTCGTAGGATGTCGGAATTATATTGGTTAAATATATAAGTCTATATATTAAGCACATTCTGATAACCTTAATAAATAAAATAAAATAGAGTGCCTCCGGTGCCGGCTCCTAAATATCACTATTGGGAACCGGCTTTAGGTATACTGCCGGCAGCCGAGATTTAAAACACCGGCTGCCTTTTATGCATTATGCATTTAAAAAGGAGCGAGCGACTCAAGCTTAGGGCGAAAGTAACACAGACACAAATGCAAGGATGAGAAATTTGTGAATCTTTGTTATTGTTCTACGTGTTATACCAGCGCCGGCAGCCAACTCGGCAACAAGCGCCGGCAGCGGAGGCACTCCCTTATATAAAATATGTATTTGTTATAAAGTATATTATCGTTGAGTTAGTATCCTACGAGAAAACACAAGTCGCGAACTTACTTTGGGGCTAGCTCAATCTGTGTGATTTGTCCGTATATATTTATTTCACTCGACACATCAAATTTAGGGACATTCATGCATCAGTTATTTAGTACCTGGGCGACCGAGCTTTGCTCGGTTACATCTCAAACATTAACCTATTTTTTTTAAACTTGTCTAAAAACAATGCAAAATAAAAAAAAAATATAAACTTAAACATAAAAAAAAAACAAAAGTAAGTCACCGAGTGGGATTCGAACCCGTAACACTCTTTCTAGCGGTCGCCATCCTTAACCACTGAGCTAACTCAAGGCGGTCGCGGCGCGACGAAATTAGCGACCATATTCTGCGTGGAAAGAAAAACGCATGAAAACTCGAAAACACGCGTTTTCCCAAACATAAAACTAATCTAGATCGATTGTTTACCCCCGAAAACCCCCATATACAAATTTTCAGCGAAATCGTTAGAGCCGGTTTCGAGATCACAGAAATTTATAAATAAATATATATATATATATACATACATACATACATACATACAAGAATTGCTCGTTTAAAGGTATAAGATTTAACGACGGGTGACGCTGCAATGTGCATTTTCGGATCTGGCGAACCCACCCGTGTTTAGCTGTGTCTGATCAGGACTAATTAGGATGCAGGTCGCATGACACCAGGGAACAGGAAACGCTCTGGTAGAGAAATTGCCTTATTAGCATGATATAACATCGACACACATAAAACTATCGTGTCTTTATAGATATAGGAAGCACTTGCCGTCTTTGATAACACCTTTTCTAGAAAATATAAAAATAAAGTTTCGTATAAAACCAAAGTCGGTAAAACTTTAGCATTTTTCCTGTGAGACCATTATGCTTCTAGTTTTAAATCCCCGATAGAAAAAGAGGGGTGTTTAATATCCATTTGACGCTTGTATCTGTCTGTGGCATTGTAACTCTCGAACAGATGGTCCGATTATGCTGCGGTTTTTTTACGTGTAAGCAAGTTCTCTTGCGGTGGTTTTTAGCCATGTTTGAAAAAAAACGTGGCTTTCTTGAAAGTCATTGGATTTCTTAGATTGCCTAGCAAATGAACATGAGGAAAATTAAAAATCTTTCCCTTTAATGAAACACCTATTTCTAACAAAGATATTATTATAACACAATTTTATGCTTACTTTTCGGCTAGTTCAGTCAGAGTGATTTGTCCCTATATATATTTATTTGATTAATTTATACATTTTAAATATAATTATAATAAACACTACTATCCAAACTGCGCTACATGACATCAACTTCTCCAAAGGGCTCTACTTTTTGGATCTGTGGTGAAAAGAGCCGTGATTTCAAAGGTGACAGCTATTAAGATTTATTTTTAAATCAAATGTTTTAAACATGGTTCAAGGAATTGCTAAGATACGAGGTGTGCCACATAGCTTTATTAAACCTTATAGTTACAATAATCTTATTTTAACTATTAATTTATTTGTAAATATATATAATAGTCTCATTGTAACTTACTATTTAGTTACAATAGTCTTATTGTAACTATTAATTTATTTGTAAATAGTTACAATAAGACTATTGTAACTAAATAGTTACAATAATCTTATTGTAACTATTAAGTTTAATCAAGTTAAGGGGCGTATCTATGCCCGTAAAAAACACAGTATCTTAATGCAAAATAAACATGGCTGCGGTTTCGTACATACCTCTGTACAAGACGCTTTTATTATTGGTTTTTCTTTTCCCTCGGCTCTGCCAAGTGTGTGTTGACAAATTGAATCGACAAGGCGGTTGTTGCTCAATTTTGTATGTACAATCACCTCGAGACTTGCGTTGTATCTTCGTGATTTATTATGTAAATTTTGACATATAGGTTACAATATTTTGACAGAGGTTACAAAAATATGTACCAAGTCAGTGTCACTGAAAAAGTGAAATAAATCGTCTACATAGACGAATTGATATTTAAACAAGTTCCGAGTTGCGTTTTAGACGAGTTTCTATATAGACTATTTCCTTCTTATTATAAAACGCAGACTAACTTTGTTACTAGGTTTAAACCATTATCAGACCAAATTAAGTTCACATTTTCAGATAAGATATTGACATATTACTAGATATCAACTTGATTTGGTTTTTTGTTGGGCAGCGTTCGGGGAGCTACAACCAATGTGTGTTACCAGTGATTACTTATGGCTCTGAAACGTGGTCCCTTACTATGGGTCTCATAAGAAGGTTCAAGGTCGCTCAACGCGCTATGGAGAGGGCTATACTCGGTGTTTCCCTACGTGATCGAATCAGAAATGAGGAAATCCGTAGGAGAACAAAAGTTACTGACATAGCCCAGCGGATTAGCTCGTTGAAGTGGCAATGGACGGGACACATAGCGCGACGAACCGATGGCCGATGGGGCAAAAAGGTTCTTGAATGGCGACCGCGTACTGGCAAGCGAAGCGTAGAGCACCCACCTACAAGGTGGTCAGATGATCTGACCAGGGTCACTGGAAAGCGCTGGATGCAGACCGCTCTTGATCGGTCATTTTGGAAATCTTTGGGAGAGGCCTATGTCCAGCAGTGGACGTTATGCGGCTGAAATGATGAACTTGATTTGGTTGGATAATGGTTTAAACCTAGTAACAAAGTTAGTCTGCGTTTTATAATAAGCCGGTTTGAATTTAAGACCATTTCACCAAATTTAACCACCCATAACACAGATTAAAGAAAGACTGGTGGCGCCGTCATTTCAAGTCTACTAAGTTAGTTGTTGACCTTTCATCATCATCATCATCATATCAGCTACAGGATGTTCATTGCTGGACATAGGCCACCCAAGGATTTCCAAAACGATCGATCGGAAGCGGCCTGCTTCCACCGCCTTCCTGAAACCTTTCTCAAGTCATATGAACAGTTATCAGTTGTTGACCTTTATATTGCATTAATTTTGTATCTTTGATTTGCCGATTTCGTTGTCATGGCAGAATCGATGGAAGACCTAAGTACTATGCTCGGAGACCTAAATCGAGTTTCCCAACTAGTGGGCCTTAAAATGAACATGGACAAAACGATAATAATGTCGAATGTCCGTTGTTGCGCCCCTACCTGTTTGTGTTGGGAGCTCCACCTGGGTCAATTGATCCGGGCAGGAAGTTCCAGCTTCGAGGAAGAGGTCTTTCGAAGAATCTGACTCGGCTGGGCAGCGTTCGGGAAGCTACGCAATGTCTTCTCGTCCAAAATACCTCTGTGCCTCAAGACTAAGGTCTACAACCAATTTGTGTTACCAGTGATGACTTATGGCTCTGAAACATGGTCCCTTACTATGGGTGATTTATTAGAAATTGTCTTTTTAGCAATATCAATATCGTTCTACTTTATACCGTTATTGAAAAACTAAATGAATCCGCGCACTGTTTATCCTATCTATCTATATTATTTAAGAGCTATGTTCTTGTCGGTGAAGTATGATTTTTTTTCACTTTTCTCTCTCGTCTGCCCGCTGTTTTACTTCGCTACTGTTTATCCAGTCAAACCAATTTATTAATATCGCACAAAAATAATAGTCCATTTGGCAAATTTCCCCAACAATCGGGTGCTTGTTAACTAAATATTTGGGTTGCGAAACCAATTTCAATGATATTAACGAGGCACGCTTACACATGTTGACCGATGAATCAATTTACTTATGAAAGGTCATTGGCTTTTATGTACACTGTAAGCAGAGCGGATTTTGTATTAGCATTTATTGCGAATTTGCGAATCAATTTATTACAGTGTGTACACATCAGGGTCTTAGCACACGGTGTATTTTAAACGCCCAGCCACCGCGGCATCGTATTTCCCCGCTGTAGAGTCACGCGCGTTAATTTTTACCCCCCACAAAAAGAGGGATGTTATAGGTATGGCGCTAGTGTCTGTCTGTCTGTATGTTTGTCTGCCTGTCTGTCTGTGGCATCGTAGCGCTCGAACAGATGGACCGATTTCAATAGGGTTGTTTTCACGAGAAAGCAAGTTCACTTGCGGAGGTTCTTAGCTATGTTCAATGAAAATCGGTTTACCGTTTAAATATTATATTTTATTTAATATTATTGCTTGAAAGTCTGAGTTTTTGTAGTTTGTCAAATAATAGATGGCGCTACGGATGTTCATTCTACTATTTAGTTAATCCGCCCATCACAAGATGGCTTTTATATATTAAAATGAAACTATTGAAAGTCGGAGTTTTTTTAATTTGCCTGATATTCGCATTTGTTACGCGATTTTTGTTTCGCTGACTCTGAATATTGTTCCATTTTTTTAGGACTCAGACGAGCGAGAAATGCACATGGCACCTATCGGCGACGGACGCTTGACGGTCACACGATAAACGGATGAACGACAAATTCGACAATAGTCGCGCGTCATTGTTCGCCGAACGTCGGCGACAGGTGTAGCGAACTGTCACGGGCGTAGTGTTGTTTGTCTGAAGAGCCCTTAGAATTAGTAATATGGCAGATAGAACACACGACACTATGATGACAACCGAGACTAACAGCTTTATGTGCCGAAAGCACAGACGAGTTTGAGATAATTTATGCCGCTTCTTAACACACTTAAATACATGAACTCATGAATTTTCCGGGACCCAATGCTGGCCCTATTTGAAATAAATTATTTGAAATGGTAACGGAAATCTCATTTAAAATTGTGACTTGACCAAGACCTAGACAACCCTTCAAACTATTTTATGAACTACTGTTTATAATTTAAAATGAAAACGTGAAGCTTTTCCACGCACGTTTGCAAAAAAACGGCCACTTTTCACTAATGTTGCAAGTTCACGTTTTCACTTTAAACTGTATTCAATAGTTTGAAGGGTTATCTCTGGCTTGATCAGGACACGATTTTAAATGAGAATATTATCACCGTTTCCTTTCAAATAACGGCACTGGACCCTGGAATCTTAGTAAGAGAGTAGAGTAGCATGTTGCGTTATCTGTGTTAACGCGCGCGTACGCCCGTCGTGGCATCGAACTCCTATTACTTGCACCCTTTTAACCGACTCCGACCTAGGATCTCAGAATCACATATAACCATTATTGTAGAGATATACAGAGAGTGTGAGGCCATTGTGAAGCTACAATTGCGCTAAGAGGCGCCCATTGGATCTTCTGCTGACATTAGACCGGCGTTATGGCTCAGGCCTTATTGTCCGGAAAACTCGATTTGAAATCTGAGGAAATTTCTGTTTATACCTATACAACGTGGAAGGGACATACCCGTAATCTAGTAAGGCTATACTAGATCACTGTAATATAATGATAATGAAATATCAGTCAAAAAACAACATCTTATACAAATTGCCTGAGCAGCTGCATACTTTTGTATGGAAATGCCGATTTTATTGTTTTTGACTGTTTTTTTTAAATTTCATTGTCATATAATGGCCTATAATATTATAATCATATATGTCCCTTCCACGTTGTATAAACGTCGTTTGACGAGTATTTAGGTACATTACTCCATTTATTAAAATTTGTTCTCAATTCTTTTCCCCTATTTACAGGAAAAGTGCTCGCGAAGTCTATGTAGGTGTGTTTTACGTCTAAGTCATATCTAGAATAAAGAGAGAAAAAATAACCGGCCAAGTCCGAGCCGGTCTCGCGCACGAAGGGTTCTGTACCATTATCTATAAAAAATCACTATTGGTGTATGGGAACCCTACTTAAATATTCATTACTTTGTTTTTAGTATTTGTTGTTATAGCGGTAACAGAAATATATAATCTGTGAAAATTTCAAGTAGCTAGATGCCGCCTGGTGACAGACAGACAGACAGGCCACAGATCAACTTACAGCGAAGTCTTAGTAATAGGGACTCGTTTTCACCCTTTGGGTACGGAACCCTAAAGAAGAAAATTTGAATAATCATAACATATTTATCATTACTTCTAAGTACAGGATTCATATAAAGGTACACAAAAACTGAATTCCTGATTGCCACAGAGGAATAATTCAAATTCAGTCATAAATAATAGTGTTTATTGAGAAAAAAGTAATAACAACAAAAAAACTTAACTAAACTAAACTATATTAAACTAAGCTATAAAATAAACTTATACTAAATAATGCTAAATTAAAAAAATCTCATCTTGTCCATGCGGCATGGTTGCAAGAACGCTGGCTGCGTTTCCTCGCTGGATAGCAATGCTGATCCGTTGAGCGAAAAAACAGCCAGCCCTCTTGTCACCTGCAGCGGCTATCAGTCGCGGGGAGATTTCCTTAAAAAGTCTCCTCGCGCCAGGGCCCCATGGTCCAAATGTTTCAACACCAAACGGCACAAATATATAATCTCCACTGAGAGATGAATATTTGCGCCGCTTGGCAGCCTCAGCACCTTCAGCAGCCGCCCCGGCTCTCAGGGCTGACTCCCTGAGATGGGAAGGCGCCAGTGTGTCCACACATGTTGCGTCCCACACTAGAGCTCTTCCGCGTTCCCAGGGAATCAGCGACATCCCATCTGGCCTCTTGCCATCATTTCGTGATACACCCCGGGGTTCCAGGGTGCAGGGAACGTTTATGGTAGCAAGAGCCCTTTTGATGATGTCATTTAAAGAGCCGTGGCGAGAAAGTCTACCTGCGCTAAGGTGACAATATAGGCCATGGAGCCCAGACCGATCGACGTCACTGCCGCATGGACAACGATGGGGCGAACATACCGGCGTTCCTAGGCGGAGACCAACTGCCGTACGGAAACTATTATTGTCTAGCAGTGTACCAATGTTGAGGGATGGAATAGCATGCAGCCAGTGGCTAGACTCATTGGAAGAGACTGCTAGAAGCCGAGCGCGATCGATGTCACTGTGGAAATTTTGAGCCAAATCTTTGAAAGTTTTCTCCACTAAAGGGGTATCCCAGCGTTTTTGTTGGTTTAATTCCACTGGAATACCTTCTTCAGGGCAGAGAACTGACCAGGTTTCCTTTGCCTCAGCTAACAGGTCAATTGCGACATCGTCTTTTTTTAAAATTCCTTTGCATAGTTCTAAGACACTGTGAGCAGAGGAAAGGAAAGCTGGAAGGGCAACACTAGAAATTTTTCTGATGCCTATGCCACCGTTTTTTATTGGTAGAGTTAATTGGTTCCAAGAGTTATCGCTAAAATGTAAATTTAGAATTTTTTCAACGGCTGCATAAAGGCAAGCATCTAATTTGTTTATTATTTCCGAATGTTTCCAGATTGGACTAGAACGGAGGAGATAGGTAAATTTAGGGACAAAAAGGCAGTATTTGAGAATGGTATATGCTATGTGGGAATTTAGAATATCCAATCTGGAGGTTGTAAAAGTAAAGTTATCTAATTTCTTTTCCAAAAGGGGTTCAATACTATCGTCAAATAGTGGTGCGCCAAGGAGAAGTAAAGAATCTTTGGATGTCAAAGTTATGTCAGGGGATATATCCATAAACTTGTCCAGAATAATTTTTTTTGTTGTTTCCGAAAGGTTCTCGTCAATATATAACTCACATTTTTTAAAATTCAGTTCTAAGCCAATACTTTTAAATTTTTCAATGATAGTCATAAAATCAGTGTAAACTGAGTCTTTACTTCCCCCAAACGTCCCATCATCAAGAAACCACACGTTTAATTTTGAATTTAAAGAAGAGATGATAGGATGAATACCTAGGCTAAAAAGCGCCGGCCCTAGAGGATCACCTTGTTGCACTCCAGTTGAAGAAAGAATTGTGTTTTTTTCGTACAGTAATTTGGAAGGGGTAGCATAGCACTGATTGACGAAAGGGAAAAGGTCTGGGATGTAAGTAGAAACTTCTTGCAACAAAGCTTTCCTATCAATCGAATTAAAAGCATTCTTCACATCGACCTTAAGCAGCACCTCTCCATCGTTGTTTTTCAAAAAAGTGCGTACGGAGTGAACTGCTGCTTCGCAACCGCCCCTGCTGCCAAAACCTAATTGAATTGGTTGAAATTTGTTTCTTAAGGTTGAGGCTATGTGCGTGCAGGCTAATTTTGCCGCTAAACGACGAAGGGTGGACCCGATAGCTATCGGCCGCACACCACCGTCTTTTTTCTTAAAAGCACATAGCCTCGCACCAAAAAGGAATTCAGAAAAACTATCCAGTGTTTTGCCAGATAAAAGAAAACTGCAAAATTTTGTAATTTCCCCCAAAAGCTCCTTTCCAGCATCACCAGCGGACACACTCACCAAATCTTTAAGATGTTGGGGGGTAAGTCCGTCGATGCCGCCGGAAGAACCATTAGGGAAAGACAAAATGGCCGAAAGAGTGTCTTCATTTTGAATTTGGACAGGATTTGGCGTAACAATTTGAGTTGGCAGAGGGTCGCTTGAGATCGGTGAAGGATGCTTTTGTAATAGGCTATCCAGAGTCTCTTTAGTAGGCGGAGCGAGGGTGTCATCTGAAAAAAGAATACGCGCTGCATTTCTCAGATCTCCATCCATTACTTTATTTTCGACGATTTTTTTAAGATTATATTTATTTTTGTCATGCTGTATTACATTTGATAAGTCCGCAATAGCTATAGGGTTAATGGAATTGGATTTCAGTGACTTAGTTAAGGAAGAAGTAGAGTTTTCTACATGAAGATAACGGTAAGCGAAAGTAAATAAATTATGCCAATCTTGTAAAGTATTATTTAAACATTTTTGTAAGGTAGTGGAGAGAGATCTGGCTAGCGCCACCCTCGCGCCCCTTGGGATTCTTTTGACCACTGGTCTGCATTTGTGTAGCTGAGTTATAATATTTTCAAAAGGTAATGGGCTTGATGTGAACGTATTTTGCGACTGAAGAACATTGAAAGGTAGGGTAGGTTGTGATGCACTTACTGGATTGTTTTTATGGCAGCGAGATATATGAATATTTAGTCCTCGTTGTCCTTTAAAAATTTTTCCATTGTTACACTGCTGACAAAGGAGGAACGCCGCCGGTTGCGACATAAAAAAAAGCAAGATTAATTAATAAGAAGAAAAATATAGGGCTGATACATAAAACATTCACATAAAACAAGTAGGGAGTTCATTGAAGATCAAAATCTTCAGGAGTTATTAGTACTCCCTCCGGAACGTTACGTCCTATTACTTCTGTTTTCATACTTTCTTGCATTTTAAGGTGAACTGATTTGACGAGGAATAAAAATTTGGCTTGGTTGTAAGGTATATCATAAAAAAAACCAAAAAGCGAGTAGAACGTTTCATGGTCGCATTGTCGCGCTTCTCAAATGTATATTCATGCTTCGTATGCAGACGGGACCTGATTTACGAGTAAAACAACTATAATCTCAAAAGCTTTCCAGTGACACAGATAGGTTAGTGTACTTGCAGGTCTCACTCGTCGTCTTGCAGTTATAATGGCCAAGATTGTTTATTGCGAAAATGAAAAATCACTTTGAATTTACTTGAATTTAAGATTTACAATAAATAAAAAATTATATTTTTCTCACAGAAAATATTTGACATAGGTAAATAACGTGACATGAAACCTTGTTCAAAATTCAGTCTAAATTAAAATAAGTTAAATTATAATAACTTCAATTATATCTCCCTAAAGCCTATACATTCCCTTCCAGGACATAGCTGTTTAAATGACAGAATGTCCAAATAGTTTGATTGCCTTTGTGTTAAGTAATTCAAGACTCAAAATGCATTACAAACATAAAACACGATCGTTAAAAATAACGATTTTCAATCAACTTTTCGTAATCTGTGCTTAAATAAAAAATACTGCCTCCATTCATCATGATGAGGCTTAACACAATTACGCATTACAGAATCTCATTTGTGTTAAACGTCTTTCTAAATCCTGATGATGCATTCGTTTGGTATGTCCACACTAAGCTTATTCGCAAAATGCCCAATTTTAAATGTCCGTGAACCTTCTGAAAATGACCTATTCGATAAATTGCCTATTTTTTAAGGATAGTACATTTTTTTAAAGACTCATTTGAGACAGATCACATTCTATCTTGCCAACCACACATGTTTTCTACTTGATCAAAATTGAATAATAACTATGGAGGCATTAGGTACGACAAAGATTTTACCTGATTTTATTTATACATTTAATTACACCTGTGCAATAAGGTTTAGGAATATTAATAATTGATGAATTAATATACGTCGAAATTATTAACAATCAAACGTCAAAGTTTGGGAATGTTATTGGACTGACCACATCGTCAAATATTTATAGTTACAGGTGGATGCGATATGATTTTATTTACAAAATGCCTTAAATAAAATAAGTATTTTTTATCAATATCTAGTTTACTTTTACAATTTAGTATTTCTGTCATTTTGCAACAATAAGTCATTCCGCTATTATCTCCCATTCTATTGAACCATTAGTTTAGTCGGGAAAGGAACTCATTTACATGGTAAGCGAAAACTGTTTGAGTTATTAGAACAGTTAACCTCTTTCCTAGCCGTCTTTGTGTCTACAGGAAATAACTAATCAAATTAGATACTACAAAATGAGGTCGCTTAATATTAGAAGGAACACTATCACATCTTTATCGCTAATTGACAAACTAGGTGGCATGGTGGGAGTTCGCATTACTAGCACTTTTCCTTTTTGGGAAGCTAGGTGGCTCAGTGTGAGTACGCTTTACTAGCGCTTTCCCAATTTGAGAAGCTAGGCGACTTGGTGAAAGTACGAATTACTAGCGCTTTCCCTATTTGAGAAGCTAGGTGGCTTGGTGGGAGCACGAATTACTAGTGCTTTCCCTATTTGAGAAGCTAGGTGGCTTAGTGAGAGTACGAATTACTAGCGTATTCCCTATTTGCCACCTAGCTTCTCAAATTATGCATACTTCCGTATGCATTATTTTTCTCATTAAAAACGTTTTTATTATCCCTTTAAAAAAGAGCACATTAACAGTGATAGAAATAAAGTGATCTTTTGGTACCCGGAAAAGTCTATCACACGTTACATGTGGAGGTTCTCTCCCAACACAATTAGCACCACCGATAAAGACGTCTTCCTTATTTGTTAAACAATCTCCTAAATCCTCTGAGTGGATGTGAGATGGTGTCCACAAAATAGTCAAAGCGCAGAAGTCAACGACTACTTATGTAACGTCTTAGGGTTCCGTTGCCAAACGGTAAAAATTTGAACCTATATAAATTGGTCTTTCTGTCCGTCCGTGGTTAATTTTAATTTATGGCCTTTTAAAATCTTTTCAATAGACATAAATATTTGAAAAATAAAAAATAAACGTGAAAGCAAACATTTTCTACGAAATTTGTATGAAATATAGACTAATGACGTTTTTTCTTGGAGTCAAATAGCGCTTTTAATATTCGTTTTTCTGCAACAATCAATCTAAAATTACGTTGAAAATGTATATGATCATCACCATCAGATTTTTTGTGTCCACTACAGGAGCACGACCCTAAGCTCTTGCGCGAGAGGACTTGGCCTACACTCTCCTCGCTGGCTAAACGGGTTGGAGAGGTCAATTTCAATTTCAATTTCAATTTATTTATTGCTTTTCACATTATACATATATTAGATTACACTACACAGTCACTTCTTAGGTTAGTAGGTACAACATGAACCCTGTTAGGGCATTGCAATAGAAAATAACGGAACGGCATGCGGATTATTTCTTAGTATATATCAAATTTAATGTTAAAATTATTATGAATAAAAATGTAATTTCTTTTTATTGATGTCTTAAAATTTAATTTAATTTTGGTCATATTTTTTATTTTATTTAATGTGTCGATACTATACTATAATATTTAATAACGTCCAAATGTTGTTTTAATTTAAATGTCAATTATATTAAATGTCAATGCAGATTATGTTATTCGTCATTATCATTTATTGTATATTTTGTCAAATCTTTATCATTAAAAAACTCGTCCAATGTATAATAATTTTTATCTATAAGCAGGGCTTTTAATCTTTTAATAAAAATCGAATTCTTCTCCTCTGCTCTAAGCAGGTCTCATGTTTATTAGCTTTGTTTAGCTTGTATTTCCTAAGTCGCCTTCTGCGACATCCATGGGACTTGGAGTGGCCCTATTTTACTCTGCCAGAAACCAGACGGTAGCAGATAAATATTTTTTACCTTCGTTTTATTTTCTTCACAGTACCAAATTTTATTTGCCGCTGTCCATCCGTTAGTCCTTCTGTCTGTCTGTCTGTCACGAGGTTGTGTCTAATAAAACGTGATAGCTAGACTGTTAAAATTTTGACAAAAAATGTATTTCTATTGTCGCTATAAACAATAATTACTAAAAACAAAATAAAATAAATATTTAAGTGTTTGACCCAAGAAATTGCCCAGTTCTATGCTGTCGGCATTTTACGCCGTAAGTCCGTAACTCCACGAGCGCAATAATAGCAGCACGTACCACGTGACACGTTCATCACGTTACCACGTGACACAGGTGCCGTATCCACGCGAAGTTACGACGCTGACGTGACAGAAACACGTAACTTATTAGAACGTTATCAAATTAAGAGAAACGTTAACTTGAACTTTAATATCCATCTTCAATGCTGGTCTGGGAGAATAGAAAAATGTTAATATACATACATACACGTCTTTATTTCTACTGGGACAGACGAGCATTTTGGGTCTTGCGACTTTAACCACCGTGAAGCTAAAAGTGGTTTTTGAGTCATACGGCCCTGGGCTCTGTCTACTTGAACGCCCTTTGCAATTTGTTTAATTGCCAAAGAAAGAAAGAAATCCAAAGAAATAATTATTAAATATATATTGAGACACGGATGAGCTAAACACAAATTATCATTAAACATATAGCCAGAGAACTTGGCCTAGACTCTCCTTACTGGCCAGTCGTATTGGAGACGTCTCATTGATGTTTATAAGCTTTGTTTAGCTTGTAATTCCTTAGTCGCCTTCTACGATATCCACAAGAAGACATGCAGGAATCCTATTCTACTGTGCTCGAAATTACGCGGCCCCATATCATATCAGGCACTAATCTAAAAAAAAACGCAACACACAACATCTAGACACTCAAAGCATACACTACATAATAATATAGTCATACTATAAGTATGACCATGATGTCAAATCATTAATTATACCTGTAATCAACTTAGATAATCTACTTAAGCCCTGTGACTTCGAAGTCTTCGTTTTTTAACTGAAATAAAAAGGCAAAGAAAAACACTTTTTAAAATAGAGTTTACAAAAATTAAGTCCGGCATTCTGAAGGAAAAGTTAGTTGACTTACTAACTTTATTCTTTCTTACTTACGGGCAAAGTTTCCCTACTTTTTACTACGTAACTCTGCAACGTTTCTGAGATAATTTTTTAACCATTTTAAAATTGGTTTCCTTACTCTTTGATGGCGGGAATATAGAATACAAGAGCCACAAAGGAATAGATGACAAAGGGTAGAACAGGAGTAAAAGGAAAAAGTCTACCTAATGGAGTGGTTGGAAAAATATGAGCCTTTGCCTAGCAAAGTTCATGAAGAAAAAAAGCTGTAAGTGATATAGCACAGAGAAAGGCTACTATGTGCAAGCAATATTTTGATTTTTAGAGTTCCATAACCAAAAGGTAAAAATGGTACCCTATTATTACTAAGGCTCCACTGTCCGTCCGTTAGTCCATCTGTCTGACTGTCTGTCACGAGGCTGCATCTCATGAACTGTGATAGTTAGACAGTTGAAATTATCACAAATGAAATATTTCTGTTGCCGCTATAACAACAAATACCAAAAACAGAATAAAGTAAATATTTAAGTATAAATTCCCATACAACAAACGTGATTTTTTAAAGATAATGGTACTGAACTGGGTTTCTTTCGGCGTAATCTTCCCAACAGTGGTCGTTCTGAAACGCTAGTAGTTTTAGCTTTTGCTTTGATATATTATTTTAAAAATGACTTTCTATAAGAGATAAATTTATCCTACATGAATAATTTTTTTTGACTTTGAACACTTCGTGCGCGAGTTTAAATAGCACATGGGCGGTTATTTTTTGTTACTGCAATAGGTAGAATGGTAGTAGGCCTATGTCCAGCAGTGGACGTTATGCGGCTGAAATGATGATGATGATGATGAGGTAGAATATGTAGCCGAATGTCGCCGGTAATCGCAATCGGTCGCGAACCATCGCGCATCGGTCGTTCACTGTCGCTGGCGGACGGCGATCGTCGCCGACTAGTACCTCAAACTATCGCTAACATAAACTGTAGCTCGTAAGAGCCCTAATATAAAGGCCCATTTACACGGTGCAAGTTTCTTGCCTGTAGCATACCATTTTATTTAAGCAATAGCACAGAATAAGTAAAAGTACTCACGTACAGTAGTCTTAATCAGAAAAGAAATTCAATGTGATTAACGATATGGTTTAAGGCCATACCCAAATTTTCCGGGGTCCAGTGGCGCCCTCATTAAAAATAAATCGTTTAAAAGAAAACTGAGATATCATTTAAAATTGTATCTTGACCAAGTTCTAGATAATCCTTTATACTATTTTATGAACTACAGTTTATATTCTAAAGTGAGAACGTGAAGCTTTTCTACGCACATTAGCCAAAAGTGGCCGTTTTTCGCAAATGTGCGTAGAAAAGCTTCACGTTCTCGCTGTAAACTATAAAAAGTAGTTTAAAAAATACTTTGAATGAGTATCTAGAACTTGGTCAAGACACAATTTTAAATTATATCTCCGTTTTCTTTTAAACTATTTATTTTAAATGAGGGCGCCACTGGACCCCGGAAAATTTGGGTATGGCTATAGCTCGGGTCAAAACTCAGCGCTTGTTCGTTTAACCTTTTCACCGCGAGCGTCGCATATACGACAAACATTGTCGGGCCCATACCGCGAAGGTCGCATATCTGCGACAAAAAAAATGCCCTTATGGCACATAACTTACGTATCCATATCCGTTTTTGGTTGTAGATAGGTATGTTAGAATTACCATGTCTCGCGCTGGGGGCACGACAACTGATATAAAGTCTCGCGGTGAAAGGGTTAAATACCTAGAAGTTCATTGCAAGCCAATTTCAATCTTATTAGTCTGGACAAAATATTCATGTTACTGAATTTCCTACTTCGGAGTAATAATTTAGGTTTATTTTCGATACTTAAACGGGGAGTGACAATAGCTTGTATGGTCTTAACAAAACGTGCTATACAAATCATTTATAAAAAACGAGTTCGTTTATACTAGCGTTGCATAACTATAGAGTTTGACTATCGATAGTCGACCTTGAAAAACAGTCACAATATCGATAGGACTATCGATTATCAATAGTTTGCAATACTATTAATGAAAGGCAAAACTATCGATAGCGTCGATACTATTGAATTTAGATACTATCGAAATTAGGTTATACTTGTTATTCATTGACAAGTCTAACTTATTTTTTCATAAATAGGTTATTTGTAAAACTGGACATGGTTTAATCCGATTCAGATATACGTGAATAATGAAAGTTGGGGTGTTTGATTTTACAGTACCGGTAACACTGTGACGGTGACGTAGGCTCGTGTCACCCACGTGACCACTATATGTCGGAATGCCATACCTGGCGCAGTATATTATTATACCATGCTTGCAACGTGTTTAATGAGCCTTAACTGTTAAACCGCCAAAACAACGACCCTCAACAGATTTAAAATACGGTGCCGAGTTTTATTACAACTTTCGGCGTATCCATCTTTCATGAAATGAGTTAATTTATAACCGTTTTCTTGGTCTTTTGTTCGGAGTTTTCGCGTAACTGTCTCGGTGAGATTTAGTTGATTAATTGTTTTCAACAACAGCTACTGGGTGACAGCAGGAAATTTATTTTGGGACAATGACGCGATATATTTAGCCCTTTATTATTGGCGTATTAACTTCAATATTGTTGTCGAAAGACAAGAATGAGAATGTTTCTTTAACGGATACTTGAATTTTTCGGGGTCTACTGCTGTCCCTATTTAATATTTAATTTTATACACGGTGATTTTTTATTGGTTTTGGAGCCGAAGGCCACTTCATAGGCATCGTTAGTAAGACCTAATTAGCTAGGCAAAATAAAAATTCAGAAACAAAAAATGTTGACTAAAACTCGAAAGCAAATTTGTGAGATCAATTAGTTGTACCACCGCCATACACCGCCCGCCGGCCGGCCGGGGTCATCGACATCCACGCAGCTGTTTTGGCCGGCATAACTACGTGGTCTCGATCGAAAATCATTTACGCAACTTTTTTATCTTGTGACATACAGAAATTTGGATTACGTATATGGATAGAGGAATTTATTTACTATACGACATTTTTTTTTTTCCAAAACCAATGAAACGTCAGCGTGTATATAGGGAAAATTACACAGATTTAGCTAGCCCCAAAGTAAGTTCGAGACTTGTGATACGGGATACTAACTCAACGATACTATATTTTATAACAAATACATATATAGAAAAACATCCAAGACCCAGGACAATTTGGAAAAGGCCATTTTCCAATTTGCCCTGGCTGGGGATCGAACCCAGGACCTCCGGATTGGCGGTCTAGCGTGTTGACCATTACGCCATGGAGGTCGTCAAAATTTTGACATAAATTATCTAAAAAGAAATGGAGATATTATTTAAAATCTTGTCTTGACCAAACCCTAGATAGCCCTTCAAACTATTTTACGGACTACTGTTTACAGTTTAAAGTAAGAACGTGAAGCTTTTCTTCGCATATTTGCGAAAAACGGCCACTTTTGGCTAATGTGCGAAGAAAAGTTTTAAGTCTTTCCTTTCAAATAATTTATATCAAATTAGGGCAGCACTGGACCCCGGAAAATTCATATAGATATCCCATTAATGCTGATTAGGGAGAAAATAAATAAGTGCAGTATTAATTATCTGATTTGCTTCCTATGCATTTTTAAAAGTTATTCGAGGATAGGACGTAAGATATAAATAAAAATATATTTATTGGAATGAAGTTTCTTAACGCGCGTTGCGAAAGGAGGCTAGACGGAAAAAATTAAGACCAAGCGTTGTAACGACACTTTTTGCTATAGTTGTAAGCCGTGCGCCGTGCGCGTGTTTCTCTGTCTGTCTCTCTCTCTCCTAATTAATCGAAAGGAACTTCGTGCCATCCAGGTCCCTTGACACCTCTCAAGTTTTTTTTTCTCTGATTGGCAAATGATAAAGAAACAGCGCATTGAAACTTCGCACAATTAAGTATAATTTTTACTACACGGTGACGTTATTCGCCCCATCATCATTATCTGCTACCAGATGTCCACTGCTGGACGCCTTACCCAACGTTTTCTAAAACTTAGTAAATCATATAGTCAATTCATAACTTCCTCCATATAGGTATATTCAATAGGGAGGTGGGCTGTCCGTCAAATAAATTATCCAAAAATAAAGGACCCACATGTTTTCATTCAGTAAAGTAATCAAATATACGAAGATACAGCGCTTCAAGTTTCAGAGTGGGGGTAACATAAGTCACCGTTGGTTAAAGATCTTAGCCAATCGTAACGTCACGTGATATTTAAATGCGCTGTATCTTCGTCACTGAATTTGCTATTGAGAGAAAAGAAAAAAATACGTGTACTATTTTTTAATAACCTATCTAATGACCCAAGAGAGGTAAAAGGTTTATTTACATCAATATTTAGCTATATGGCAGTCGACATTCGACAAACTCGCGTATGATTCCTGCCTGTATCCATGATTGCTCCCCGACTTCGCACCTGCGCTGCGTGATTAAAGGCTGAAATTTCATTACGTTCCGTAGCACGCATATTACGTAGGTATTTACGCCAGCAGCGTGACGTATTACTCACATTTCCTGTTTTCCTAAACGTGATATACGCGTTAAGCGTGATGAGCGGTGGCGTTTCATTTTATTTTTTTCTCGTTAGGTACATCCCTTGTCGCACACAAGGAACCCTTATATTTTCGCCCCGAAAATCTGTCTTTTTTAGGGTTCCGTAGTAAACAAGGAAGCCTTATAGTTTCGCCATGTCTGTCTGTCTGTCTGTCTGTCCGTCCGCGGTCCTACTCAGAAACTATAAGTACTAGAAAGCTGTAATTTCGCATGGATATGTATATCAATCATGGCGAAAAAGTCGTAAAAGTAAAGTAAAGAGGACGTCAAATTTTTTTTTTTCTCTACAAACACATTGTGTGGGGTGTCGTTGATTAGGTCTTTCAAAAATATTGTGAGCTTGGAAACACCATTTTTCGATTTAGGGATCCGTGTCTGAAATATTTAGGTTTAAAGTGAAATTTTTTGTTTTAGTCACATGTCCCCCCCCATCTATCTGCTAAACGGTTATATATAGACAAGTGAAAAAAATCACAGCTATAGTATATATAATGTAGTTTAAAGGAAAACTATCAGAGTTAAGTAGGGTTAACAAATTAAAAAGTTATAGGCGATCAACTTAAAATGTACTCGAAAAGGAAAATTTCATACAAATTCATTAGATACTTAGACGTTTAGACGTTTTTAGTTGCATGAACTCAAAGTTGGCATTTACAACTACGGAACCCTACACTGCGCGTGGCCCGACACGCACTTGGCTAATTATTTTTTAAAGCAAAAAGCAAACCTTTCTGTCTTAAGCGGTGCATCTTTGTAACTTTGAGGTTATCAATTTGTCGCGTTTTTTTTTTTTTTTTAATTTATGTTTACCGCTTATTCGAAGACGCCTGGACCGATTTGGAAATTTTTTATTTTGTTTGAAAGGTGCGTACTTTTCAAGCGGTTTCAAAGTTTCAAAATTTTTTAATAAAAATCGGTTGTGTAGTTTGAAGGTGAAGTTGATTTTTAGTTTCCAAGAATTAGCCAAGTGGCATTACTTTTGTCAGAGAAACAAAAAACAATGTTCATGATGCCGGAAAGCGTGTTTTTGAGCAAAGCAACTGGCAAGGCGAGGTTATGATAAGTGAAGCAGTGTAGGTACTGACTTAATCATCATCATCATTCAAAACTCACTGCTGAGCATTATAATGCTTGTAACTTTGAAACTATAAAGTGTAATAAATAAATAATTGATAGAATAGCAAGCAAGTTTGCAGGCCACTTTCAATCGGTCGTTTTGGAAATCCTTGAGGGAGGCCTATGCCCAGCAGTGGACATAGGCTGTGGAATATACAATACCGAGATGGATAAAGTTGAGAGAGCCCTATTCTTAGCTTAGATAAAGATAAATACTCGTATTATCAGTATATTTTAGTTTATCTGTTTATCCTATGGTTGATTGGGAGTGAACGATTGTAAACAACTGTTAATTGTGGATCAATAAAGTTCCAATATGTTTGTTTGTTTTCCGTGTGTGTAAGTGGTCAACATTGATGTCAGATTAGTCAAGCTGCTTAAAAGCATCTGACGTAGCTTGACGACTGTCATACTATGACAGCCAACAAAAACGGCTTATACGTGCCTTCCGAAGCACGGAGGAGCTCCAGAAATTTAATGACAATTGTCACCCATCCGAGTGTGGACCACGCCCGGTGTAGCTTAACTTGTGAAAGCACCAGCCAACATCGGCCGGGATACCGAACTCCTAGATTTGTGCCCTACATCCGTAACCGTTTCAAGGCACCTGTGTGCTCCGATTCCGTAATCAACGTCAAATGTTTCACGAGGTGATATTACGTGTGCGAGCAACTGAAGCGGCACACCCATAAATTAGGAAATAAAAGATGTGACACCTTTCCTTGTGGTTTCCGTTGCTCTGTGGTTTCCTGCAAAGTAGAATAGGACCACTCCAAGCCTTTCCGTGGAAGTCATATAAGGCGACTTAGTAAATACAATGTAAACAAAGCTTATAAACATCAGTGAGACCTCTTCAACCCGTCTGGCCAGCGAGGAGAGTGGAGGCCAAAGTTCTCTGGCTGCTTTGGCCAAGTATGGCTCTGGTAGTACAGAGAGGGTCCTGCAGTGGAGACAGAAAGACCTGATGATATTAATGATGATTAAAAGCTTGTAAAACAGTGCTTTGAGGGCAGCAAAATCATAAGATAATGTTCGTCAAGACTGTGGTTCGTATATACTGTTTTAAACTAGTCGGTAGTTATAAGTATGATGTAAGTAAACTGTTTTTTATTCATAAAATTTTAAAGAATACTTCCAATTAATTAAGTTTGACATGAAACTACACTTCTGCTCATCTCTGTATTTTGTGATATGACATGACTAACTTTAGGCAGTAATTAATGTCATAATTAAAGCTAAATCGCGATTCAATATAATGCCATTTACGCCCGAAAACCCAATGAGACTAATTAAATTAATTTGATGGAAAAAGTATACCTTTCTCAAGTTAAAAGACATGTAAGGTTTCAATGGCTTTTGTTTCGTCTTTTTGGGTTACTTCTTCATTATTTATAATTAACATTATCTAAGTTTAAGACAGCCGTTAAAAATCATTTATTAAAAAATGCGTATTATCATGTAAATGACTATTTGTCATCACCTGAGAAAAATTCTTGGAAATAGTTGACTGCAAATTGTAATTGTCTAATTTAAATGTATAGCTTAGTGTAAATCTGTATTGTAATTGTAACATAGCCCATCAAGCTGGATAGGACCAATACTGAACTGGGTTTCTTTCGGCGTAATCTTCCCAGCAGTGGTCGTTCCGAAACGCTAGTAGTTTTTAGCTTTTGAACGAAAATAATATTTATTTTAAAAAATGACCTTCAATAAGAGATAAATTTATCCAACATTGAATTAAAAAAATTGACTTTGACTTTGACTTTAGGAACTTGACAAATACAATTTAAAAAGATATTTAGAGATATAATTTTTCAAAACTAATAACCGACTTCAACTCTAAACTACACGAGTGATTATAATAAAATTTCTATTATAAATCGCTCGTGTAGTCGTGTAGTCGTATTCCTCCAGCTGACTGGTATGCCCTTTAAATCAAAAAAAATATTTTTCAAGTCGGTCCAGGCGACTCTGAATACATACTATCACGTCTTTATCCCTAATGGGGCAGACAGAGCATTTTGGGTCTTGCGGTTCTATGCAGAGCCCAGGGCTGCAAGACCCAAAAGCCACTTTTAGCGTCATGGTGGGCGAGAAGATGGAAAAGCAATCAATACATTGATGGGTTGCTAGCCGCATTGCCTGTTAACATGATTTGCATTTTTGCCCATTCCCTCGATCGGCTTTTACGATCTGCGTGGGAAGAGAAGCAGCTGGTACATTCTAAGTTTTTTTTTATTTCTCCCAGACCAGCATGGGAGAACATACACAAAAATAGATCGTGGCAAATTTATAACCTCCAAATTTTTTTGCCAGTCAGTTTAAAACCTGTCGTTATGAAAAAAAAAACGGTTTACCAAAAGAGATTTGTTCCAGTAGGCCTGGGAGAGAAGATGTTTATGAAAAGAGGCATGCAACCATTATTTTTCAAACTGTGTTAGGTTAGGTCGTCTACCCATCTCTTTCTTGGTCTTCCTCTCTATTCACTCGCCAACTGGGCTCCGGACAGTCATCTTCGACCGTCTGATGACAATACAATACAAAAATCTTTATTACACCAAAAGAAATTTACAATTTTGGAACACTTATTAAATAGCAACATGTAGTGGGGTACACGAGGCGGCCTTATCGCCGAAGCAATCTCTTACAGGCAACCAAAAAGAGAAGGAATGCAAAAATATATAATAAGATAACAGGTGAATTATCTCAAATCAATTTTAAAATAATAAGAAAAAATATAACCACCCATTTTGGTATTACTTAGTTGTTATTACTGAAAGTACTTATCTACAATAAGTTCTCACAAACGGCTTATCAAAGTCTAAAGACAGCTTTCATGTCTCTAATCCTATAGAGGTCGAGGGATAAGGACTGTGACGTCATTAAATGGAATAACATGTTCAAGTTAGTCCCATTGAGGTGGACAGTGGTCTTGAGCCGGCAAACAAAGGCGGTCTGTTGAAAGATCGAGTTAGCGTCGCGCCTTAATGACAGCGAGACAAAATAGCGATTTTAATATAATTTATGTAAGTTAAGAAAGAGCAGGTCCGGCAGGTCAGGATCGTAGCAAGTGGAGGTCCATAGTCTCTGCCTACCCCTGCGGGAAACAGGCGTGATATTATGTATGTAAGAAAGAGCAGGTCTGTCTGGCACAAGCATTATTTGCTTAATAGGCAGTCCTCACAATTTTTCTGTTAACGATTTTTTTTTAATAGCTTTTTTAACCACCGACAGACAGAAAATGGCTGTTTGTCTGTCTGTCATCGTAGCGCTCGAACAGATGGATCAATTGCGAGGCGGCGTTTTTTTGCGTGAAAGCAACATTCCTTGCGGTAGTTCTTAGTCATATTTGATGAAAAGTTTATGAATGTTTTTGTAAGTATATATCTTGTAGCAAGTATGCATGTGTAGGTATTTAGTTACATATAATGTTAGTCTCATTTATCCTGTGTAAGTACGACCTTCTATACCCTTCTTGTGAGTAATTGTCCTATCTTCTTATTCGCCGGTTGACTGGAAGAGATTCCATTATGGGATAAGTCCGCCGCTGTCAATTTATTCTATTTTTTTTATGTAATTGTGTTTTTTCATAGTACAATAAAGTAATTACAAACAAACAAACAAACAAATGTTATCGGTGGTGAATGTTTGGAAGTCTTATTTAATGTGCCTCGGCAAATAAACTTGTTAAAAAAAAAAGTGTAACTTTGAAGCAATAACTTCTAATCCGCTTCAAGCAGGCCGCAGCCCACGTTCACTGGCGTTGTTTTACAGCATCTCTTCATTATGTTGTGGCATGGGCAGATTATGTTCTCATTACATGCAGGGCTTTACTAATGTAAACGTTTTCCTTATTCAACGTTTTTGAGGGTTCCGTACTGAATATTTTCTTTTATACGAGCCAGTGGCGGATTTACCAATAGGCTGAGTAGGCTAAAGCCTAAGGCGGCACATTTTTAGGGGCGGCAAATTTTAGGCCAATTGCCCCCTTCGCCTTCTACTTTTTTCGTGCATAGTAATGGACAAGGTAGAAGGACGCTTTTGTAGTATATTACATTGAACGCAGCTTATAAATAGCCTTCTGGCGGAAAATTTGTAAATCCACCACTGATACGAGCAGACAAAAACATCAGGTTCTTAGATGTTCTTTCTTCAGCGTTTGTAACGTTTGGTATCAAAATATTAGGCTTATAATAAAAATCTGGGTTTTTTATGTAACGATTCAAGACATCAAAAATCTCGTGGTACGCGATGCTGGCCAACCACGTTTGTTTGTTTTTCGTGTGTGTAATTGGCCAACACTGGTGTCAGATTGTTTAGGCTGCCTAAAGGCATCTGACATAGCTTGACGACTGCCATACAATGATGACAGCCGGGACCACCAGCTTATACGTACCTTCCGAAGCACGGAGGAGCTCGAGAAATTTTTATGCCACTTGTGGTCACCCATTCAAGTGCGGACCAAGCCCGGTGTCCCTTTACTTGTGAAAGCGCACTCCTGTCGGGCCACCGAGCTGCTCATGTGCGAAAGCAGCACTGTAGAACTAAACGAAAGGAAAATAGACGTAAGTATAATCCACGTATCCATACTAAATAGTGTCAAGTTTTACTGGTATTTTTCCCTATATCTCCGACACAAACATGCTCGAATCAAGGATTAGGCCGAGGTCGCCGATTCTGGGGATAACCTGAATGTTTGTCGTATTTATATTTATTCCTCGCGTGCTGGCGATGAATGACATCGGCGTGATTTTATGGGTAAGGCGTGACCGGCATCACGAACAATATACATTGGCGAATTGGTAGCGAGCGAATTTCTCCGAGTCTTCTTGAACAATCCATCGTTTGTATGCATGTACTAATAGCACCTATTAGCCGTGTGGTTCCTGGCAGAGTAGAATAGGACCACTCTAAGTCTTTCCGTGGATATCGTAGAAGGCGACTTAGGAAATACAAGCTAAACAAGGCTTATAAACATCAATAAGACTTCTCCAACCCGTCTGGCCAGCGTGGAGAGTGAAGGCCAAATCCTCTGGCCAAGTGTAGCTCTGGTAGTACAGAGAGGGTCGTGCCCCTGCAGTGGAGACTAAAAATGACTCTACACATATTGAAGAAAACTAAATAGATTTTGTTTTTTCCATTTGTACTTTTCAATTGTACAAATCCATTTGTATGAATTATCATACATGCTGGTTTAGAAGAAAAAAATTGAATACCTACTGCTACTCTTTCCGTGCAGATCGTAAACGCCGATAGAGGGAGGGAATATTATATTAATCATGTCAATGAGGCTAACAAACTATTGATTCCCTTTCGCAGCTATATAGCCATTATCACTCTATATATATTATGTGGCCTTTGGGTTGAACGGACCTAGACCTTGTCTACCCCGTTAGAAATAAAGACGTGATAGAGTAACAGTATTACCTACAAAGTAACCTACAATTTTTTAATAAGTTAATTTTCATATAAAACATACTTATCTACCTCTAATCCGTTTTGAAAGCTATTTTCCCCAGTAACTTACGAACTATTTAGTATGCTAAACGCTGTCCCAACTTAACACCAACTTAATTCAGTTATCTTGTTGGTACAAGTAATAACTGAATTATCTCACATTTAAAGCAAAATAGGATGTTATTTATACTATTTTACTTAATGCTTTTTACTGGTAACATCGGAAGAAGAAAAAATAGGGAATAAGTTTTCTGACAGATCGTGATTATCATATAAGGTCTTTTTTGTCTCCACTGCAGGAGCACGACCCTCTCTGAGCCATACTTGGTCAGGGCAGCCAGAGGGTTTGGCCTACACTCTCCTCGCTGGCCAGACGTGCTGGAGAGGTCCTATTGATGTTTATAAGCTTTGTTTAGCTTGTTTTTCCTAAGTCGCCTTCTACGTCATACATGGAAAGACTTGAGTGGTCCTATTCTACTCTGCCGGAAAACACCTGACTGATACACGCGAGCAATGTCGCGGGTAAAAGATAGCAAAATATATTAAGGAAGGATTTCCGCTAGTTTCCAACAAGACAAATTAGGTATTTTTTTCTAATAGTCAAAACAAACATTGTCAATGGGATTTGCTGATTTCTTTGGGGATCTTTATAAAATAAAGATGAATATTAAGTGGTATGAAATAGCATGACTTAGTTTTTAAGCTATTGCATAGCTTCTATCGCGGGCCTTGAGCGCGGGGACCGAATCCAGAAATTCCGTAACGAAAAAAACCTCACGCTTCCCACTCCGCCTACCATGTAGGTTGCCGCTTCGTCTCCGTCGCCCGTTTGCGACGTTGCCGTCCTTCCTTGTAAAAATTCACCGACCGAACGGAACCATCTTAATGCAATAGCTTTGCCGCGGCAGTCCTCGAGTGCCACACGTCTTTTTTTTATTATTATTATTATTTTACGGCTCTGGATACGAGTCCTTTAGAGCTTATCTTTATTTCTTTATTCCTGTCCGCTTTATCATCATCATTTCAGCCGCATAACGTCCGCTGCTGGACATAGCCTCTCCCAACGATTTCCAAAATTACCGATCAAGAGTGACCTGCATCCGGCCTATTCCTTAATCCTAATCAATCAAAGTTTGGTGTAGTTCCTTTGATTTCTTCCAGGTAGCTTCCATACGAGTCCACTGGTAATCATAGCCGATTGGGTGGTAGACGGCGCCTAATGACTGCTCTTATATTAGATGTAACAGTTTTTCTGAATTAATAAATCTAAAATCATTTTGCAAACGACGACCTCCGTGGCGTAGTGGTCACAATGCTAGTCCGCCACCCAGAGGTTCCGGGTTCGATTCCCGGTCAGGGCAATTTGGAAAATGGCCTTTTTCAAATTGCCCTGGGTCTTGGATGTTTATCTATATATGTATTTGTTATAAAATATAGTATTGTTGAGTTAGTATCCCATAACACAAGTCTCGAACTTACTTTGGGGCTAGCTCAATCAGTGTAATTTGTCCCTGTATATTTATATTTATTTAAATGGCATTATTTTATGACGTTTTATTCTCTTGATAATTAGATACCACGCTATTCTACCAATTCAACAAGTGCAGACTGTTTAATGAATTTATGAGATTTTTTAGCGCTCCCAAAATCGGCAGCATTGTACTTAACTGAATTCAAACATATTTCTAAGAATACCTACGACGTTAATATAAATAGAGGACTTAGGTAATGTAAAAAATAACATGCCTTTGTCAATCTGGCACGTGCAAACTTTTGTCGGGAAAAAGCTTTTGAATGTAGAAATCTTATTGCCGGCGAGCAACTTTAATACGACTGTTGTTCGCAACTGAGACTAATGAAACTCGTGTGAACCGAGTCGGGTTAGTTATGAAAGTAGGCCACAATACTACATTTCGAAATGAAAGAATGTGGAATGCTGTTTTTGTCACCGATAGTGAATTAAGAATTATCATCAACATGATCAGGATCGTAGTAAGTGGAAATCCATAGTCTCTGCCTACTCTCATGGGAAACAGGCGTAAAAATATGTATGTATCAGGTCTTTATTTGTCTCCACTGCAGGAGCACGACCCTCTCTGCACTACCAGAGCCATATTTGGCCACCGCAGCCAGAAGACTTAATCCGTATTATTTTAAAACGCAGAATAAATTTGTTACTAAGTTTAAACCATTATCCGGCCAAATCAAATAGACGTCTAGTATTAAGCCATAGTCTCATCTGAAAATGTCAACTTGATTTGGTTGGATAGTGGTTTAAACCTAGTCACAAAGTTAGTCTACGTTTTATAATAAGATGGATTGTATTTAATTTCAAAAACTTCATGAAATTGAGGTAGACGAGGCAAAAATAATTTTGAACGTGCAAGAATGGGCCAAAGGGTTCCGTACTATTATCTATTAAAAATAAAATTAGGCAACAAAATTTAAAAATAAAACGATATTCCCATACAAATTGTCCGGTCGGCGGCACACTTTAGTATGGAAATACTTTTTTTTTTGGTTTTTTACTGTCATTTTAATTTCGTAATACTATAGTGATATATTATAGCCCGTGGTTCGTTTTATTACAGAAATGTCCCTTCAACGTTGTTTACAACGTAAGGTATAAAATGGCGTTCACTTGAAATTTTCGTAATACTAATGTGGGAATGGGACTGACGAAGATCCGCAGAAAGAAATACTGTTTGAGCGAATATAAAAATCTGATATTATATTCAACTTATAACTTTAAAATAAACTTTACAAAATCGTCTTTACTTCTTACGTCTTTAAAACTTAAACTTATCTTTAAAACGCGTCTTACACCTTGAATTAAATACGTCTTTACGTAATTTTTATTACTCCGTAACTCTAATCACTTTTTTTCACATATCCTTCCTAATGCAAACTTTCCGCGCGTGTCTTCCTTTCTCTTTCACACCCGCTTACTTGTACCGTCTATCCTTCTCTTACAAATCATACGTTCCTGCCCATGCATAACTTTTTCATCCTACATCCTACACTAACAATAGTTGCCCATCCACAACCACGAAAACTAACAAAGCGAATAACCTTTACCCAAAGAAATGCTTACATTTTAATAATCCTAATGCAATAACCTTCGGGCCGTAATCAATTGCTAACCTTCTATTAGGCTATAAACGCGGGCTTTCTTGTTAAATTCATATTTCGAGGGTCGGCTTTTGTGTCGTGGAGAAAGGGCTTTAGGGGAAGTCGGGAAAATAGTTCAAGGATCGGAAGGTAGCTATGCTACTCGTATTGACCACCTTTATTGATGTGAAGAACTTGGTCCAGTGGAAGTACGCATGGCTAGCGCTTTTAACCAAAACCGGGCGTGGTTCGCTATTGGTTTTGACTACAAGTAACAAAGATTTTTCTTGAGCTCTACCCTGCTTTGGAAGCCGTTGGTCCCGGCTATAGGGCGATGAAAATTTTAAAAACGTTGAAAATTGATTTTATTGCTAGGAATAAAACTCTTGTTTACCACAGAAAAAAAGTCTGATTTCTCGGTCTAATAATTATTTTAAAAAAGACGTCGATGCAACATAAAAAATCTGACACCACACACAAAAACGTAAGTATGTAATTTTTTTTAACTTAATTTTTTTTCACACCACCTCACCCACCCTCACCCAAAGGCCTTATACACGCTTTGATAGAGTAAGATAGTCTTAATGCGACTTCTAAAAGAAGAAAGAAAAAAGTGTTTTGTCCTTATCACTGACCGAACATTTGTTCATGGTCGGGTTATATGCATACTTCAAATTGCATAATATTTGAAGTGTACCTAGCCAGACCATGAAAAAATGAAAAACGTCACATGGTGTCACGTCATAGTTCGCTTGTTAGGTTATGTAGGTCAAAGAATTTGAACCCTAGAGGATGTAGGTACTCAAAAGTGAAATTACAATCAAGACGGTGAAATCTGTTGTGCAGTGGTGATATATTCGACATATTCGTCTGGGGCGACGTATGAGCTCAGGGTGGGGCTTAGGGACCCAATCTTGTTCACCGCTGGCTTGGGGTCCGTGGAGGGACCCAAAGCCGTCGCCAAACCCCGAAGAGGACTTCGAGATCAAGCTGGACGAGGTCGTCCGAAGGCCGTCCGACCAATATATGCACAGTAAGTCATAGATATTAGATTTGCAAAGTTTTGTAATTTAATGTAATTCATTCATATTTTTTAGGCTTAGGTTATAATTAGGTTAGAAGGTTCCCTAGACCTTATCTAGGGTGGTAGCAGACTGCGTAGGTTTGTTTGTTGCCGGTAGGATTGCCGGACTCGTGCAACATACCGTAATCTCAGCTTTCTGCCTACATGTATATTCTAAATCTTTGACCACACCACAGAAACCTATTGCCTGTAATGGAGTTTGCAAAGCTCCCATTCAATATGTCCCCAAAAAGATCTCTTTACCCGAGAAATCATAGCCGAAAGCGTAGATTGCTTCTATTTAAACATTTACAACCTAAACCTAAAACCGGATAAACCCGAATAAAGTCTGCTCGTCATGTTTTTTCTACTATAGGTATAAGTGCGAATCAGACATGTTGACAATTATCTTCTTTTTCTTCTTCAATAGAAAATATGCATGAAAAAATATGTGTTATCTAACCAGTTTATTTGTGTATATTCAAAGTAAAGTACTAACAGTGAAAACAGAATAAAAATTGGTGGAAAAACGAACGAGTTATAGCGATTTTACGAAAATATGTCTATCTTACTCGCAAAAACGCTATTTTCTATAGCAAATGTATTGATGACATGTAATTACGACGTCACCAGTCCATATCGGACTTCTCTCTCTAATTGAAACTTTAAAGTATCATAGGTTCGTCGCTGATTAAGATATTTGATAAATTCTTTCATATTTGTTTACTATGGTTAATAAGGATTTTAGTAAGCAAATAAAAAAAAATGCGTGCATATTCTCTATTATGTTCTTCTAGTCAATTAGGAAGTATAAAGTGAAACAATTGGGTATTTGCCTGGGCCAAAAATTAATTATTCTGTTCTGATATCAAACTATAACGTTGCAAAATAATGTCACTTGTCTATGACCATATCCATTGGATTTATGATTGCAGAAAAACTATTAACAAGATCGCTATTTGTATTTCATACAAAGTCTCATAGAAAATGTTTGTTTTGAAAAAAGCCGATTCATTATTATAAAATCAAGTAACCTTTACTTGATTTTATAATAATGTATCAGAATTCAGTTCTGATTTCAGAATTGAATCATTTAGATCTAGTTCTGATCCTGAATTTTCCAGGAATCCCTCAACAGACCACTTTCAATCGAGGGAGTATGGTGACAATCAACAAATAGCGACCACGTGTAGATTCAATATAACACTGTATGTTTTAGTATAAATACTCAGCAACATTTAAATAAATTATCCATTATCCCGTTGCCACTCCTGGCCTGTAGACGGTGATGGATCGAACTAGATCCAATGGTTTTCATTAGTACCTTAGATGTCGCTATACAACGCTTCGGAGATATCGATTACATCCTGACAGGTGTCGACTATCTGGATGCTGGGGACCTCGCCTTCTAGAAGACTTATCTTCAATTACGCTACATAATTGCAAGTTTTGCAACTAACAACTAAGAACTGTCTCCGTGGTGTAGTGGTTAGAGCGTTCGGCTCATACACGGAGGTCGCGGGTTTGATTCCCTTCGGGGACAATGACTTTGTGTTGTTGTCCTAGTTTGGTTAGGACATTGTAGCCTGATCACCTGATTGTCTGATAAGTAATATGATCCGTGCTTCGGAGGGTACGTTAAGCCGTCGGTCCCGGTCACTGTCTTTGACATTGGTCGTTACCTAAAACCATGTCAGAGGCCTTTAAGGCGGTTTAAAAACTTTGTCACTAGTGTTAGTCACTAACACACACGTTAAGAAGGGGTTCATAAAAACAATACTTATTTATTGGACGACTAATCGGACGGAAAAATGGTGGGAAAACGTGGTAGACACCAACCAAATTCTTAATTTTCTCTCCTAAAACCAGTTTCTCATAAGTAAGTATTTCACATAAATTAGTATCTTCCAACTTACCTCCACTAAATTATCAGTGATATTTTGCACGAGTCATGGACGAACAATGCCAGATAAAACGTAAAAAGGTTTAATACTAGATAATAACACATAATCTCATAATCATTACATCTATAATACATACTTAATAAATGTCAACGTCACTACATTAGGTCTTTTTGTCTCCACTGCAGGAGCACGCCCTCTCTGTAATACCAGAGCCATACTGGCCAGAGCAGCCAGAGGATTTGGCCAACACTCTACGCTGGAGAGGTCTCACTGAAGTCAAAACATACTCGTAGCTAACTTTGTTCAGCTTGTATTAATTAAATTGAATTATTTATTTTTCAAGTAACATGAGCTACATCGCCTGATATGATCATATTCTCGCCCATTCCCTCAATCGGGCTTTACGCTCTGAACGTCTGGTACATTTTATGTTTTTTTCTATTCTCCCAGACCAACATGGAAGTAGCACGTGTATAAAAACGTTCTTTTAAAAATATTTTCGCACCTGTTTCTGCACAGCTTTGCAAATATCACTAGCTGCAAACATTTAGAAGGTTATTTTTAGATAAGTACATATTTTTGACACTTTTTATGCCTGACGGGGTAAACAGACCCCAGGGCCGTAAGACCCAAAGGCCACGCTTAGCGTGATGGTTGGCGTTAAGACGGAAAAAGGAATCAAAATAGTGATGGGTTGCTAGCCGCATCCTCTATAATCAAGTCTCGCTAATTTCATCGATCGGCTTTTACGATCTGTGAAAGATGAGAAGCAGCTGGTAGATTCTAAGTTTTGTTTCTTTTCTTAACAACATTCCTTTTAAGTACAAATACAATTTTTTGCATCACGTAAATAGCAATAGTCGCATGATCACAAGTGATTTTTCATCATTAACTATCTTCAAAATAGAAAGAAAGAAAGAAAGAAAGAAAAATACTTTATTTGGGTGCAAATTTACAGGAGTTATAAATAAGTACACGTTATTTTTTATAAATATTATTATATTACCATAATATATCATTTCTATTACTTATCATGTCTTTAACTGTTCTGTAGTCCCAAAAACATCAACCGAAAAGCACGATTCTGTAAACTATTTTATTTTTCATTTGCCCTCCATCGAGTCATGATACTTAATTGTAGACTTCGTTACACCATCAAAAACAAGATTTATAATTGCATACAATAAACCCGTCGCGTTGTGGCAAGTTATCAAAACCGACTTATTTATTCATTCTTACTCGAAAGGTCCTTCTGACCGGTGGAGTGGCTCAGTACAAAAATAACTTCAAGCTATATCTATAAATAGCTCTATTCTGCCATAAACTAGTTAAAATAAATTAGTTGTACTGAATCTGAGCTAAACTATAAAAACGACAGAATAAAGTAATACCTATAGAATTACCACACATTAATGAATAAATACTTAATTAAACTAAAAATAAATAAGATACAGTGGCAAATCGCTAGAAATATTTATAACAAAATCAATATGGCTACAGTGAAAGTGAAACAAGGACTTTTGGAAGGGGAGGTACTGGATTCGTGCACTGGAGACGGGCAGTACTATAGTTTTAAAGGAGTGCCTTATGCGGAGGCCCCAGTTGGCAAATTGAGGTTCAAGGTAAGATGGGCATAATCTCAATACGAGTTCTTTACCGATTAGCCAAAGAAGGGTTATATATTTCGCCGATATGTATGTATGTATGTTCATTTCCCTCGTATCTTCTAAGATATCCCTGGTACAATATGTTTACATAGCACATTACTTCCATATGTCCATCTGTAGGCCGAAATGTAAGTAACTAATAAATAAAATCATAGCTTTGGTATCAAATGAAAGGTCATAATTAGCACAGTCTAAAAATATATACATTGCTAGTTGCTTCTCCCGGTTGTGCTTGCTTTCGCTGGATAAACAACTTTTTCAGCAAAATTTTTGTTTCTCTATCGAGTCTTATCAAATGAAAGGTCTTGATTATCACATTTTAAAAATATATAAGCATGTACTGGATAAATACGTAGCCTTTTCTTGTTGGAATAATATGAAGTTCCGGTGGGATTGTCAAATACCCTTGATTACGCGGGGAACACCGCGGGTAACAGCTAGTCAATATTAAAATCTTCATTATAGTATTTTAGTGTTTCAATTTGATGAAATTAAAATAGCCTTGAGATCTCGGCTACAAAGGTCATCACATTAATTATGGTTTGACTACCATAACAATGACATAACATGACTATTGTCTGTAGTCTTGATACTGGTACTATGCTAAGTACCTAGTAGGTATATTTTAATTTTCTAAAGGTTGTTGAAAAATATTTGCTTATTTCACCAAATTTTTTGAGGATTGAATTTCAATATCATAGGTGTAAAAATTTACACACTTTATTTTAATCTCTATCGTGCTTATCTTGAGGAAAAGAAGATAGTAATGTTCAAGGTTTTTTAACCATTTCTTTTTCAGGCGCCACAACCTCTTCTACCATGGAAAGGCGTGAGAAAAGCCACGGATCATGGTCCCAAGTGCCCTCAGCAGGATATCTTTACAGACGAAATAATCCTTGGGAGCGAAGACTGTCTCTATCTGAACGTCTACACAAAAACCCTGAAACCAGCGGAACCACTACCTGTCATGTTCTTCATCCATGGAGGAGGATATAGGAGCGGATCAGGCAACGTCGACCACTACGGACCAGACTTTCTTGTCAATCACAATGTCGTCCTAGTTACTATTAACTACAGACTCGATGCTTTTGGTTTTATGTGTCTCGATACTAAAGAGGTCCCCGGCAACGCTGGTCTGAAAGATCAAGTGCTGGCCTTGAAATGGGTCAACGAAAATATCCAGCAGTTCGGCGGTGATCCAAAGAATATCACTGTCTTTGGAGAAAGTGCCGGCGGAGCCTCTACCGCCTTTCATGTTTTATCTCCAATGTCAAAAGGTCTTTTTCAAAGAGCTATTCCTATGAGTGGAGTTCCTTTTTGTGATTGGACCTTACCCTTTGAACCTAGAAGACGGGCATTTCTTCTCGGTAAACAACTAGGATTTGAAACCAAAGATCTCAATAAACTTCTGGAATTTCTCCAAAGTGTGCCCTCGGAAAAACTTATAAATCAAAACCCGACACTATCCAGCTTGGAGGAGATCAACAATAACTTGTTGAAAATGTACCATTTCACACCAGTGGTGGAAAAAGATTTCGGTCAAGAGTATTTCATGATTGACACTCCACAAAATGTTATTAAAAGTGGTAAAGTAAATGATGTTGATATTCTTATAGGGTGCACAGATAAAGAGTCGTTGGTTGGTATTTCAACGTTTGAAACTGGGTTAATTAACAACTATGACAGATACAATGAACTATTTGTTCCAAAAGAGATCTTGTATCAAATTGCTCCGACGAAAGTTTTAGACCTCGCTGATAAAATTAAGAATTTCTACTACGGTGACAAGCCTGTGAATGTTGAAAACATGAAAGAATTTATACGGTTTACAACAGAAATTGTTTTTGTGGTCCATGCGTACAGATTTATAAACCGTTTAGCCAAAAAATCTGGCAAGAGATACCAATATAGATTCTCTTGTGTCTCCGAGAGGAATGTGTATGGAAAACAAGGTGAAAAGTACGGGATTTCTGGAGCATCTCATTTGGACGACCTGATGTACCTGTTTGACGCGAAAGAAGTCAATGTGCCAATTAACAAGAATGGACAAGCTTATAAAATGGTGCAACAAACATGCGCACTCTTTACTAACTTTGCGAAATATGGGTAAGTTCTTGGACTTAAAAGTTATTATCTATGACTATGAAGTTTACAGAATTAGCTTCTGCCACGATGAGTTTCTTTTTACGTCTTTTTCGCGAAATCTTTGATTTCTTGGGTCGGCAAGATACGTCTGGCACTCCTAGTATTTTAGGTGGCTACTTAGCAGTACTAAGCAATAGCCCCTGCTTTTTTCCCAAGTACAATCCTCACTAAGCTCGACTTTTATTGAATTTAAACTCATGTCTGGTAATTTTAATAACCACCACTTGGAAGGGTGAAGGAATCGTCAGGAAACCTGCACACTAGTTCAGTACGGTGTAATGTATGTCTGACAATGAGCTAGCTAGTAATATGATATCAGTGTCAGTATCAACCTCCTATGAGTCCAGTCGAAGCAGACGAACCTCAACCTTATTGCATTGACATAAAGTTTCAGTTTATCAGGCAATTTTTGACTATGCGAATTGAATGGCATACTTGCTTAAGTGTGTTACAGGCATCCATAGCCTACTACGCTATCAGCAAGTGTTTGCAAACTTACTTTGTAGAAAAATTACTTAAATTTCAACATTCAAGATTTATTTATTTGTATAACACTTATATTATCTCTACTGTATTGCTCACACACAGCAACTCGTGTCCTTGATAGTTCATCGTAGCGTATCTAACGAAGAGCACTTACAAGTGATCTATTTAAGACAAATTAAATTACGCTTCGGGTGTCAATGTCAATGACACAAAGGAAAAAAACACTCCAATTTCTACCAATCAACTTCTAGTCCCTAACGCAAAATTTCTTAGAAGTACCTAACCTAAGTATGAGTATATTTTGGATCAAACTTCGATTCTTTTTAGGGTTCCGTAGTAAACAAGGAACCCCTATAGTTGCGCCATGTCTGTCTGTCTGTCCGCGGTCCTACTCAGTTACTACAAGTACTAGAAAGCTGTAATTTGGCATGGATATGTATATCAATCATGGCGAAAAAGTCGTAAAAAAAAAGAATTTTGTTTTTTATGGTAGCTTCCATACAAGTAAAGAGGAAGTCAATATTTTTTTATCTACAAACACATTGTGTGGGGTATCGTTGAATAGGTCTTTCAAAAATATTATGAGCTTTTCGATTTAGGGATCCCTGTCTGAAATATTTAGGTTTGAAGTACAAAATTTTGTTGAAGTCACATGTCCCTCTATTTGCTAAACGGTTACACACGTGAAAAAAAGCTATAGAATATATAATGTAGTTCAAAGGCAAACTATCAGAACTAATTAGGGTCAATAAATTAAAAAGTTATAGGCGATCAACTTATAAAATGTACTCGGAAAGGAAAATTTCATACAAATCCAATAGATACTTAAACGTTTTACGTTTTTAGTGGCATGAACTCAAAGTTGGCATTTACAACTACGGAACCCTACAGTGCGCGTGGCCCGACACGCTCTTGGCCTATTATTTATCTGATTACTTGGTACTAACAATTTTTTTATATCTGAAACTTTTTTTCAGATACCCGACGCAGACGTTGCCCGACGTGGAATGGAAGGAGTACGACGACAACGAAAGTTATATGGACATAGCTGAGACCCTCACTCCTGGGAACCACCTGGAAGCTGACGTCATAGCCTTCTGGAAGAGCATCTACGAAGACGCTGGGGTAGAATTTTAGAGAGGTTTTAAATAAATACCTTCGTGTATTTCAAATACTGAAATTTTTTAACAAACTTCAAAAAGGAGGAGTATGTTCCCCGATTACTCTTAGACGCCTAGATGAATATAGAAAATTCTTTTTTTTTTGTTTCAAATGACGTATATTATGTACTTCTCAGGTGGTCCCACAGATTTTATCAAAAGTAAGCCGGGAGTGTAGTTTGGTGTTGAAGTTGATTTTTAGTTTTAAAATACCTAATTGCAGATCGTGATATGAATTATAACAAATATTCGTTTATTTTTCGTGTGCGTAAGTGACTAACACCAGTGTCAGATTTTTCAGGCTGCCTGAAGGCATCCGACATAAAAAATATTTAAAGGATTCTCATAACGTCTTATTAAAAGACGATAACGTTGCGCATGTCACTGTTGTAGACGTCTATAGTATACTGAGATATACTATTTTTTGTAACCAAGGTCTTTTTCGTATCTCAGTGTGTAAATAGACGCCCACAATGACTATTTGACAGAGATAATGAAGTGGTTCACAAAGCCACTGATTTGAAGGTTTCCTTACAATATTTTCCTAATTAAAGAAATCTTCGGCTTTTAAATAGTTGCTAATGTAAACGCCATCTAGTTAAAAAATTATTATACATTGGACGACTTTTTTAATGATAAAGATTTGACAAAATATACTTACATGAAAATGACGAATAACATAATCTGCATTGACATTTAATATAATTGACATTTAAACTAAAACAACATTTGGACGTTATTAAATATTATAGTAAAGTATTGACTCATTAAATAAAATAAAAAATATGACCAAAATTAAATTAAATTTTAAGACATCAATAAAAATAAATTACATTTTTATTCATAATAATTTTAACATTGAATTTGATACATACTAGGAAATAATCCGCATGCCGTTCCGTTATTTTCTGTTGCAATGCCCTAACAGGGTTCATGTTGTACCTACTAACCTAAGAAGTAACTGTGTAGTGTAATCTAATACATGAATAATGTGAAAAGCAATAAATAAATTGAAAAATTGAAAATAGTAAAGGGCGGAGGAACTAAATAGTAGAATTAATCCGTATCGCCAACGTAACGTATCTGTAGTGCCATCTATTATTTGACTGCCCGTCAAATAATTGATGGGACTACGAACTACCCCGACTTTCAAGCGATAACTTAATGACCTTTAAATGACCGAACCGATTTTCATCAAACATAACTGAGAACCACCATATAGGAACTTGCTTTCACGTAAAGAAAAACGCATTGGAATTGGTACATCCGTTTGAGCGCTACGATGTCACAACAGAAACACAGACTGACAGACAGTAGCATATAACTTATAAGCCTTATAACACCCCACTTTTTTTGGGGGGTTTAATAAATTGTAACATCACAGCTAACAGAATTCATAATGAACATTACAGTTGGTAAAATAGTTTATCTTATTATTAAAAGATAAACTATCATTTATTGTTTTGTTTTTTATTGTAGTTTTCATTTGTGTACCAAATAAACAATTTTTCTTTCTTTGATTGTTAAAAAATAAAATATGATAGAAAACCTTTGTATTACTTTTATCTAATGATAGAAAACACACTACCTATTGTTACTTAAAGATAAAATAAACCGCTGTTGCAAAATGAGATAATATTGTTGTTAGAATCAAAACGGCGAGTTTCTGCTAAAATGTTATCTTTGCAAACATTTCATACGTTGGCCCCCTCAAAAACTCCCCGCGAAAGTTGTGCAAGGGATTGTAGCCCTAATCGCGAGGGTTTTACAGTTATTAATGACGTGGCTGTGACTTAAGCTGGGCTTTTGTAGAAAGTCAGCGAGCGTGACTTCTCAATTTGGAGAATCAATGTGCGTTTGTCTCTCCCAAGTTTCGTTATACGATCTGTCAAAGTTTCCGCTTATCCTAGAATTTTCCATCAAACGTAGTCAACGTTTTACTTTGAAACCACATGTAAAATTTCGGACAAAAATTTGTAATTTTAAAGAAAAATATACAATTAACTAGGGTAATAATTGGTTTTCTACAGTAAACTTATGAGCTGGAAAGAAAATGTAAGGATCCAGAAGGTCAAAAATGATATAACACACTATATTCTATTTCAAGTTTATATTTTTAGTGTCGGAAACCAATTATAACCCTAGATAATTGCAATATCTTTGAAATCACATAATTTTGCCGAATTCGGGCATGTCGTTTCGAAACAACGGTTTATGTGGAATAGAGTAGTTTGGTCTAAGGTAAGGGGACTATTAAGTCACGCAATTATATACGTGTAAGATCTCAGCTTAGTCGAAAACCGGGAAGAGGGTCAAATTGAACTTGCAAGGTTTGATTACAGGCAGACAGGTAGCGGGACAGGTGAAACTATCATGTCGTCCAAGCCGTATCCGGCGACGGCGACTCCTATGTGTCTATTCCGGAATCGTTGTTGTGGTGAGCTCTGATGTGGCTAGCAAAGCCAAACTTCGACTTGAAAGTTCAGTTGTATGATACACAAAAAAGTTGGCCAGTGGAGTTGAAAGTATAGTTGTAGGTGGGCTTCGGTCGAGTCTTCCGTATTTGGCGCTTTGCATCAAGGTCTTCTAGACGCTTCGATTCGTATACATCTACGTTTTTGTGAACGGTGCGGCGCCATTCCGGTCTAAGACGAGCACGCTCCTCCCAACTATCAGTTGGAATGTTACACGCCACTAGGTTGCGTTTGAGCACGTCTTTGTACCGCAGGTATTGCCCACCCTGTTTTCTTTTCCCGTCCGCGAGCTCGGAATAGAAAACTGCCTTTGGCTTTGTACAACATAGCAAACCATGACGTCATAATTTCTAGAAGTAATATACTCGTAGTTTGGCCACAGAATCAATAAAGTATATTTGGCATTAAATTCTATAAACAAGCTAAAACTTTAAACTATTTTTATTCGACTATTAATAATTTACTTTTGAATAGTCAATCAATCGACAAGTCTAAGCGTATTATTATGCATTATTCCATATTCGCAAAATTTCTGGTTTGGTATAGAAACATCAAATACTTACTGTCTTGTGCTGGCAATACAATTTGAACTTATTCGACCCTGACCCTCGACCTTCTAAAAGTCCGCTAAGTCAGCTACTAGTATTTTAAGTCCTGTGTTTTTGTTTTTCGAATAAATATGGTGTTAAATCTTTTGATATCAGTATTTTTTGACGTGACAACGTCTTAAATTAGGTTGCGGCTGGGAGTCACTTATGAAAAAGTGTAACGCTCGGTAACGTTACGATGAGTCACCGAACGAGAGAGAGGCCCGCCGAATGCCTTGCGTCTCTCTCCCACTCAACTATGTTATCTACGTTGTCACGTAAAATCTTCGCCCGTAAAACCGACTTTACAGGCAACCATTTTTTTTAAACAAGCTTTTAATTAAATACTCTCCGCCAGAATCGCGTCGTTTCATTACAGAGTTCCCATGGCCATCCTCCGGCTCCATCATCAGATCAGCTCTGTGTCATTACAATATTGCATGGTCACGCGATATACGTATGCGTACAGAATTTTAGATGTGGGTCAAATTTTACTTGTAAGATTTTATTACAGACAGAACGACCGACAACGGGACAGACGAAAATAAAAAATAAAAAAATAGTAAATAAATAAAATATAATCCAATGTAACGTAAGTATATAAAATTCCAAACAAAATTAAACGTTTGGTTTAGTTTGTTTAATAATTATCTAGATTTTTTTAAATATCTTAAAAATAGGCCTGTGTCGTAAATTTCAAAAATGGCTTATTTCGTTAGTTTAGTACCTGTATTACCCCAAAAAAATAATATTTCATGATAAAAATTATATTTAAAACACATATTTTAAATTAGAAAAAAATATTTTAAATCTGACGTAAAAACACAACAAAGTGTCATGGCGTCGTGAATGACGTCACATAGTTGCAAACAATCGTGTTCACTTACGGCGAAAGTTTGTTGTGTTTAAATAAAAATGGAAACTTCGTATTTTAAAAACTGTATAGTGCCCCAGTGTATAAATACAAGTCTAAAAACTCCGACTAAATTATTCATACGTGTTCCGGTCGAGAAAAAAATGCGAAGAAAGTGGTTAAAACTGGCAAGGAGGAATGATGCTCTTTGTTTATCAACATCATCGAGAATGTATTTTTGTGAAGATCATTTCAATGTAAGGCCACCCTTTGAAGCCACGCAGTCATGGCATTGAATGGAGATGATAATGTCCTCTTCTTCATCCACTACAAGCGTGCATCCATACAATTTTGCGTGAACTTTGTGTTCAGGACAAATCTTGCACTTGACAGTGCATAATTTATCATCACGCTTTAGCTGCACGTAGCTTATAGCGTCGTCACCGTACGAAGCTCGTGAAGACCTGAAATATAATTTGTTATTAGCTATTTACTTAATAAAGACACTAAGACAAAGTAGTGTCTTTACAATATCATCTCTCTATAATTACATTGTAATTCTAACCTCAAAACCAATTAATTTACAATTGGTATACATTCCTTCATAATAATCCATAATAATTGACTGCGTGCTAAAGTGAAATATATGTGAAAATGATAATAAGCAGTATTTTAGTATTGTTTATACTTACATAGAAGTTTTAACATTACGATATTCCGATGAACAAAAGTCAGTGTTCGACGCGAAAAATCGCCCTATCATAACAGCGTCAATTTTCGGTAAATTATTGCTGTTCGCTTTGATAAATGCAGGTTCCATGGCAGTTTATGCTAGTATTATCCGATATGGGTGGAAATAACACTCTCAACTTGTCGAAAAATGACAATAATAGAAAAAAAACGAAGTGACTTGTGCTGTTGTATGAAAATCATAACCAAACGTCAACAACAACAATGGCGCATAGCACCATGTGACGTAATACGTTCTGATTGGCGTTCACGGCGGAGGCGGTCAGGGTGGTATTTTTTTTATTTTAATTTGCAAAAATAACAATAATCTTATTTTTTTATGAGGAATTATTTCGGTTTTCCTTGTTTAAATATTACAATTTACGCCTAGAAACATTCATCCATTGGTTTCATTGTTGGAGTAAGCTTCATAACGCTCTTTATGTGGCAATCAATAAACTACTCTTAAAAATCTGTTTGTTCCATAGATTTAAGAGTAAAACAATTCTATGTCTATGGTTTGTTCTATATTTTGAAGCAATAAGTAATGTTAAAACTCCTTCCATGCTGGCCTGGGAAAAAATAAAATAAAAAATAGTATTTACCAACTGGATCCCTTCCCGCACAGTTCGAGGGAATGGGCGAAAATGTGAATCATGTTAATAACCTTTTTTGGCTTTCCGATATACGTTTAAATTATGTTGATTATTGTATTAGCTGCTGGTACTCCTTGAAAACAAAAAAATAAAAATAAAATAATCGATACGGCTAGAAACCCATCACCGATTAGATTTCTTTTTGCATCATCCATCACTCTAAAAGTTTGTCTGCTATTATACATATTTATTTATGTATGTATATTCTTCATATCTCTTAACGTTTATGTAGTAGGTATTCAATGCACTTATTAGTTAGTCTATTCAATGTTTATATAAAGTAGGTATATATAAAAATTAAATAAAGCAACTATGTTTTAGTTTATATAAAAGGTTCGTAGATTTAGTATATTATTATAGTATGGGTATGTAGGTAGCATAGGTATAGATGACAGCCTTTATGACCACATTTGCACACCGGTGATGGTAAACATGATTGGACGAAATTGAATGTATCTACTAATATCTTGTAACACATGTTTGGCAAATAAATTATTTTTATCTTTATCTTTATGTACAATACAAACATGCTGTAAACACATAGTTTTGGAGTACAGTCTAGAACAGATATGTAGAAATTACATATTTTGGTCCTGATATGATTGTATTCTGTTTGTGTTTCTTATAAAGTAAAATAAATAATTGGCCAAGTGCGTGTCGGGCCACGCGCAGTGTAGGGTTCCGTAGTTGCGAATGCTAACTTTGAGTTCTTGCCACTAAAAACGTCTAAAAACTAATATCTATTGAATTTGTATGAAAATGTCTTTTTTCAAGTACATTTTATAAGTTGATCGCCTATAACTTTTTAATTTGTATACCCTACTTGGCTCTGATAGTTTTCCTTCAAACTACATTATATATACTATAATTGTGACTTTTTTCACGTGGCCATATATAACCGTTTAGCAGATAGAGGGGGGGGGACACTTGACTCGAACAAAAATTTGCACTTTAAACCCAAATATTTCAGAAACGGATCCCTAAATCGAAAAATAGTGTTCACAAGCTAACAATATTTTTGAAAGACCTATTCAACGATACCCCACTCAATGTGTTTGTCGAGAAAAAAAATATTGACTACGTCTTTACTTGTATGGCAGATACCCTGAAAATTTTTTTTTTCCATATTTTATTTTACGACTTTTTCGCCATAATTAATATACATATCCATGCCAAATTACAGCTTTCTAGTACTTATAGTTTCTCTGTAGGACCGTGGACAGAGAGACAGACAGACAGAGAGACATGGCGAAACTATAAGGGTTCCTTGTTTACTACGGAACCCTAAAAAGTGGCCTTTGAGTCGTCCAAAATGCTTAGTCTGCCCCATTAGAATAAAGATGTGCTAATATGTATGTTAAAGCCTCTAAAGAAATAGCGAGGTACGTTCGTGAACACTGATGTGCTAAGCTTTCACGGAGCCTTCACACCTGCTTCACGATTAATTGCATCTCCTCGGAACATTTAAGATGGCTACACATAGCTGTGGAGAACGGTAATGCATTGTTTAATTTAACGCCATCTTGGATTTCAAGATTAAACTGAACTGCTTCGTTTCTTTTGCATCTGTTTAATTACTTGCCACTGCACACCTTTCATATACATTTTAAGAAACCGATACACAGCTTGTTAAATTGAATGTAATTTTGTATTTCAAGATAACATTAAACTATTCCGTTCTTTTAAGTGTGTAAATGAACAACTTGCCGGCACATCTTACCCGGACGTTTTAGAAGACACAGCTTTGTTAAATTGAACGCCATCTTGAATTTCAGCAATTCATTTAATACATACATACATACTATCACGTCTTTATCCCTAATGGGGCAGACAGAGCATTTTGGGTCTTGCGGTTCTATGCAGAGCCCAGGGCCGCAAGACCCAAATGCCACTTTTAGCGTCATGGTGGGCGAGAAGATGGAAAAGCAATCAATACAGTGATGGGTTGCTAGCCGCATCGCCTGTTAACATGATTTGCATTTTTGCCCATTCCCTCGATCGGCTTTTACGATCTGCGTGGGAAGAGAAGCAGCTGGTACATTCAAAGTTTTTTTTTTATTTCTCCCAGACCAGCATGGGAGATTCATTTAATATTTATGGATAATCAAATCACACAGATTGAGCAGCTCCAAAGTAAGTTTAAAACTTGTGTTATTTATAACCATATCGTGATTTGGAGGAATCATTTTCGTATCACCGACATATCGTGACATATTTGTAACAGATAGTATGTGTAATTGAAATTGATGCTCAAAATGCATTATCTCAAATCCGGCAGAAACGATTTTGATGCCCAACAAACTTCATCATCATCATCATTTCAAAACGTCCATTGCTGGACATAGGCCTCTCCCAAGAATTTCCAAAATGACCGAGCTAGAGCGACTTAAATTTACCGCCTTCAATCCTTGCCTAACGAACTTAAAAGTATATAAATAGTTGTCACACTAATTTTTAAAATCATCATTAGTTCAAGGGTTTGAGTGTTATCACGGAACATACATAGATACAAAGATACAGACATGCTTATACATATAGACGACCTCCATGGCTTAGTGGTCACCATGCTAGTCCGCTACCCAGAGGTCCGATCCCCGGTTACGGCAAGTTGGAAAATGGCCTTTTTCAAATTGTCCTTGGTCTTGAATGTTAATATATATAATGTAATTGTTATAAAATATAATCTCATAAGTAACACAAATCTCGAACTTACTTTGGGGCTAGGCAATCAGTGTAATTTCGTCATCATCATCATCATTTCAGCCGCATAACGTCCACTGCTGGACATAGGCCTCTCCCAAAGATTTCCAAAATGACCGATCTAGAGCGGCTTGCATTCAGCGCCTTCCAGCGACCTTGGTTAGGTTAGTCAGACCACCTTGTGGTTGGGTGTCCTACGCTTTGCTTGCCTGTACGTGGTCGCCATTCGAGAACCTTTTTGCCCTATCGGCCATCGGTTTGTCTATGTGTCCGCCCACTGCCATTTCAACGAGCTTATCCGCTGTAATTTAATATTCAGTGTAATTTATCCTTTTATTTTTTTATACAAATAAACAATATTTTTTCGCCCAAACTTGAATTGTAGTCGTCTCCAATACCAATACAAATATAGTAGTATGTCGCGTATGCGCGGAAAAATGCCCACGGAACCAGGTGAACCAGGTAGTAGTATGTCAAAAATTTTAATGTCGTTACATCTGTGTGTATAACACAGGCGGTTAAGGGCGCGACGGCCGCAAGAGCTTTTATGATTATGCAAGCTTGCTTTATTATGCTTTTGTGCTTTATGTTCTAGCGTTTTTATATTAATGAAAATGTTAGTGAATTCGTAACAGGTTCGTTAGTGGGAAGGCTTTTCTTGTTACCAGAATATAGAGTGATGTATAAATGAAATTAATAACAAGAATACATAAACATCTCCTCTCACAGGCATACTGGAAGAGATCTCTTTTGAGATAAGCAGTGCCTTTTTACAACTTTTGTGTATGTACATAAATTGATATACAATGTCCTTTTTAATTAAGTAAAAATATTTTAAGAGGTGATTTAGTCCATCTTTCCTAACAACTATTCCTATAAAATGTATATCAAAAATCGAAAAAAAAAATTCATTTCCCATAGTAATGATATCACGTGACTACTTCGCTTAGTACGAGAAACTAAAAAAAATTTCGTATTTCGATATACATTTATGAGGAAAATTGTTCAAAATATGAACCACCACTTAAAATATTTGTACATTAAAAAAGACATTGTATAAATAAGATTTGTGGGTTTTCCTTTTTAATTTTTTTGTAGTATTATTAAGGTTTATTTTGAATCGCTTGATTGATTTTTTAACATACCAATGTATCACATAAATTTTAAACTATTGTGCTTTGCACACGTGATATGTCCCTTCCACGTTGTTTACATAAATACAACGTGGAAGGGACATACCCGTAATAAATCGAACCACAGGCTATACTAGATCGGTATAATATAGTGATAATAAAATAACTTGTCAAAATACAACAAAAAAACGACATTCTCTAATT